>CM030360.1:299301715-299809973 GCA_017893485.1 Hemerocallis citrina
ATTTTTAATGAATAAAGTAATTTTACTAGAATATTATGAAACTTTATATTTGGTTGCTAGACATATAGAGGAATACCCCAGATTTTTTCTGAATTTATTTGAGAAGTTTTGATACAATTTTCCCGACTGAGAATTCGTTTTCCTGATTTCTGACTGAACATGTTTTCTGTTTTCAAACCTGTTTTGAGTTAAGATGTTGTGAATTACTATATGACTTATTTATATTCACTGGATCCATGTGGGAGTCTATTTTCTAGGTCCTTCGACGGATCCAGATTTGGATGTTTGAAGTAGCGGGAATCACTATTTTTGTACAACACTGTCTTGCTGTCCTAAATTAGAAAACTAGTTGTTTTACCCTGTTATGTGTTATCTTGTACCTGTACTTGTTTATCTTGCACCCTGAACCTGATACATGTTTATATCCTGTTATCCCTGCTTTGTTTTGCGACACATACATGCATGCCTGACTATAATAATAAATGATCAAGCCGGGATTTAAGGGAAGGATCTAATAGTGGATAATTCAGAAATGTGTACTCGGAAGGGGGCCCATGTTTCCCATATTTGGAATTTAGTATATGATTTGGATTATTTGGAATTTGGTATATGATTTGAATTATTTGGAATTTGGTATATGATTTGGTTAATTTGGAATTTGGTATATGATTTGGATTACTTGTCCCTGAATACACTGCCCTGTATGGTCCACTATGAAATCTAAAACGAAATTGCATTGACTGTAACAATCATGTAGTAAAAGGATGGATGCATGAAGTATTACCTAGATAGTAATAACTACAAGATTTGACACATGAGACCTGAACATGCTACTTGATCACATGATACATGCCCACTTGATACTTGACCACATGATACATGAGATTTGATACTTGAGACATGTTACATGTTTACCTGTTTACCTGTATATCTGTTACATGATACCTGTTATATGTTTACATGTTTACTTGATTACTTGACACTTGATTCATGCCATTTACACTTGTTCACCTTGTCATGCTAGTTGTTTATTTTGACATCATGCTATACCATGTTGCTAGTTAGTTTTCCCATGTGCTTGTATACTACATTATAAGTGACCCGTAACTTGCATTTGACGGGTACTTATTTTTCTCTTTCCCTCTTTCCTGCATTCGTTGAATTGCAAATTTTGGAGAACAGGTTCCAGATGGTATCGGTGACATGAGGTATTAGTGCTGGATCTTGTTATTATTATTTCTTGTAGTTTGCTTGAACAATAATTGTATCCACTACTTGGATATTTATCTTGTATTTGGGCAATGTGACCCAGGATATTTGTATTATTCAGATCATGACTATTTGAGATTAATATATTTTATTTCAAGTATTCTTGTTGGTATTTTGCTTCATATGTGCATGTAGTTGACTCTTCTCGCTTCCGACTCAGATTATATTGTGATATGTTGTAAAGATTCTTGAATAGCTTATGAATGATGAAAATCATTCGTTGGGCTTTTGTCGAGTATCCGTATTCCATATTCTTTTTGGGAAGCGGGGCGTGACAGAAAATGAGTGGAATGAGAAAGAAGATAATGATATCTCTATTTATAGATGTTAGATTGTAGCCATTTGGATTATAGTCGTTGAAGTACAGCTGTTGGAATATATTCGTTTGGAGTATAGGCAGTAGAATATATTTGTTGGAATATAGCTGTTGGAATATATTCGTTTGGAGTATAGCCATTTGGATTAGCCGTTGGAATATAGCTGTTGGAATGTATTCATTTGTAGTATACCCAGTGGAATTTAAAAGTTGGAATATAGCAGTTGGAGTATAACCGTTGGAGTCACTTCATTGATTTACTATAAATAATGTACTACAGCCTCATATCAATAACGTACTACAGCCTCATTTCAAATTTTATCCTTCTGTCTTCCATCAGTCAACAAACTTGTTCATTTTATTCAATTTGAAAATGAACTTCAATATTGGAGGTCCATCTAAGTCAGCAAGTTCCACTTCATCTTCGAATGCCGACAACGATGAACATTATGAAAATTTTGTTCGCCCCCGAAGATGCGATATATCAGGGGATCGCTAACAACAACATGGTTCTTGCGCGCTACTTCAACCAACAAAGCCACCATGGTGGCTCGATTTCGGGTCATGTAGTGATCAATAGCGATAGGAAAACCGCGAATCGTAATTTGTTCAACGACTATTTCTACGAAAACCCACGCTACAGTGAAGCCATGTTTCGCAGACGGTATAGAATGTCTCGGAGTTTGTTCCTTCGTATTGTTGATGCGGTCAAAGGTCATGACAATTACTTCCACCAAAGAAATGATGGACTTGGTAGAGCTGGATTATCAAGTTTACAAAAAGTACCTGTCGCATTCTGGATGTTGGCGTATGTTCTACCGGCAAATGCGACGGACGAGTACATTAAAATAGGCAAGTCAACGGCGATTGAATGTATGGGGAAATTTTGTCATGCTATTGTGAAAATATTTGCAGAGCGATATCTAAGAACACCTACCGCTAATGATGTCACAAGGCTACTCCATGTTGGTCAACAACGTGGTTTTCCAGAAATATTGGGCAGTCTTGATTGTATGCATTGGAAGTGGAAAAATTTTCCACCAGCATGGGCTGAACAATATGCAGGTCGTAGTGGGCATCCAACTGTTATTCTTGAAGCTGAAGCAGATTATGATCTTTGGATATGGCACGCACATTTTGGCATGTCGGGCACCAACAATGATATCAATGTGTTGGAGTCATCCCATCTTTTTTCTAATCGAGCTCAAGGTATTGCTCCTCCTGCTCATTATATTATTCAAGGAAAAAAATATAACATGGGCTATTATTTAGCTGATGGTATATACTCAAAATGATCCACTATTGTACAAAGTATACATCAGCCGCTTGGTCGGAAGAAAAAATATTTTACTATGAAATATAAAGCATGTAGAAAAGACGTAGAACGAGCATTCGGAGTTCTCCAATCACGATTCGCAGTTGTTGCAGGATCGGCACGTTTTGGAGCAATAATGTGTTACATGATATAATGACTGCGTGCATTATTATGCACAACATGATTATCGTGGATGAACGTGATCTTCATGCACCAATTCAAGATATAAGGGAGACTGCAGTTCCAGAAGTTGAAATGATTGTAGATGAAAATGCAAGATTTCAGCAATTTATTGTTCGCCATAGACAGATCAAGGATAAAGATGCTCACATCACGCTTCGTAATGTATTAATTGATCATTTGTGGAAGGAGTATACCAACTCAGATGGTTAATTAAACCATACATATATATTTTTGGTATTCCTATTTATGTTATTGAATGTAATATTTTGGTAGTCATTTGTTTTAATTAATGCAATTTTGTTTTTTAAGTATTATATTATTTGTAGAATGGTCATTTTATAATAAAATATTATTTATTAATGTTAAATATTGAGGCATATTATTGGATCAATACATTAAAAATTTTTTGTTTGTGGCTAATTGGTTAAATAGATAAATAGTAGGGAGTTAGAAGAGAATTAATTTAAAAAGTAGATAAGAAGATTATACTGAGAATATTTCTTTTGGGAGTTAGAAATTGAGTTATGTGTTGGAGATGAAGTTATTGTTTGATATGACAGTTACTCCATTTTGAAGTAAAAGTTGCTCCAAAATAGAGTTAAGAGTTGGAGATGGTCTAAGAATTCAGGTAATATTTATGCATTAATGAATTTGGTTTGTTTCAATTTTCCCTTGCTATTTTTTCACTTATTTTTCTCCTTTTGTAGATAGAATGTCCAGTACCAGTTCTCCCAATTCTTCCAAATGTTTTGACAATAAACTAGTCAATGTCAAGGTTTATGAATTGAAGAGGGGAGAGAAGTTGTGTTGAAGGGAGTGTGTTCTTTGGGCTAATGCTCTTTATTCTAGCTCCTATTCTCATCCAAATTATGTTCTTACTCTCTACGTTGTTCTGTACTCATTGTAAGGGGTGATCGTAAAAACACCATGTAATGTGTTTGTTTTTATTCCAATAAGAAGTAATTTGTGCAAATTTTGTAATACTGAAAAACTTTGGTCAATGTATGAGATCTGTTATATGCAAGCATTTTTTAATGATTTTGTGTACGTATCAAGTTGCGTTTGCATTAGATAGTGTTGTGTTTGTATCAGGTTCTACTTGGATCAGGATGTGATGTATCATATATTCAGTGCCGGCCCAGAGATCCGGGTTGTCCTAACCAAACTCATGTTTTGATGCCCTTGAGTAATTTTTTTTAATAATAACAATAAAAAGTAAAAGTAAAAGCAAATAAAGATTTTTTTTTATAAAAGCATGATTACATTGTCTTTTTATCTTAAACTACACTATAGGTCGGACTGGACTGACCTAGCGGACTGTTAAAACCCAAATCTGTTGCCCTTATATATTATACATACATAGGGCCTTACTAAATTTTGTTGCCCCATGAAAGGGGAGTTGTCCAAGTCTGCTGGCTTGTTGGGCTTACCTCTGGGCCGGCCCTGCATATATTGAGGTTGTGAATGCATGAGAGAATATGTGTTTATGTGAATGTACGAGAGTGAACTCATTTCCCTCAATTTATCATCTTATGCTTCTTCATCTTCTTCATCATCTTGTTGCCCTCTTTGCCGTCCTCACACTCTCCGCCGCCGCGCCGCGCAATCCCCCGCTGCCTCCCCCACCCCCTCCCCTCTCGCCTCCCCCCTGACCCCACCAATGGCCCCCTCCCCCTCCCGTGGTGCCTACTTATTCTAGAAGTTGAACTTGGTTAGAAGAGGGAGATGAGGAGTGCCGCCGCCTCAGACCACGATTTTTTTGCACTTTTAGGGTCTGTTTGGTTCAAAGGAGGGGAGGGGAGGGGAGGGATTTTAATGGAGGGGAGGGATTTAATGAAAATTCTGTTTGGTTCAAAGAATGGGAGGGGAGGGAAAATAATAATTTTCTTGTTTGGTTCACAAGGGGAGTGAATGGATTTTATAATAAAATTACTTTTATACCCTTTTGCATATAATAAGAAATTTATACAACCACTTCATACAATAAGAATTGAAACAACAACGAATTAGAAAAATTTTATACAAGCATTATCTTTTCACCTGTCAAGTCAGATGAGAGGAATATCATCTGAAGTTCAATTTCATATCAACTAGTCAGAATATCAAGTTCATTTTTTTTGTCTATAACTGACCTCTGAAGTTCAATTTGGATATGCCTGTGTCGTATAAGCGACCATTGCAATTCTACAGTTTCTTTACCTACCTGTCAATAACTATATTACCAGATTTAGGTTTCATTCCTTCGAATGCTTTGTAACTTAGTAGTAACTTAGTTATTGATATTGGATAAACCCCCAATCATTTTGGCTGTATATGCTGCTACTTCACTAAGAGCACGAGTTTTTCTTATATAATGGTTTCTTCATCTTCGCACAGTTATAGTTGAATAATAAGTCACATTTCTTTACTTGTCATATTAGAAGTGCTTTGGCTTTTTCTCAAACAAGCATGAAAAGAAAGTTTAGCCTATGGTCAGATAAAAGAATATTTAGAACCAAAAAAATCATATTTGTCAAACATCAAAACATCAACATAAAAGGTCAGTTCAACAGAGGTGTTATATCTCATCGAACTGTGTTACTGTTGTCTTTAAACAGTGAGTTTTTTTTTCTTTTCCTAATATTAGTTCCTTGCCAGTTTTACGTAAATTTTTCCTTATTTTTCCCAGCTACTTCTTGACTTAATGGCATTCCGGGAGCAAGTGTTGCGGCTTATTTTAGATTTGAGTAGCACTGTTATTACTTTGTTGGTAAGCACTGCTCTTTCATGTTGCACAATTTTTTTCTATCTAAACCCTTACCAAAAATTCCATTTTATATCTTAAAGTGGTATTCTGAAGTGTTTAGACAGTATACCAAACAGAATTTTATGGTATTTAAGTACTAATATTCAACTATGTTGATGTTTTGGTCGCTGCTTTTGCAGCCCCATCAGAATTCACTGATTCTACATGCGTTCATGGACCTCTTTTGTTCCTTTGTTCGAGTGAATCTTTTCTTTGATAAGGTAACATTTATTTTCCTTTTCTTCTTTAAATATTTTTGGTTTTTCAATAGTATATCCATATTGACTATATTTAAGAACCTATCTTGCTTCCCTTCCAGTGTTTATTCTCTTATAAAAATGTTTTTCCCTCTTCAGATTCCAAGAAAAATGATTCTGCAAGTGTACAATCTCTTGTACACCAAAATATCAAGAGGTGGTCGAGACTGTGAGTTTTACCATCGGTAGGACAATTATATTTGAGAAACTATTTGGGTGCTGATCACGTTGATAGCTAGTTTAATTTGAACTGCTAAATATTCTTTTATCTGCATAAATCTAAATGGTATATTGTCATCAGTTTTCTCAAACAAGCGGGAGAGAAACAGTCGGTAGGGAGAAAGAGAGGTTTTTTATTAGATTAGGATTTAGATTTTAAAGGGCAATTTAGTCATACCACTTTAAAAAATTAGTTCTTTTTTCTCTCCCCTCCAAATCCCTCCACTTTTGGAGGGGAGCCAAAATTGGCTCAGGAGGGGTGTTGCACCCTCCCATTTCCCTCCCCTCCCCTCCTAAAAATTGAACCAAACAAGAAAAGTAATAAAAAACCCCTTCCCTCCCCTTCCCTCCATTACCCTCCAACCAAACAGACCCTAAAGGGTCCTCAAATTTGAATCCCCTTATAAATATACGCACATATTTTGCACATAAAAAATATATATTATAATTAGGGGTCCCCAAAAATAATTATTTGGGACCTTGGGCCCCCGAAAACTTAGAGCCGGTCCTGTATTTATGTGGAGGGTATGTTGATCACTTCACAATAAATTGAATGTGTTTGACCAAGTCAACTAATGGACTACCACTTCGTTTAGCCTTTAGATGGTTCAGGGGGGTTTAGTGTGTTGAACAAAATATGACGGGGTTAATTGTGTTGAACTCGTAGTTCAGAGGTGTTTACCGCCATTTATCCTAAATTTTCCCAAAGGATAAAGACAAGAAGAAAGACCATCCATGCACAATCTCAGATATGAGGCCCCTATGACTCACTGGTGAAGGAACAGAACAGCATTACCTCATTTCCCCTATGGCCTCTCTCCTCTCCCTCCACCACCCCAAACTCCTCATCTATCCAATCAAAGCCTCTGCATCCACCTCAACCACCTCCACCTCCACCCCCACCACCACTCAGACTCAGTCCTCTCCGGAAACTCTAGACCAGAAGTTTGGCCGCAAAGGGATAAAATTCACAGAAACAGGAGATGTACCCTCTGTTCAGTTGACTGTCAGAAATGGAAGCTCAGTTCGTCTTCGAATTCCGGATGGTTTGATAACTTCCTACAAGCCTAAGGTGTATTGGAGAGAAGATGGGTTTGAGGAGGTTCTTCAAACTATAGATAGTGGGGTTGGTTCAATAAAAGGTGGCATTGGTTTGATTCTCAGTGATGAGACCAAGAAGGGATCTGATGGATCTCCTTGGTCTGCTTCTGAGTGGATTGTAAAGGATACTGATTCTGACTCCATTGATGCAGTTCAGGTAATTCTCTCATTGTTTGAAGATTTTTTGTAGTACTCTTTTCTTATTTTGAGTCGATTTTCTTTGGTACTGTTAGGAAGAAAAAGGTTGTAAGTAGAGTGTCATTGAAAACAAGGCACAAACAGGAAAATATTTCAATGATATATAGTTGTAAGCTAAAAAATTTATTTTATTTTCAAGACAGCTCCTAAACTTTCCCAGCCAATCTCGCCAATTTTGTACTGCAAATTCTTCGAAAAAGAAAAATTATGGAAGTAGAATTTAGTATTTTGGGGGTCTAGATTATATCTTATTTATCGCACATTATGTCTCTAGCTTCAATTTGAGCAATTAATTGTCTAAAATGGAAACCAGATGAGAGATGGGCGCTTGTTTCATTGTAGCTCGGTCCCAATGCTCAAGGTAGATCAATAATATGTCCAGTGTCATCAATCAAGAATCAATATTTAGTTGAATTTTGAGTAGATAAGTGCATACACCGAAGCATTTACATTGTTCTGGAGTTTCAATTTAGACTCCCCCTTTCATTTGAATAGCACCACACATAATCATTTCAAATTTCAGTTCTCTTCTGTGCATAATAGTACCTTCGTACAAGTCTTCATGCAATTTATATTTTTAACAGGTGGAGTTGAGCTGCACCAATGGAGGTGGCTCTCTCGACATCACATACATCGTCTCTCTCTACCCTCTAAGTATGGCAACTGCAGTTGTTGTAAAGAACAAAGGACGAAAGCCCGTAAAACTCAAAAGTGCAATTTTGAGCCACTTAAAGTTCAAAAGCAGGAAGGGTACTGCAGTACAAGGCCTCAGGGGGTGTTCCTATAGTGGGCAGTACCAGCCATTGCCTTCGAGCTTCAGTATAATGTCCCCTTCAGATGCTGTGAAGCCTGACTCTTCTGGTTGGTTTTCAGGATCTAGTGAAGAGGATAAGAAGGGCGAGTGGAAGGTGGAGGACAATATGTATACAATTTTGAGAGGGAAGCTTAGTCGAGTTTATGGAGCACCTCCGGTGGAGAGATTGAAGCGCATATACAACACCCCGCCTTCTAAATTTGAGACTATTGATCGGGTATGTTTGCTTGCCTTTGTGTTGTTCCCCAGTGACTTCTTTTTATGAATGCACATTCGATACACACAAATCAGATTTGTGAAATGTGTGAGAGACTGAGAGATAGCGCTGTGGATGCTTCGTAGATCTAGAAAGTAGAATCAACCAAGAACAGCCTCTCCCAATTGCAGCCATGTGTAGATAATTCACTGTGGAACCTTGCTTATCGTTCTATAAAGCCTTCTTGAACTTGCGATGCTGGCAGTGTTAAGGTTTACTACCGAAAATCCCTCTTTAGGATCTTGTTGAGTTATTCGATACAATCAAGACAAACCACCAAGCACATATGAGATCATACCAAACACGCCAAAGCACACACAAGTTTGTCCCGGTTGGGGCTTTCGCCTTAATCCGGGGGAAAAGAAACCGAAGATGTTATTTAACTAAAGAAGATACAAGAATATTACAATTCTCACCACGACCCTTTTTCAAGCCTGACCAGCAAGTACTAGTTGTTTACAATTAGATAATCACTCAATCTCTCCTTCAATGAAATACTCTCTCTCTTGGCTCTTAATGGAAACCAATAACAACAATATATAGAGTTCTAGAAAAACCCAAGTTTGATATCTTGATATAATAACCATTGGATAGTACATAAGAGATAACCCTACGATAGGAGCCACACGATCTAACTTGAAGAGCAAGTTGGGCCTTTCACGAATCAGCCAAACTCAAGCCCGAAACCCATCAGCGCCGCGAACGGTCGACCGCACCAACAAGTCAGTCGACTGTCATCCTCTCTGGAAGACATTGCACAGGGGTCGGTCGACCGCAACCTCCTCTGTTGCTGCCGCTGACTACTTCTTCTTGCCTCCACTCCGTTTCAAATCGTCTTGATCCCTCCATCGTCTCATCGTCTTCTTATCCAACATAGTATGCAAGACATAAACCCAACAATCTCCACCTTGGATTGCATACGCATGAATCTATACCTGTGTGATTTAAAACCTTCTAGACTTTTTTCTTTCTCTTCTTGCAAACAACTCGTTTGGATGGCTTACTCTGCTAGTTGAATCTATCTCCACATGTTTTTCTCCCGCTGTATGCCCCCCTCAAGGGCACACCCCAGTAGATGTAATCATGGAGGTGTCACCCTCCACACGAACTCCACCTACCTCAAGGCTCTCTCCACCTTCCGACGATATTCGAACGTCGCAGTCTCCCTCGGATAATTCTAGTGACGGCATACAAGATGATGCTTTAGGAACAATGGGCTTCGAAACACTTGTGCAAATTTTTCTGTTCCTCCAAAGCTGGTAGAGGTTGTGTTGACCCTCCTCAATCCCCCTATCACCCTTCATCACCTCACGATAACTTTCCCAAACTGAACGAACTCCACCTGGATCTGTGTACCTCTAGTTCTGAGCTTCTTGAGTTCTCGTGGAAATAAGGCTCCGCTTCATCAAAGGAATATACATGCCCTCCTCTAGTGTGTATCCCCTTCCGTCTGTCATCTTCGACTCATTTGTTTTCTCACCCCTTACTTCACAAGTTTTGTCAATATTCGTTCCCACACAATGACATGAGGCAAACTTGTAAGTAGAAATCATTACTTCACAAATCTTATCAACCTTCGTTCTCACACAATAATATGATGAAAATTTGCAAATAGAAACCATCTCCCTCTAGGAGCAAACTTGAGAAGAACTAACCGAATCAAAAGAACAACCGAAATTCACATCTAAGGAACTTGAAACAAAAGCACTGTTTAAGCCATCACCTGATTCAGCGGTACTGGATTTGACGCCCCTCTTATTCAACCGCTTGCAACAGTCTCTCATGTAATGTACAATCCCTTTGCAGTGGTGGCCACGGACCTTACCCCTATATACATTTTTCCTTCCAATCAAAGTACAATCCACCTCCAAGCAACTCACAGAAGTTGACGCCGATATCTGACTCTCCTTCCTAAATGCATCCTCCTCCAACCCCTTGATCATACCTGCTATGAAAAACTTGTCCTTGGTAGATTTCTCATCTAGCACGGTTATCATATTGGATGGATTTGGTGATGAATTTATCGAGTTGGAAACCCTTAGATCATCTGCGTTGAACGCCCTTAGTTCAGATAACTCCATATTGAACTCCACTGCATGATCTAGAAGAGCAGTACTTTCCTTTATTGAGAAACCCCACAACTTTCTTCGCTGGTACATCCGACCCTGTGATGACGATCCTGAGTAGTCAGTTCTGAATCTTGCCCAAAGACTCGTCATGCTTCTCCTATACCTGACTTCGCTCATCGATGACAACCGGATTAAACCTAAGGCTTCTGAACATATCTTCTTTCACTTCTTCTGCTTTGTGCCGATTGGTCTCCCTTTATCTCCTTTTAAGACTAGATCCAAGTCCGGTTGAACCGATGCTTCATGCATGCCCACCTTCAAGAGATTAAAGTTGATCTTGCCTTTGAACTGCTTGATCTTCGTGATCTAATCTGTCACCATCTCCAAGGAACTCGAACAAACCCTTGAACCCGAAGCTCTGATATTGTTAGGGATTTCTACCGAAAACCCCCTTTAGGATCTTGTTGAGTTATTCAATGCAATCAACACAAACCACCAAGCACATATGAGATCATACCAAACACACCAAAGCACATAATTTGTCCCGGTTAGGGCTTCGTCTTAATCTGGGGGAGAAGAAACCACAGATGTTATTCAACTAGAGAAGATACAAGAATATTATAATTCTCACCACGACCCTCTCTCAAGCCTCACCAGTAAGTACTAGTTGTTTACAATTAGAGAATCACTCAATCTCTCCTTCAATGAAGTACTCTCTCTCTCTCTTGGCTCTCAATGGAGGTCAATAACAACAATATATAGAGATCTAGAGAAACCCTAGTTTGATATCTTAATGCAATAACCATCGGATAGTACATAAGAGATAATCCTACGATAGGAGCCACATGATCTAACTTAAAGAGCAAGTTGGGCCTTTCACGAATCAGCCAGATTCAAGCTCGAAACCCATCAGCGCCGTGAACGGTCGACCGCACCAACTCATGTGCGGTCGATTGACCCTTGCGCGATGTCTTCCAGAAAGGATGACGGTCGACCGACTTGTTGGTGCGGTCGATCGTTCGCGGCGCTGATGGCTTTCGAGCTTGAATCTGGCTGATTCGTGAAAGGCCTAACTTGTTCTTCAAGTTAGATCGTGTGGCTCCTATCGTATTGTTATCTCTTATGTACTATCCAATGGTTATTGTATCTGTTGGGAAAAACACAACTTTTTCCTTTTACCAGATTAGCAAGAATGCAAAATGTAAACTAAAATAGCACACACAAAAATTGATAAGGAGTTTGGCACAATTTGGTGCCCTACGTCTCCGGAGCTACTGCAGATCTTTACTTTAAGGAAGAAAATTGTTCAAAGTGTTTTTTCCTTACAAAATACCCAAAAATACTCACAACCCAAAATCCCAAGAATTTTTTCTCACAAAAATTCTCTCTCTACAAAGTGTTTACACACTCAAAAAAATCCAAATCCAAATTTCTTTCCAATTCTCTCTCTTTCTTTTCTTCTCGTATTGGAGTAAGGATGGGATGATAGAAAGGGAGGGGAAATGAGGCTTTATATAGCCTCCCAAAAATGGTAGGTGTGGAAGAAAAACTATGGGGATGGTAGGTGAGGGGTTTGGTGGGGAATGGTGCACCAACCCCATGACAATCTCCCACTTGAAGACGAATTTCAATTAGTCTTCACACCTCGATCAATGCAACAACTCTTTCCGGTCTCATCATTCATGTAGGCCAACTGAAGCTGAGCATAGCTTCAGTTTGTCAATAGTCATCGCCTTTGTTAGCATGTCCGCCGGATTTTGACTTCCACTAATCTTTTCTAACTTCAAAATCTCATCTTCCAGCAGAGACCGAATGAAATGATATCGCACTTGTATGTATTTTGTTCTGGAATGAAAAGACGGATTTTTTTCTAGATGGATAGCACTCTGACTGTCGCAATATAAGACATTGTCTTCTTGTTTCTGGCCCAATTCTTCCAAAAAACTTTGTAGCCAAACTATTTTCTTGCTGGCTTCTGTAACAGCGACAGATTCTACTTCAGTAGTAGAGAGAGCAACTATCTTCTGTAGCTGAGAGACCCAACTCACGGCTGTACCTCCTAAAGTATAGACATACCCTGTAGTGCTCTTTCTGATATCGACATTTCCGGCCAAATCAGCATCCACATAGTCTGTGAGTGTCATATCTCTACCTTTGAAACAAAGTGCTTTATCTGTGGTGCCTCACAAATATCTGAGGATCCATTTAACTGCTTCCCAGTGTACTTTGTCGGGATTATTCATGTACCTGCTAACAGCTCCCACTGCTTCAGCAATATCTGGTCTGGTACAAACCATGGCATACATCAAACTTCCAATTGCTGAGGCGTACGAAACTTTCTCCATGTGTGCACGCTCTTCTTCCGTCTTCAGTGACTGTTCTTTGGAAAGTCTGAAATGAACACCCAAAGGTGTGCTCACTGGCTTAGCATTCTGCATGTTGAACCTGGAGAGTACTCTGTTAATGTACTCAGCCTGCGATAACATCAAAGTCCTCAACTTCGTGTCCCTCTTGATCCTCATTCCAAGAATCTGTTTCGCAACGCCTAGATCTTTCATTGCAAACTGCTTCGACAATTCCTGCTTCAGATTGATAATCTCTTGCATGTTAGGACCTGCAACGAGCATATCATCTACGTACAACAATAGAATAATGAAGCTATTATCGAACTTCTTGATGTAGAAATAATGATCTGCATGGCATCTTCTGAAACCGCTGCTGCTCATGAAGCTATCAAACTTTATGTACCACTGTCTGGGAGCTTGTTTTAAGGCATACAAGCTCTTCTTCAATCTGCATAAGAGGTTCTTCTTGTTTGCCTGTATGAAGCCTTCTGGTTGCCTCATATAAATCTCCTCTTCCAAATCACCATGAAGGAAAGCTGTCTTTACATCTAACTGTTCAAGATGTAAATTCTCTGCAACTACAATTTTCAATACCAGTCTGATTGTAGTCAGTTTCACGACTGGAGAAAAAATTTCGTTGTAATCAATACCTTCTTTTTGCTGAAAGCCTTTGACTACCAATCTTGCTTTGTAGTGCTTGCTTCCATCGTGCTCTTCTTTGATCCTGAAAATCTACTTGTTATGGAGAGCTTTCTTGCCTGGTGGTAGTTCAGCTAATTCCCACGTCTGATTTGACATGAGTGAGTCCATCTCATCTTTCATGGCAGACTCCCACTTGACTGAATCCTCCACTTGCATTACTTCATCATAACACTCTGATTCTCCACTGTCAGTAAAAAGTAGTGTAAAGAAGGTGAATAGCGCTGGATTGGTTTAGGAATTCTAGAGGAGTGTCTCACTTCTGGCGTGCTTGGTTCTTCATGAACTACTTTAGGACTAATCTGGACATCACTTCCAAATATCTCCTCGAACTCTACGAATTCCTTCGTTTCAGCATGTGTACAGGAGCTACTTGATTCTGCAATTGATCTGTCTTTGTACATCACATTCTCATTGAATATGACATCTCGGCTTCTGATGATATTCAGATTTTCATAATCCCAAAGTCGATAGCCGAACTCGTCACCACCATATCCAATAAAAACACATTTATTAGATTTCGGATCTAATTTACTTCTTTCGGCAGAATCAATATGCACATAAGAAATACAACCAAACACTTTCAAGTGTGAAAGGTTTACCTCTTTTCTGCTCCAAACTTCCTCTAGTATTCCACCATCCAAAGGTACTGATGGCCCACGGTTGATCAAGTAGGCAACAGTGTTGACGGCTTCAGCCCAGAACATCTTGGATAAGCCGGCGTGTATCCTCATACTTCTGGTACGTTCATTCAGAGTTTTATTCATGCGCTCTGCTACGCCATTCTGCTGCGGTGTCACGGGAATCGTTTTCTCCATCTTAATGCCATTGTTCGCACAGAATTCTTTGAATCTACGATCTGTGTACTCACCACCATTGTCAGACCTCAGGCGCTTGACTTTCAAACCAGTTTCATTTTCCACCATGGTTTTCTATTTTCTGAAGGTATCAAAGACTTCTGATTTTTTCTTCATAAAATATACCAACACCTTCCTTGTATAATCATCAATAAAGGTGACATAATACAACGAGTCTGCTAGAGATTGAACCGGAGATGGTCCTCACACATCAGTATGAATCAACTCTAACTTTTCTGCCTTGGGTACCTTGCCAATCTTTGCAAAGCTGACCTTCTTCTGTTTGCCGAAGATACAATCCTCGCATAGGCCAACATCCACGCTCTTCAGATCTGGCAGCTTTCCCTTTGACATTAGTGTCTTCATTCCTTTCTCGCTCATATGACCAAGCCTTTAGTGCCATAGATTTGATTTTCCATCAGATTTGCACTTGCAATGATACTCTCCAAATTTGAGGTCACATAGAGAGTACCAGTCTTCTTAACACGACCAATGACGAGTGCTCCTTTGGTAATCTTCCATTCACAGCCAGAAAAGGTTGTACAATAATCTTCTCCATTCAGCTGTCCCACTGAGATCAAATTCCTTTTGAGGCCAGGAATATGTCTCACTCCTTGCAGCTTTCATGTAGTCCAGTTTGACAACTTTATTCGAATGTCTTCCTTTCCCACGATCTTCAAGGTCTCATCATCGGCTAGATGAACCTTTCCGAAATCACCACTGACGTAGTTCTCCATGATTTCTCTGCATGGGGTGGAGTGGAAAGATGCCCCTGAATCTAAGATCCATGATTCAATAGGACTGTTAACGCTTAGAATCATTGCATCGCCTGCTTCCTCGGTCACGTTGGCAGATTCTTGTGCGACGGTAGCTTTCTTCGGTGCTCGGCAATCTCGTTGAAAGTGACCCCTCTTGCCACAATTGTAGCAGTTGAAAGCTTTCTTTTCCGATCTACATTTACCTCGTATAGATTGTGATCTGCTGCGATTAGAGTTTCTTTCTGAAGTCCTTCCTCTTGACTCCGTGTGTAAAGCTGAGGAGGATATTGATGCTTCACCTAATTCTCTTCGCCGAATTTCTTCACTCAATACCAGATCCCGAACATTGTCGAACTTCAATTTACTATTTCCCGACGAACTACTAACTGCTGTAACAGTAGCATTCCAACTGTCTGGTAGAGAAGATAAGATAACCAACACTTGAACTTCATCATCGAACTCAATTTCTACTGAACTCAACTGGGTTGTGATTTTGTTGAGTTCGTTCAGATGTTGAGCCACCGATGCGCCTTCCGTCATCCGCAGGTTGAATAACCGCCTCATCAAGTAAATTTTGTTTGAGGCCGATGGCTTCTCGTACATGCTAAAGAGAGCTGTCATAAGACCTGCAGTGGTCTTTTTCTTCGCTATGTTAAAAGCAACATTATGGGAGAGCGTCAATCGGATAACTTCAAGGTCTTATCGGTCGAGAAGAGCCCAGTCTTCCTCCTCCGTGTCTTTTGGTTTTTTTCCCGAGAGAGGTTGATACAGTTTTTTCTGATACAGATAATCATTAATCTGCATCTTCCAAAAGTCAAAGTCCGCACCATCGAACTTTTCAATTTTCACCTTCCCTTCGTCTGCGGCCATCACTCCCACTCGAATCTGACTTCTCCTGGATCATTTCTGACTATTCTTTGACAGAAATCACAACCAGAGCTCTGATACCAGTTGTTAGGAAAAAAACACAACTTTTTCCTTTCACCAGATTAGCAAGAATACGAAATGAAAGCTAAAATAGCACACACAAAAATTGATAAGAAATTCGGCACAATTTGGTGCCTATGTCTCCGAATCTGCTGCAGATCTTTACCTTAGGAGAGAAAATTGTATAAAGTGTTTTTTCCTCTCAAAACACTTAAAAAATACTCACAACCCAAAATCTCAAAAAAAATTCTCACAAAAATTCTTTCTCTACAAAGTGTTTACACACTCAGAAAAATCCAAACCCAAATTTCTTTCCAATTCTCTCTCTTTCTTTTCTTCTCGTATTGGAGTGAGGATGGGATGATAGAAAGGGAGGGGAAGGAAGGCTTTATATAGCCTTTCAAAAAATTGTAGGTGGGGAAGGAAAACGTATGGGGATGGTAGGTGGGGTGTTTGGTGGGGGATGGCATGACAGTATCAAGATATCAAGCTAGGGTTTCTCTATATCTCTATATACTGTTGCTATTGGCCGCCATTGAGAGCCAAGAGAGAGAGAACTTCACTGAAGGAGAGATTAAGTGATTCTTTAATTGTAAACAAATAGTACTTGCTGGTGAGGCTTGAGAAAGGGTCGTGGTGAGAATTGTAATATTCTTGTATCTTCTCTAGTTGACTAACATCTTGGGTTTCTTCTCCCTCGGATTAAGGCGAAAGCCCCAACCGGGACAAACTTATGTGTGATATGGTGTGTTTGGTATGATCTCATATGTACCTGGTGATTTGTATTGATTGTATCGAATAACTCAACAAGATCCTACAGAGGGGTTTTCGATAGAAATCCCTAACAGGCAGGTTCATGAAACATGTGCATTACTGCTGAAAGCTAAATTGGCCCAATGACAAGAATCAACCGATAAAATCGTCTCAATCTAAGAATATCCACTGAGTAAAAAGTTTAAACAATAGATGGCATATTTCGAGTATTTTAAGGTTTAGTTAGACCTTGTCCTTCTTTAGTGGCACTTACAAAATCTAAAAGTTGTTCATCTTACTTTATTTTAGAAATATCTAAACCATCTTTTAAGATCTAAAAGTTTCTTATATGAATATTTCCTAGATCCTCTTTAACAGCGAGCAGACAAATCAATGAATAAAGGACATTTAGTACACCTAATTGAAATAGTTTTAAAAGATTGTGTTTGAACTTGGACTTTTCTGGAACAAATGATAATAACTGATACAGCTACGATTTTATGTTTGTTGCATTGTAGGGAAGCAAGCTTGGATTTAGGATAATAAGGATGGGTTTCGACGAATTTTACCTCTGTAGCCCTGGTTCTTTCTCAGAAAAATATGGCACTGATTACTTTATCTGCACCGGTCCTGCGTCAATTCTGGTTCCTGTGGATTTGAACCCTGGTGAGGAGTGGCGAGGAGCTCAAGTTATTGAACACGACAATTTGTGATCCTGTGATATATGTCAAAAAGAATAATATAAGTGCATATTACTTTATATATGTTCAGAAGTTGCTTTTTCTTTCCAACTCAAATTACACTGTAATATGCTCATCTCCAATGAACTGTAATTAGAATCATTGTTTATAACTTTATAAAAACATATTGAGATTCTAGACCTGTACAATGCAAGAGTTTCTAGTGAGAGCAAGGATTCAGAAAAGTTTCTAGTGAGATAATTGTGGCCCTTTATTATTAAATGAAACGTGCAGAATTCACAAAAGCTGATCACATGAACAAAAACGACTGTATGTTGTCTTAATTTCTATTAAATATTATCTAAAAACGAGCAATGATCAAGAACTCATTGACTGATGAATCAAAAGATATATCAACTGATCACCTAATACTCTGATTGCTACACTGAAATACTCTGATTGCTACACTGAATAAGAAAGAAGCAAGAATCCAGTTTGCATCATGTTGAAACCCTCCCTATGCTTCCTAAAGCTTAAGCAAAGTTGTCTATTTATGATTACTTATTCGAAGTGATCTTGTTTTCGTATAAGCATAGCATCTCGAGGGCGAAAGAGGTGACCATATGTTCATTCAAGATAGAACACTAATCAATCTATTATTTTTATAAAAAAAACAGCTCTTTAGTGGGTCCTTTCAGCTATGATAGAAACTAACAACCACCCAAAATATAAAGAGAAACATGTTATCCTTTCAATCCACCTAAAATATCTGCTATGACAAATAAAAATTTCAACCATCAGAGAAATTCACAGATAAGGCCTTGGCCATGGCCAGCTCACCTTTCTTCTTCCCCTCTACAACCCCATTTCAAAACCATAAACACCTCTTCACCTCTCATAATCAAATACACAAGAGAAGCTTCTCTCTGCAAGTTTCGGCTTCAAGCCTATCTCTACCTATCAATGTGGACTACTTGAAGAGAGAATTTAGTGGCCACGGGGCACGCTTTGAAGCCATCGGGGACAGTTGTGTGGTCAGGATGGGGTTGGAGAACGGGAGCTCGGCAACCCTGATGCTCCCGAGCGGGTTGATCACGTCGTACAAACCGTTCATGTGGCACGGGACTACCACTGAAGTACTTCACACTACAGTCTTTGAACGGGAGGATGGTGAAGTTGTAATTCAGGGAGGGGTGTCTATGGATTTTAGATGTATTGGTGATGGTGGATTGTGGTCATCGCATGAATGGTCTCTTCTTGACGTGAAAGGGAGTTGGGACAAATCTATTCAGGTGTACTATAAAATTTTACTATATCCTTCATAATTGCCTCAACAGAGTCTGCTATCGTTGATTTGCAGTATTTTTTGCTCATTAACTACAACCGTATCACCTACTCTTTCTAACTGCTATCTTTACTGATCTCTATTGTACCATCAAGTTCCTGCAACAACTTGTCACACAAAAAGGATGGGATTAGTTCAAAAAAACATCAAAAACTTTTTAAAACATGGCGTACCTCTGTTAGTGCAAAAAGCCACATATCATTCGAAGTTCAGATACTCTTGGATTCAGTAGTTCTCAACTGATACTAGCTATCTTATTCAGGTGGAGCTCATATCAATAGGTCCAAAAGACACCGCAGAAGTCAAATGCATTGTGACTCTTCAACAAGATCTCCTTGGCTCGGAAATTATAGTCACCAACCCAAGATCGTCACCTCTCCAATTGGTAGGCTCTTTAATTAGCCATCTAACAGTGAGCACACCCGATGCAACTTATGCTATCGGGCTGCAAGGTTCAAACTATCACAACAAACAACCAATGACATCAGAGTTCACCATTGTTCCACCAAGCCAAAGAGAAGCGAAGTCGTTCTTACCTATTAACCCATGGGCTCAGAAAGGATTCGATGCGTTGTTTCCAAGTTGGAATAGGAGTCATGTACGCGATGAGGAATGTGCAGAAGAGAAAGAAGAAGATGATGATTATGCACAAATGACAGAGAAAATGAGTAGGATCTATACAAGTGCACCCCGGGAGTTCGCAATCATGGATAGGGTAATAATCTCTCTCAACAATCATAGCAGGATTTTTTTTTCTGAACACAGTCCAATATAGTTAGGAGTAAAGATAGAAAACCGGTTATGGCACCTTTTAACGGAAGAAATTCTCCCTTTATTGGCACAAACAAAAAACTAAAAAAATATTTGTAGCATTCATGATGCTAACTAGTTATCATCTTATTCTCCCAATGAAAAATTACTTGAGAGAACCTGAAGTTTGCCGATGACCATTCATATAAGAGTATTGTTTAGTTTACTAACTGTAATAAATTTGTTTTTCATATATGCTTTAACAGGGAAGAAGGAACTCAGTGATTGTTCGGAGGAGTGGGTTTGATGAACTCTATGTTTTCAGTCCTGGATCAGATCATGAATGGTATGGAAAATATGCATATGTTTGTGTAGGTCCATCTGCTGTTTTGAAACCAATATTTTTGGGTCCAGGCAGTTCATGGACAGGAGCTCAATACCTGTATAACCCCAATCTCTAAAATAAAGCTAGTGCTTGTTGACATTTGTTTGGAGAACAGTTGATATAGAATATCAGAGCTTATTTTGCTCTGATTAACTGATTTGGTTACTGTAATCTGAAATTTTGGAAATGTGGGTACTATAAAAGATCTCATCAGAAGTTTTTTTTTTTTTGCACTAGTAGATCAAAAAAAAATGTTAAAGAAACTCAAATCTATGAAGAAAAATGAGAATTTTTCATGTGAAGAAAACTCAGAAATCATCTTAAGAAAAGACTTAAATGTCAAATTTTAATCATGACAATATCATAAAAGTGCATATGGAATGCACTGCTAGTTTAACAGTTACATAATAATCTCAATTTTGCAATCGCGAATTTAACATTACAACAGAGAAGCAAATTTTACCAAAATCAGTGGAGAGATCTTTGAGAAGTTAAGTCGGAACTACACCGTAGAGAATCTCATCATTGTCAGTCCTCATTGCTGAAAAGATCATAGCTAGAAAAACCATTAAGAGGCCACATATGGAAAAACCAAGTGCAGCTTTGCCATGCCAAGTCCTTTTGCTTGGGACCTTCATTTGAACTTCTTCGGTATTATCTTTGCGTTCTTCAAACACTTTCTGAGCAGGGATGTCATCAGTGGACGAAACAGACTCAATGCCATCAACTATGGACTCGTCTTCCACTACACTTGCTTCCTTGACTTGCCCTCCACTTTCAACCCTAGCCGATATTGAGTTTTCATTTTGAACTACGTGTTCTTCTTCAGTGGCATTCTGAAGAGAGCGCACAAGTTTCCTTGGAGATGTGAAAGTCATCATATTGTCAATAGTAAGTTGAGTGAGGGAACTCTGCAACATAAAAATAATTTGGCAGTTCAGTTTCAAATTGTTTCAAGTTAATTAAAAGAATTTCATATCACGTACCTTAGGGCTAGGAGCAGCATCTCGAGATGTCTTTGTTGGTCTTGCATGTACAAATCCAGAGAACGACTCCAAGCGCACTTTATCTGTGTTGTTCAGCTCCTCATTGGATTTTGAGTCCTCACGATCCGAGTATGATTTGAAAAGTAATCCGTCCTTCAAGGATATATCTACACCACCAAGATCATTGTTCCAGAGCCTTCTACTAGATCGCTTATTACATCCCTCAAAATTGCTAGACTGCCCAGTTGAAATTGGTGAATCGGTAAAGGCATCGTATGTGAGACAAGAAACAACTGACGGTGACTCGGGAGAAGCAAATTCAGCCACATTATCTCTTCTAACTCTTGGGCTCCGGTCGTTTTGAAGATAAAAGTTAGAACTTGTAATAACTGGACTCAAAGAAGTTTCATGCTTGGAACCTTTCTGTGAAGTAATAAATTTTGCAGTTTGCAAGGCCTCAAACGCTGCTCCTCTAACATAAGGCATGTGATCTCCTTGGCACTTGTCCATGATGTCAACTACTTTATCGATTTCAGAGTTGATACTTCTCGAATCAACACACTTGATCAAGAAGTTGATCATTTGAATGGCAGAAAACCTCTTCTGAGAGTTGTTCTCAGAAACACCAGTACTCAAAATCTGCAGCCCCGACCGAATGAGAGATCTCGCATAAGCTTCCACTGTGAAAACATTATGCTTGGCCAATGCCATTACTAACCCCATGTGAGAATTGGTCTGGGTTATCTTCTCCTCTAAAGCCCCGGCAACTTTTAAGCAGACTTCATTCACCAAATCCTCCGAAGCGTATTTCCAGTTGGTAGAGTCAACGAGAGCCTTGAGACACAAAGCAGCTCCCGAGGCAAGACTCTCTTGAGAACCCCCCATCAAGACATCAGACAGAGGCTTGCAAAGGCAACATATTATCTTCACCTTCTCGTCCTCAGGGGTGGAAGGATCGATTCCATATCGGGCAATTGAAGGAACTACTTTAGAACAAGCTTGGTGAAGAGGGAAGGAACCCGCACTTGAGGACAAGGTGCGAATGATAGTGGTCATTATATTGTCGATTTGGGGCACAATGTTACGACCATGGACTCGGGCAAGGACTTCAAATAAGGAGATAGTGCATTCCCCTTTCGATGAAATGGGTCCTTTGGTGTCAGACACTTGGGCAAGAAACTGGGGTATTGCCTTTGAATCCAAATCTTTGGCATATGTTTTCAGGGTTTTCATGGCTGATCTTCGACTTTCAGCATCCTTATCTAGATTTGCAAATTCTCTCTGGAGTATCGGACTAAGACTCCGACCCATACTGAGTTTTACTAACTGCAAAAAAGATAATGATTTCTAATATATCCCCTACAATAGTCTTCCATATATTCACATAATTCTAGCTTTTAATCATAGCAAACAAAGAAACTATTATTCTTTCTACTACAATGCAGCACAACAACTCAAGAAACAAATTAAATGCATTTCACTCCTATTGAAAGTTCAATTATATTTAAAACAAACTATTTAATCCTAAAATTACCGGAGGGTAAGCAATATCTTTTTTCCATGCATCGTCTTCATGGAAAAATAAAGCAAATGCATAGATTAGTATGGCATTTCCCAAAAGGCATGGATCTGTATGCGTAAGATACATCAAAAAACACATCTATAAGCAAAAGAGCTAGCTATTATATATAAATAAAACAATAAAAAATATCCAAATTTTGGATAATGAAGTTAAATAGACCCACAATAATGACAATGGTTAATGGATTTATCTCAATTTCAGAATAAAAAATAATTATGAAACAGAAGACAAATATTTTTCATAGATCCGGAAGCTCTAGTGTCAACCAAGACAAATTATACACAAAATAAATCTATAAAAATTTTTAAAAAAAACTTTGGCAAATGGGTTTATTTTTTAAAAAAAAATGTACCTGGAAAAAATGAGAAGTTGAGAATATCCCTAATTTCGGTGGATGTAGAAAGTGGGAGCAATGTTAGGGCTTTTGTTAGGGTTTAATAGAATATTTTTTAAAAAGGAAAGAAAGAAAGAAAGAAAGAAAGAAAGAGGGAGGGAATTGGGGCTTTCACTTGATTGAGAGGCAATATGAAAATTTTGGGAGAGAGTAGGAGGGAGCTGGCTTGTTTTGTTTTGGATTTTGAGAATTTTGGATTGGGACTAGTGAAGTGAGGGGTACCTTGATATTTGAATTCTTTTTAGTTATTGACCCCGCTATCCTCTCACTTTGGGTTTTGGATAGTTTTATTACTCTGGTCCTTTGTAATTGAATTATTTCAGTTTCTACTGGACGATCAGCACGTCAGTTTTGTTTTTTGTTTTTTTTTTGTAGGGAAAAGGTGGAATAAGGCCACCCTGTTTCATTAATAAGAGTTTAACGAAACAAACCCAGAGTACTGGGCCCAAATACAAACTACAGACATAAAATAAAACATACATGAAGCAACATGACTACAAACAACAAGCCCCTCCAACAGCCCTGGAGGGTGGGCCGACAAACCAGCTCGGTCTAGCAAAATTGTGAGTACGTCAGTTTAGCTTCGTACAGTGCCACGGCACATGCACACCCGCCTGAAACAAGTCAGGCAGGATTTAATCATCCGCCGCTCCCTGCGTTCACCTCGCTGGGGGACCCCTCTTTGGGCCCAAGCCCTGTAGATCGAAACTCGCAGCCTCCCACCAACTTCACTACTCATCCTACAAACACGCCCGCCGCTTCTACAGCCGCTACCAAAGAGATAGCCGTGAAGAGGATACATTAACCTCTCACACGATAGCGCTTTCTCCTGCGATTTCTCACAAAGCAACTATCTCGCTCACCCCACTTAACACCATCCTCCAGGAGAGAGCCGTGTAGAGGATACCTTACCTCTCTCACGTTCAAGCTCTCTCCGGCGATTTCTCACCACACAGACTTATCACACCTCAAACTCCCAATACGAGGGAAGAGACGGCGCTGTCACGAGGCAGTGACCTAAGTTGGAGGAAGCTCAATAGCCAAATAGTCGGCACTGTAGAGACTGCACTGACGACATCGTAGGACACACCCGACCACACCCCAACCCCAGCCCCACACCCCCTCATCCCCAACATACCGACTTCACACATCACGGAGGGACCCCATCTTTGGGCCCAAGCTCCACAAACGTCAATCACTCTTTCACACCTCACAATCACTCTTTCACTCCCACAAACTCTCTTTCACTCAAAGAAATAGTAGTGATGAACATATTCTCCTCTCCATCCCCCACAGTCACAACCGACAATCTCACACAATCCAAATAAATACACACCCAAAGAACCCAAACTAGTCCACACCCAACCAAAAATCCAAACTAGTCCACACCCAAAGATAGAACACGAAGATCATACCTTCCCTTCTCTCACTGGTTCTTGTTCCGTGGCCTTCCACACCACCTCATCGGTGGCCTCCATGAGCACCACATCATCATCATCATCATCTTCAAGAACCGGCTCCTGCTTCACGCTCGCGTTCGTCCGCGACGTCCTGTGCTTAGGCGCTCCGTCGCCGGCGTGGACTGACCGCATGGAAGAAGGTGGATGAAGAGTAGTGATGGGTGCCGTGTTTACTGTCGTCGATGTGCTGAGGTAGTGAGGTGGGTGAGGTGACGGAAGCGGTCACTACGTCAGTTTTGTTTTAAAACTATGTTTTCCCTCTTTTTCAAACATTCATCTTAATTTATGAAGGAAAGGTCGAACTCGGGTACCTCTGATTCCCAATCATGCATATTCAATGATTGCATTCGTGATCTTCAATTATCTGACATCCCTATTAATGGCAGGGTT
The DNA here is from genome assembly GCA_017893485.1 of Hemerocallis citrina. Classification (NCBI taxonomy): domain Eukaryota; kingdom Viridiplantae; phylum Streptophyta; class Magnoliopsida; order Asparagales; family Asphodelaceae; genus Hemerocallis; species Hemerocallis citrina. The sequence continues at coordinate 299,326,809 of CM030360.1, forward strand.
TTTACCTGGTCGAATCAGCGTCTCATCCCTTCCTTCGCCAAACTAGATCGTTTTCTAGTAGCTCACTCTTGGTTCTCGAAATTTCACAACTCCTACGCGAAAGCTCTCCGCAATCCTTCATCGGATCACGTGCCCATCGCTCTCTTCTCGGATTTTCATTTTCCCCACCATCACCAATTCCGTTTCGAAAAGTTTTGGCTTCAAGATCAGTTATTTATTAAGCTGGTCGAGGAGTGCCTCGCCTCCATTAATGGATCTCGCGGGTTGGGCAATCTTCTTCTTAAGCTCCACGCCATCAAATATGGCTATAAGATTTGGCACCGCAAGCGACAGTCCAACACCAATTTCCTCAAAGAATTTCTGCTTGGATCCATCCAGGCTTTTGATTTGATGGAGAAGCATGCTCCTCTTTCTCCCCCACGCTCTTAATGAGCGTCTCGCCTGTAAGCGGGATTATACCGATATTCTCCTTCAAGATCAATCTAAGTGGGCTCAGAGGGCCCGTGTTAATTGGTTGAAAGAGGGCGATGGTAACACTGCATTCTTTCACCATTTTGCTTCGCATCGCAGGCGTAGCAACCATATATCGGTGATTCATGATCAAAGTGCAGAATTGCGCTCTGACCCTGATATTCACCAAGCTTTCCTAACTTTCTACAAAAACCTTATCGGCTCTACCAAACCACGATTGATTTCCCTTGACTGGGAGCAACTCTATGGTCCCCCTACCATTGATTTATCCTCGCTTGAAGCTCCCTTCACTTTGGACGAGATTAAGGCGGCTGTTTTTGCTTTAAAAAGCGATTCAGCGCCAGGTCCTGACGGTTTCCCGGCTTTCTTTTTCCAAAAATTCTGGTCTTGGATTAAGGATGATCTGTTCGATCTTTTCCAAGATCTGCATCAAGGCTCCCTTTCTTTTGATCGCATCAATTATGCCCACATCGTTCTCATCCCAAAAGTGCCGGGTGCCAATGCAGTTACAGAGTTTAGGCCCATTAGCCTTATTAACACTTCATTCAAAATTATTATGAAAGTTCTGGCTACTAGGCTTAGTGCTATTATCCCGCCTCTGATAGACCCTGCCCAGTCAGGTTTTATCAAAGAGCGTTTTATTCTTGACAGCGTCGCTACTGCTCAAGAGATTATTACGCTTTGTCATCACCACAAATTAGAAGGTATCCTTCTTAAGCTTGATTTCCAAAAAGCTTACGATAATGTTAATTGGGACCTTCTCCTTGACATTTTGGCGAATCGTGGATTTGGCCCGAAATGGATTGGATGGGTTAAATCCAGTTTAAACGCTGGCACATCTTCTATCCTTATCAACGGTTCTGAAGGCCATAAATTTAAAGTCAAGCGTGGTCTCCGCCAGGGAGACCCACTCTCATCCCTCCTTTTTTCTCTGGTTGCTGACGTTTTTAGCAGGTTGCTTCGCAACGCTCGCAAAGCCCAAGTCATCGAAGGCATCGGCCGTTCTCATAATTTTGATGGTATCCTCAACTTGCAATATACAGATGATACCATTATTTTCACCAAACCTGAGCGCACCTCATTGCGCAACCTAAAACTTTTGCTTTACTGCTTTGAACAGGTTTCTGGTCTTGCCATCAATTTTAGCAAATCTTCTGTGTATTGGCTCGGTGGGGATGATAATCGCCATCACGAAGTTTCACAATTTTTAAACTGCTGTATAGCTTCCTTCCCCATCTCTTACCTGGGCATCCCCCTGAGATGGGGAAAACTCCACAGATCAGACTGGTTCCCTGTTATTGATAAAATCGAATCGAGGCTCAATGTTTGGACGGGTAAATTGTTATCCCGAGGAGGAAGATTAATTCTTCTTAACTTGGTTATTTCTGCTATTCCTCTATATATGATGTCATTATATTTCTTCCCTTCCTGGGTCCTCAAAAGGATCAATCAGATTCGTAGCAATTTCTTTTGGACTGGTGCGGCTCTTTACAAGCAGGGCTCGCATCTGTGCAATTGGGACATCATCTGTTCTTCGAAAGCAAATGGTGGACTGGGGGTTTTGAATCTTCGTGACCATAACCTCGCTCTCTTAGGTAAATGGTTATGGAGATTTCATAAATCTCCTCATTTATCATGGGTTCAATGCATCAAGGAGTTTAATTATTCTTCCACTCCTTGGTGGCAATTCAATACCCCTATCCATCGCTTTGCTTCCCCTTTCTGGAAAGGGGTCTGGAAAGCTGCTCCTGCTTTCCAGTCTAGCATTTCCAGGCTTTGTGCTGACGGGTCTAGAACCAAACTCGGGACCGATCTTTGGTTAGGCAACACCTCCCTCTCCACAGCATACCCCTCTCTTTTCAGTTATGCTGCCTATCCGAATGCCACTGTCGAGGAATCCTTCGTTTGGACTCAATCCTCTAGGAGTTGGCATATCCCTTTTACTATCCAGCTAACTCCTCCTCTGATATCTGATCTGCATCACCTGATTGCATCACTCAATCACTACGAGTGGCAACAATCGGAAGACATTGCTTGGCGATGGAACGTCTCGGGATTTTTCACAGTTAAGTCTTTCTACAAGTTTCTCAATTTCCGAGGCATCGTTTCCTCCTCAGCAGATTTTATCTGGAATTCCTGTGTCCATCTCAAGGTCAAAATTAATTCTTGGTTGGCCTTCCATAATAAGCTCCTCACTGTTCAGGTGCTCAACAACAGGAACTTAGCGTGGGGTCAACTCTGTCCCTTATGCTTAAGTGCCTCGGAAGACGCTAATCACCTCTTTGTTGATTGCTCTTTCATCTCTCCTCTTTGGAAAGTTGTTGCTCTCGCATGGGTTAACCCAGCCTTACCATCTAACCTTCTCTCCTGCTGGAAATCCCCCGCTGTGCCCCCTATATACATCAAGGCTTGGAACCTTTCCGTCCATATTATTATTTGGATAGTCTGGATGGAAAGGAACCGTAGATTGTTCGCGCACAGAGCCTCCCCTATCCATTCACTTATAGCAGAACTTTCATTTCTTTTTAAATTTTGGACTTCGCAGTTGAAAGCCGATAGTCGACAGTCTTATTTCTATCATCGTTGGATGAATCCCTTTCTGTTCTCTCAAGTCTAAATGCATTATGAGTGTTTCTTGTCTTTGTTTATGGTTTGTTTGTTTTCGGCTTTTGAGTTAAGGTTTACGATTAAACTGCTTTGCAGTCAGAGTGTATATTATCGTTCATCTATTCACTGTTTCTTTGCCTTTATGCTGATTCTAATGCAGGTTTAAGTGTCTGGTACTTTGGCCTTTCTCTGAGGGTTCTCTGAAGCTTTTGGTTCCTGGTTGGTTTCCGCTCGCGCCGCTAGCGACTTCTTTTTGGTTGGCTCATGGGTTTTGGTCAGGGATCCTCTTTTCTGTTAGTGCTTTAGCCTCAAGGCAGCACTTTTGTTATTGCTACTGTAGTTTATCTTTGTATTTTCTTTCATTTTTGTGGAATGTGGTTACAAGTTAGGAGGGTGAGTGCGCGAAGGTTTTATAGCGTTCTATCTCCTTCACTTGTGTTCCTAGTTGTCTCTCGCCACCCTAAGGTCTCGTGGTATTGTTGGCTACTGACTGTTGTTTCATAGAGGGATCCCTCCCCTCCTTTGTGTACATTTATGTGCTGTATGCTTTATGTGGGCTGCGATGGCTGTGTTTTGCTTTCTGTGTTTCGTTTCAGATCGTTTTGTTTGATCTGGGCTTTAGTTTTTTTTGTCTTGCTATTGCACTCACTGGGCATTCTGGATTGGTCTTTGGGTGGTTGTTTGTAGCCTTTGTCCTGGATTTATGGACTTTTATTTTTTCTTACTCTGAGCTTCTCTTGGCTCTTTAGTCATGGTGCCTTCTTTTATTTTGTGCTGAAGGCCCAGAGTCTTTGGCTCTAGGTCCTTTATCGCAGATTGTGGCCCTATTTAGTGATTCGACCTCGGTAGCTATCCCCCTAATCCGGTGGTGCCATGCGTTTTTCTGGTGGTTATACATCCTTCGTTCGGTGCTTCGTCGCTCTCTCGGCTCCCTTGTTATTGGACCACGGTCCTCATCCGGCTGTGCGCAAGCGCCTCTTCTTCCTGCCGCGATGGATGCTAGCACTGATGGTGTGGAGTCTCGGTGTTTTGTCGCATTTTCGTTCCCCGACCAGCCCGCCTCTTATGCTATTTGATATTTCACTTCCTGTTGTATAGCCTCTAGTTTTTAATCGTCTCCTGTATTAATTTGTGGTCAGCGTCTTGTTAGTCGGCTGACGTTTTGTTTTACTTCTTGTAAAACCCCTGATTAGTGGCTTGTACAGATTTTTATCGTATTATCAATATATTTTTTGTTCGGGCTGGAGTCGGTTGACTCTATCCGCTTACATCAAAAAAAAATTATGAAGGAAAACATACTACGGACATGGTCGGTCATATCAAATAAAGTAATGCTACACCTACGATAAAAATTACTACTTTTCTCTTTACTATCTTAGGTTGCACACTACTAATGAAGGGTAGGTGGAGAATCGATGGTAGAAACCTCCAATAGTTATGTGTCACCTAATATAATGAAGAGAAAATTAGTGTTTTTGGTAGTGGGTGTAGCAAGATGGATTGTTGATAATTAATTATTTGGGAATTTTTTTTCAGTAATAACTTGTGTTTCTAAGAGCATCTCCAACCACGTTAGCTATTTTGGCTAATTAAAATAGCCAAAATGGATAACAAATGGATAATTTGGCTAGCGAAAAAAGTCTCCACTCCAATCATGTTATCTATTTTGAATAACCATTAATAATTTAAAGTCCAAAATTAAATAAAATAAAAATATAAAACCAAAGCCCATAAGAATGCCCAAGTACAAAATAAAATTTCCAAGCCCAAAAAGACGGAAGCAACAGCAACACGTGCGATGAACGTAGCACGCACAATAGCAAAAATCAAATCACACATGTAACTCCTATTTCCCGTATCGGTATTTTTATACTGTATTTTGCCCCATTGTACTCTTTTATCAATTTGAGATCCAGTATTTCGTTTCTATTCGAATAAAATCATCAATTTGTTTTTGACTCAATTTTTGGTCCTTTTATCTAATTCAATTGTGTGTGCTCTTTGTGTCGTTCTTCATGAAGAATGAGCTGTTCGATGTCAATCATCTCTTTATTCCCCATACATTTTGACCAATTCTCCAGTTGGATCCCACTCGAAGCGGATACCCTAAAACCCATAAACCCAAACCCTAACTATATATACCCTAAACACCCCTAACCCTAACCCTAATCCCGATACTGTGCAGACCCCATCCAAACCGCCGCTACCCTCATCTTCTTCCTCCGCTCCTTTCGCATCGTCTCCCGACTTCTTCTTCCTCCGACCAACACCCAAACCCAAATCACCTTCGCCTCCCTCTCCTCGTCAGCACCACCGCCTTTTTCCACCGTCATCCCCAACTCCATCGAGACCCCGAACCCCACTCCATCTTCTTCCTCCCACTCCTTCGCCATTACGCAACCAAGTCCTCTTCAACCTCGCAACCCAGTACCCCCATCTCCATTCGCTTTGCCTCCCTCTCGTCTTCACTACCTCGACCTCCACCGTCGCCACTCCTCGTCAACCCCACAATCACCACCACCGCCATCATCCTCCGCCAAACCCATTTCGACCAGTACCCAAACTTTCGCCATTTTCCAATCCTCACACCTCGACACCATTACCCATCGCCATTACCACCTCCGATCGCCCTCGCCAGTCATTTCCACCATCTCCTCATCACCTCGTCCTCCGCTCGCGTCGCCACACCCCTAAGCCATCCCCGCTCTCATCCTCCCCTGTTGCGAACCCAAAAATAGAGTTCGAAGACCCTGCCTCCAACGCTGTCGTCGCAACCACGCCGCAGCGTCGCCATCATTGTCGTAGTCATCGCCGCCTCTCCGTGGCTGTCGCAGACACGCCGTCGCGCCGCAGTCCAGTCGCTGCCGTCGCCGTCCTTCCTCTCGCTCTCGCTCTCTGTTTCAGTTAAGAGGGAAGAAGAAGAGCGGGATTGAATCTCGACCGTCAGATCTTGATCTGATCAGGCGTTGGGTGTTTGCTGTTTTTGGCGCCAGAGCAGATCCAGGGGATCCGATCCCGTGTGTTGTTTTGCACGTGTACCATACGTGCGTGCGTGTGTCCGTGTTCGTGCCTCGTCTCTCCTCTCGGGATTCTCATCCCGCATTGGTTCGTGTTCGGATTCACCGTCGTTAAGGCAAGTATTCCTCTTGTACATATTTTTATTCTAGTACAAGCGTTCATTTGAAAATACTGCAAATAGTTAGAAATTGTGACTCCTCCTTGACTTGTCGTTGTTGATCAAATATTAATCCTCATCAATTTCATAATCTTAAGAGTCACAATAATTTCATTGTATTATATTACAACTACTTGGACTCATCTTATCCCCGAACAATGGACACATGAAATTAAGGACCCCTAGATTTGTATATAAGTATTATATCTTGTATGTGATGAACTTGCACCCTTATGAGTTGAAAAATAAATATTACTTTCTGTTTTAATAACCATTACCCCATATTTATATCACACATTAACCTAGACGCCTAATTACCAATTTTCATGTAACCTATACTCGTAAGACATTCCCACATGTTGCTGTCCTAAATCTTGTTATGCTGTTTTGACTCCTTAAACATCAGAATCTAAACCCGATCCCTGAACAGTAAACGTAGCTCCAGATGTCTAGATGTCAATAGCCTCCAGAATTTTCGAATTCCGAGTTACAGTCTAGGAGATATCACAATTTTGGTGCAGCAATGTCGTGCTGTCCAGATTTGGGATTTTCGTTGTTAGTGATATTTTTATTTATGTTGACCCTCGATTATGCCATATAAATATCTCAGACTTATCCCATATCCATGATTACAATTTCTTGACTTGTTTCACACACTTGTATGCTTTCTTGATAAAAATTAATAAATGTAATAAACCGGGGTTTAAGGGAAAGACCATAGTAGTGGACAACATAGGTAAGTGTACTCGGAAGGGAGCCCGTGTTTCCCATAATTTTATGTTAAATGGAACTAAATGCCACGTAGAACTAAGTGTCACGTCATGGTGACGGGGGCCACCTCTAGAGTCCATTATATGATTACATGATATATACTTGAGATCACATGGAACTAAGTGCCACGTAGAACTAAGTGTCACGTCATGGGTGACGGGTGCCACCTTTAGAGCCTACGGGGGCCACCTCTAGAGCCCATGGTTTGATCACTTGCTTGATACTTGATACCTGAGTATGCCGCTCTATAGACTCCATTACTAGGCCTAAACGAAATTGTGTTGACTGCAGCAACCATGTAATAAAAGAATGGATGCATGAAGTGTTACCTAGATAGTAATAACTACAAGACTTGAACATGATACAGGATTACACGATACATGAGACTTGAAACATGAAACTTGAACTTGATACATGTTTACTTGATACTTGATGACATGTTACATGAGACTTGATACTTGAATAATAATACTTGACATTTACAACTTGATACTTGTACTTGACAATTTGACACTAGACTTGAGACTTGTTAACTGACACTTGTACTTGATGCCTGTCACTTGATGTTAGATACCCCTACATGTTCACTTGTCACTTGATCTACTATTAGTATTTGTTACCCAACCTGATCTCTTGAGTTGTCCTTCTTGCTAGTTAGTTCTTGGATTTCCACTACTTGTTGTATCCCTGTTACATTCTTGATTCCAATTCCTGTTCTCTATTACTTGTACTCGTTTTTACTATTTGTGGCCCTAACTTGCACTAAGGGCATTTTCTCTTATTTTCTCTACTTTTTCCTTTTTATATTTATTAGGCAGACTTTGGAGATGTGCTACCTGCTGGAATTGGTGAGCAAACGTTCTAGGCCTTGCTTGGAAAAAGCTTTCTTTAATCATTTCATTTTATATTTGAGTTATTTCATTTGATGTTATTTAAGACTTGTAACGGGCTTACGTTCCCAAGTTTTACACTTGATCCAGACTTGAAAACTATTGGATATTATTATTTGTTTTCAATTGTTTTCTGTTGCTTAATGAATTATTCATGCATGCTTGGTTATATATAAATCTTGTTATATTCTTGTTATGATGCTTAGTCGATCCTATAGCTTATGGATGATATTAAAATCATTCACTGGGTTTCGTCACGCGCTCGTATTCCATGTCTTTGGGAAGCGGGGCGTGACAACACAGCAGTAATGGCAGTGAGCAGCGGCAACAGCAATGGGTGGTTGCGGCTTCGACTTCGACGACGGGGGGCGCTCGGGGACAAGGCTGGCGGCGGCACAGGTGGCGAAGTCAAGGGAGCACCTGGGTGGAGAAAGAGGCTGACGGCGACTCAGGGTGGAGTGCTCTATTTCGGAGCAGAGGATAGAAGGCGGTGTTGTGGGTGATGATGGAGGACGGGAACTAGCGATGATGAGGGCGACAAGGTGACGGAGCTTCGGCAGTCGAAGGTGGAGACACAGGGCGACGACTGGACAGGGATGCGGAGGTAGGCGTCGGCGATGAGCAGGGGCTCGCGAGGCTGACAGGGTGGAAGATGACAGGGTTGGGGAGAGGGTGGCGAGGCTGGCTGTCGACTGTGGCTGCGGGGTGCAGTCGAGGAGGCACTTCGAGGGGTGCTTGGTGGTCGACGGGATGCAGACGGAGGAAGACTCGAAGTGGAGGGAGAATGGTTTCGGAGGTGGATGCAGGGGGTGAGGAGGCGATAGGAGGTCGGGAGCGAGGTGCAGATGGGTTCAGCATAAGGAAGGGGATAAATCGTGGACAGAGAAAGTCAGGGAAGAAGGAAACGGCTATTACTTTTTGCTCGCGATTTCGATCTGATTTCAATCACGGGGTTTTTTTTTTGAGAAGAAGGTTAGCGAGCAGTACATACTCGCTAGATCTGGCGAGTGAATATTAGAAATCTATTTTGGCGAGTGGTTTGGCTAGTCCCGTTGGAACATATTTTTGTCTTTATATTAGCTATTTTGGCTAAAATTGAAAGATGGCTAGCATGGTTGGAGATGGTCTAAAACCATTAACAAAACCTTTTAAACTCTTTCTCTCATGTGGTAACAGTAATCTGTTGTCCATTATATCCAAACAAAGAGAAAAGTATTGCGTCAACGTATTTTTACTCAAGGAACCAAAAAACCCTAGATCTCGAAACCACTAGGGGAGGCGGCGGCTACCCTCTTCGCCGCCGCCACCCCCCCCCCCCCCCATCGTCCCCCCTACCCCTCATCCTTCCCACTACCGCGGCAACCCCTCCTCCCTTACTTCGCGGCGATGAAGACGAAGACGAAACCAGCGCTCCTTCCTTCGTGTCTTCGCCTCGCATCCCCAGAGCGCGGAGCTCGTCCCCCGGTGCGCAACCCCTCCTCCCTTACGTCGCGGTGACGAAGACGAAGACGTAACCACAAGGCTCCTTCCAACGCGTCTAAGCCTTGCAAGATCGAACTCGTCCCCCCCCTTCGACGGCAGAGTTTGTCTATACGCCGATCGTGGATAGGGGTCGCACCTCCTTAGTTCGCAGAGTGACGTCCTCCTTAGGTCGCGAGTTGGGGGTATGGGGGTGGTTTGATTGGGGGTGGGGTTTGTGTCACGCCCTGCTTCCCAAAAATGCGGAATACGAGCACGTAACAAAAGCCCAGTGAATGATTATTATCATCCTTAAGCTGTTTCAGAAATCTTTGCAACACATCACAGGCAATATATCAGATTCGGAAGCAAAAAGTGGAACCAACATGCAACATTGAAACAATTTTACCAACAGAAATTACTTGAAATCAAATATCATGTTCTCAAATAAAACAGAGTCTGAAAAACAAATATTCTGGGTCACCCAAATACAAATAATACTCAAGTCTCAAAATAGCAGAATAATACAAGTCTCACGAATACAAATATAATATTCTAGCACGAAACAGAAATAATAATAGTAAAATTTCAGTCTCTAGCCCATCATCTTGCCAATACCTTTAGGAACCTGTCCTCCAAAATCTGCAAATCATAGAATGGAGGAAAAAGGAAAAGAGAAAACACAAGTACCCGTCAATGGCAAGTCCGGATCACAAAATAGAGTAGGATACAAGCACATGAAAACTAAACAGATCTAACTAATCATCAGAACAGACCTAACATGGTATGGTAAAATCAACTAACATGGTATCCTAGCATATGTCTCAGATGTTAAGTGTCAAGTGTCAGAAAAACAGATATGTCAGGTAATCAGATAACAGATATGTCTGGTAAATTAGATAACGGATTTCAGATAACAGGTATTCAGATTCAGATTTAGATTTCCATATATCAGATTCAGATTCAGACCTCAGAACAGATTCAGAAACAAATTCAGATTAATGTAAGTCTTGTGTGATTACTAACTAGGTAGCACGACATGCATTCCAGTTTTTACTACATGGTTGCTACAACAAAACAGTTTCGCTTTAGATTTCGTAGGGGATATTATAGGGCCGTGTACTCAGGGTCAGACAGATATCAGAACAGACAGATAGAACCTAGTGGTTATCTTCTCCTCTACACCTTCCTATAAGAAGTAATGTAGACAGGGTCAGAAACAGATAATTATATGGGAAACACGGGCCCCCTTCTAAGTACACATTTCTATGCTTTCCCACTACTAGATCTTTCCCATACCCCGGCTTGATTACTTTTGTTATGGTTATTTATCAGACATGAATGTGAGCTAAAGGGTGTCAAACTAACATCCTATAATCAGGTTTAGATTCAGGGAATCACATCAGCAAGTATAGGTTCTACACATTCACAAATATGAGCAAAATAGTGTATGTTTGTAATCAGGCCAGCAAGACCCATCTGCACTAAAACAGGTATTCAGAGAGCTACAGACGTGCAAATCACGATCCGTCGAAGGATCTAGAAACTAGACATCCACACGCTTCTAACGGGTATAATAAAGACCACTAAAAACCCTGATGTATCACTAAAAACCCTGTCACGTTCCGCTTCCCAAAAATACGGAATACGAGTACGTAACAAAAGCCCAACGAATGATTATTATCATCCTTAAACTGTTTCAGAAATCTTTGCAACACATCACAGAATATATCACTAAAAACCCTGTCACGCCCCGCTTCCCAAAAATACGAAATACGAGCATGTAACAAAAGCCCAGCGAATGATTATTATCATCCTTAAGCTATTTCAGAAATCTTTGCAACACATCACAGAATATATCAGAGTCGAAAGCAAAATGCACAACCATTCATGAATAATTGAAATAAATTACCAACAGAAATTTACTTGAAATCAAATACAATATTCCCAAATAAAACAGAGTCTGGAGAAAAATAATATTCTGGGTCACATCGTCCAATACAAATAATATCCAAGTCTCAAAATACTAGAATAATACAAGTCTCACGAATACAAATATTGTTCTAGCATGATACAAGAAATAATAATAATCAAAAGCAACTAATACTTCAAGTCTCCAGTACCATCTTGAACCTGTTCGCCGTAATATGCAATTCATAGAATGCAGGAAAAAGAAAAAGAGAAAACACAAGTACCCGTCAATGGCAAGTCCGGGTCACAAATAGAGTAGGATACAAACACATGGGAAAACTAAACAGATCTAACTAACATCAGAAACAGACCTAACATGGTATGGTAAAATCAACTAACATGGTATCCTAGCATATGTCTCAGATGTTAAGTGTCAAGTGTCAGATAACAGATATGTCAGGTAATCAGATAACAGATTTCAGATAACAGGTATTCAGATTCAGATTTAGATTTTCATATATCAGATTCAGATTCAGACCTCAGAAATATATTCAGATCTCAGATTTCAGATTAATGTAAGTCTTGTGTGATTACTATCTAGGTAGCACGACATGCATCCCAGTTTTTACTACATGGTAGCTACAACAAAACAGTTTCGCTTTAGATTTCGTAGGGGATATTATAGGGCCGTGTACTCAGGGTCAGACAGATATCAGAACAGACAGATAGAACCTAGTGGTTCTCTTCTTCTCTACACCTTCCTATAAGAAGTAATGTAAACAGGGTCAGAAACAAACAGATAGAACCTAGTGGTTCTCTTCTACTCTACACATTCTTATATAAGAAACAATGTAGATAGGGTCAGAATACAGATAATCATATGGGAAATACGGGTCCCCTTCTAAGTACACATTTTATGCTTTCCCACTACTAGATCTTTTCCATACCCCGACTTGATTACTTTTGTTATAGTTATTTATCAGACATGAATGTGATCTAAAGGGTGTCAAACTAACATCATATGATCAGGTTTAGGTTTAGGGGATCAGATCAGCAAGAATAGATACCATACATTCACAAATACGAGCAAAATAGTGTATGTTTGTAATCAGGCCAGCAAGACCCATCTGTACTAAAACAGGTATTTAGAGAGCTACAGGTATGAAAATCATGATCCGTCGAAGGATCTGGAAACTAGACATCCACACGCTTCTAACGAGTATAATAAAGATATATAGTTCACAACATCTCAACTTAAAACTCATTTCAACACAGATTTCATGCCAGCCAGAAAACAGGGGAATGACTTCAAATACATTAAAACAGTAGGTAAACTCATCAAATAAATCCACCAAAAATCTAGGATAATCCACTATAGTTATAGACTCAAAATAATAAGTTTTAGAATATTCCAGAAAGTATAGCTAAGTCATCAAAAATGAAAAACAACACAAAACCTGGTTTTGATGAATCTGAAATTTCTCAACACTGCTGTACGAAAACAAACATATCTCGCAAAAAGCGCATCGAAATCCAGTTCCGCCAAAATGGAGTGAAAATAGATAAAATTCTCCATCTTTCATATCTCACATAAATTTTTCATACAGTAAATATAATCAGGGTGAAAACGGAATTCAACACAGAACAACACGCAGTTTACAGCAAAAGTAGGTTATAGAAAATGATATGAAACATCGTGCCAAACTCATCTTTAAAATACGAAAAAAATCTGGAAATACCCTAGCATCATGAGGAATCACTGGACAAAATATTATGGTATGGTATTGTGTATAACCTAGATCTTGAAATTAAATAGTTCACAAAATCTACCCCGACTGAATCTGGAAACTACCGACATACATGAATCAAACTTATCATATCTAAATCATACAAACTCCAAACGCAGTGAAACCAGTGGGGTTTGAAAATAGATTCAATCCTCTACAATTTACTGTGAAATGTTCACGTTGAGATTCGGACTTTAACCTAGGTAAAAATAGCAAACAACACAATACAGCCCGAATTTCCAGATTTACCACACCATCTTATAATCATCATAACTTCTTCAAAAATGAACCAAACTCAACCAAATTCGAAACGCAGCCTACCCATTGTCTAAATATCATATTTAAGGGTTTCTAACATGTCAAAACCTAATAATTCTCACATAGACAATCAATCAAACACATGATATACAATATGTTACATACGCGATTAAAATCGCAATTGGGTGAAACCTAAGGCATAAACCTATCAAACTCCATGTCCTAAGTCATCTATAGCCTGATTTACACAATAGAGACGAAACCCACAAATAAAATTATCATCTTTGGCCGTCTCTAGTCTCAACTACCCTATTAGTGAACTTTTGACTTGTATCAACCTAAGAAAATTATGTACAAGTTACTTGCCTCTTTTTGACGATGAACATGACGAAACCAAGCCTAGCAACGAAACCCACGAGCAAGAAGCCTTCCTACGCGATTCTAAGCGAACCCACGAACCGAAACGCGCCTACAATCGAACTCCTTGATGCACGAGCCAAAGCGGGTGATGCCCACTTCTCAAATCAGCGAAGGAGAGGGTAGGGTGCTGTTTTGGAGGATGGTGGTGCTGTTTGGAGAAGGCCGGCCACAAAAGAGAGGTTTGGAGTCGTATGGTTTGAAGTAGATGTATGGAGAAGGGTTGTATATGGAGTAGGGCAATGGAGGGGGCCGGTTTGGATTGGAGAGGGTCGGTTTTAGGGGAGGAAGGCAGCAGGCCAGGACAAAATAGAGAGGAGAGGGAGGCCGGTTAGTTTAGGAGAGCAATAATAGGATTAGGGTTAGGGTTAAGAGATATTAGGGATGTATTTATATGGGTCAAATGTGGGTTAATGAGTAGTGGATATCAATAGAAATTAATATGTATACAATTGGGTAATGGGTATTAGGTAGATTTCAAATGGGGATACAAAATACAAAGAATTCTATGGGTCCTAAAAATCTCCTTAAGGGCCAAAAATTACAAATTGGTCAAATCACCTCCAAAAATCCACCACAACCCCAAAATAAATAATAATGATGAATGAGGGCAAGAAAAAGAGAAAAAGAACTCAAAATGGTGAAAAATGAACATACGACGCACAATCGGCGCAAGGAGGTCAAAATGCAAGAAAAATAATATATAATGAAAATAATTCAATATATGGTCCAGAAAAAAAAAATACAAGGAATATAATAATACACAAAAACGAAAAATACCCTCAAAATATCAAAACGAAAAACAGAGATTACAATCCTACCCATCTAACAGAAAAATTTCGTCCTCGAAATTCAAAAAAAAGATACATAGGGTAACCCCAAGAGAAGGAAAAAAAAGAAACAAACCAAACCAAACCAAAACAAGCTACTCAAACAAGTGAGGAAACTTCTGCTGAATTTCCTCCTCCAACTAAAAAGATATTTTAGTTTAAAAACCACTAAATTAGTTTAAAATATATTTTCATCTCTATTTACTACAATCTAAACCATTACTTCTTATAGGAAGGTGCAGAGGAGAAGAGAACTACTAGGTTCTATCTGTCTGTTCTGATATCTGTCTGACCCTGAGTACACGGCCCTATAATATCTCCTACGAAATCTAAAGCGAAACTGTTTTGTTGTAGCAACCATGTAGTAAAAACTGGGATGCATGTCGTGCTACCTAGATAGTAATCACACAAGACTTACATTAATCTGAATCTGTTTCTGAATCTGTTCTGAGGTCTGAATCTGAATCTGATATATGGAAATCTAAATCTGAATCTGAATACCTGTTATCTGAAATCTGTTATCTGATTTACCCGACATATCTGTTTATCTGACACTTGACACTTAACATCTGAGACATATGCTAGGATACCATGTTAGTTGATTTTACCATACCATGTTTAGGTCTGTTCTGATGATTAGTTAGATCTGTTTAGTTTTCATGTGCTTGTATCCTACTCTATTTTGTGACCCAGACTTGCCATTGACGGGTACTTGTGTTTTCTCTTTTCCTTTTTCCTGCATTCTATGAATTGCAGATTTTGGAGGACAGGTTCCTAAAGGTATTGGCAAGATGATGGGCTAGAGACTGAAATTTTACTATTATTATTTCTGTTTCGTGCTAGAATATTATATTTGTATTCGTAAAACTTGTATTATTCTGCTATTTTGAGACTTGAGTATTATTTGTATTTGGGCGATGTGACCCAGAATATTTGTTTTCCAGACTCTGTTTTATTTGAGAACATGATATTTGATTTCAAGTAATTTCTGTTGGTAAAATTTGATTCGGTGTTGCATGTTGGTTCTACTTTTTGCTTCCGACTCCGATATATTGCCTGTGATGTGTTGCGAAAGATTTCTGAAACAGCTTAAGGATGATAATAATCATTCGCTAGGCTTTTGTTACGTGCTCGTATTCCGCATTTTTGGAAAGCGGGGCGTAACAAGGTTTTTAGTGGTATCAGAGCATCAGGTTTGGCTAATATATTAGTTGCCTAATATATTAGACAAGCTTGGCTCGAACTGGGATCTGCACAACACTTCACCAACCATACATGCATAATTGAAACATAATACCAACTCGGATTCTGGATGCTAATTGTTTTCGGTTTGTGCAGACTATGGCTCGCAGAGGTTCTACTTTTCAGTCACAGGCTGATCCGATTGAGGCTGTCACTGCTGTGCTGGAGCGGCTGATTAATCAGCAGCAAAACCACAGCGATCTGGTGATGGCTGCACTTGAAGCTGCTCGGGTTCCGCCGCCTGTTGCGCCTGTGCAGGTGACTCTTCCGCCTCGCCCAGGGACGGTTACGGATTTTATGAGGCTGCATCCCGATCATTTTTCTGGTACTGAGACGCCTTTGGAGGCTGAACAGTGGCTGATCTAGACTGAGCGTTTGTTGGCAGCAGCTCGTATTGCAGAGGCTGATCGGGTGGACGTTGTTTCCATCCAGCTAGTGGATTTGGCGTACATCTGGTGGATGGCTGAGTCTGAACGCCTTGAGTGGCCTATTGCCTGGACTACTTTCACTCGGGGATTTTTGGAGAAGTTCTTCCCCAGTAGTACTCGGGTTGAGATGAAACAGCAATTCCTGGCCCTAAAACAGGTTAAGTCGTTGTTCCATTTTTGATTTGTTACAATATTGCATGAATAAGTATGAATGTTGTAACATGGATTTCTTACAACAGGGCTCCAGGTCTGTGGATGAGTACGCTGCTGAGTTTACGAGACTTAGCCGATTCACAGCCGTTCTTGTGGCTAACGAAGAGGATAGGGCTCGTAGATTCATCTTGGGGCTTGAGCGAGACATCAAGGTGCAACTTGTCTCTCTGCGCTTGCATACCTATGCTGAGGCTCTTGAGGCAGCTAGGGTCCAGGAGCAGGCACGTGGTGGTTCTTCTTACTCTCAGTGGACGGTTCCGCATTCTGCCGCTAGGTTTGGTGGTCCTGTTCGGAGGCATGTCCCAACCCATCCGGTCAGGGCAGCTCCGTATCCTTCTGCAGGGTTCCCGAAGGGTGGGTTTTGCGACTACTGTCAGGTGTCTGGGCATGAGCACAAGAACTGTTACCGTGCTTCCCTCCGATGCTTTAGATGTGACTCTACTGATCATGCAGTGCGAAATTGTCCCCAACCATTTCAGCAGATGGCTCTTCCAGCCAGGGGTCCTGACCAGCAGGCAGTTCCAACCCGTGGTCAGATCAGGTCACCGCCTCCACCACAGCAGCAAGCCTATGGTCAGGGAGCTGTAGCTCCTGGGAGTGGCCAGGCTTATAACTTAGTTTTGGAGGAGGAAGACCCTACGGAGGAGGATGCTCCAGGTATATTGTGTTTTGTTTTATTGTTGTTCTATTATTGTATTGCATTGCTTCATGTATTTCCCTGCATTCTTTTCTTATACCCTTCCATGCAACAACCGTTATTTGATATCATCGTTAATGGATATTCAACTCCTTGATTTCTTGATTCTTCTGTCTTTTTCAGTCATCCTTTTTTATCAAATATTCTTTTTGGGTATGAATTCATTCTTTTCGTACCCATATCCTTCTGATTTTGGTGCCATCCATTCTTTTGCTATTTTCTGCTTGGTTCGTCCGTCGGCATCACTAGATGCTATTGGCAGAGTCTTTCCGATCAGAGTGGCGCAGTGGAAGCGTGGTGGGCCCATAACCCATAGGTCCCAGGATCATATTTTTGCTTCTCCTTTCTTGCATTATTTTGGTTTCCCCTATCTCTTGCATTCGTTCTCATCCGTTGACTTATTGTTTGATTCAATTCTTCTCTGTCATCTTTCTCAGTTTGCTTTTGCCATGTCCTATGTACCGCCTGAGCAAATTTCGAGGATAAAATTTTGTTGTAAGGTGGGTAGGATTGTAACCCCTGTTTTTCAAATATATATATATATATATATATATATATATATATATATATATATATATATATATATATATATATATATATATATATATATTTGTGTATTTTCTGTATTTTAAAAATTTTTGCAAATTGTTTTTCCGGTTTTCAAATTCTTTTGTCAAAATGTATTATTGGATTTTCCATTTAAAAGCTATTTATTGATCCATAATTTTAGCTGTAACTAATTTTCTATGATTTTTGTATTTAATACAATTCTTATCATTTTTTTATTATTACCTTTATTATTTTTATCATTTTATTATTATTAATATTGTTACTATCCGTATTATTTTTGCTAGTGCGGTTATTTGCTTAATTATTATTATTGATAAAATTAGATTATTTCATAAATTATATTTATTAATTATTGTATTAATTTTCTTATAGGATTATTTTCATTTTATATTATTTTTCTTGCATTTTTGACCTCCGTGTGCTGTTTGTGCGCCGATTGTTCGTTTTTCGCCATTTTGAGATCTTTTCTCATTTTTCTTGGTCCCGTTCATATTTAATTATTATTTTTGGGCTATGATGAATTTTTAGAAGAGTTTTGACCAATTTGAGATTTTTGGCTCTTAAGGAGATTTTTAGGAGCCATAGAATTCATTGCATTTTGTATCCCCACTTGAAATCTACCCAATACTCATTACCCAATTGTATACCTATTAATTCCTATTGATATCCACTACCCATTAACCCACTTGGATCCCCTATTTAAACCCCCTAATATCTAATTAAACCTAACCCTAATCTTTCTTTCCCTTTCCTATTTGTAACCCGGCCTCCCCCTTCCTTCCATCATCCCGGCCTGCACACAAACCCCCAGGCCGACCTCCCTCTCCCCTCTCTTGCCTTGGCCGACCAAAAAGATCACCCCCATCCACCATATTATACAACTTGTCTCTCCTCCCTTCCTTGTGGCCGAACCCCATCAAACCAGCACCCCCTCTTCCCTCTTCGCTGATTTGGAGTAGTGGGTGTTGCCCGTTTGAGTTTGTGCATCAAGGAGGCGATCGTAGGCAAGTTTCGGCTCGTGGGTTCGCTTGAAATCGCGCGTGAAAGGAATTTTGCTCGTAGGTTTTCATTTGCTAGGCTTCGTAGCGTCGTGTGCATCGTCAATAAGGCAAGTAACTTGTACTTAATGTCATTAGTATGATACAAGTCGAAAGTTCACGTAATAGGGTAGTTGAGACTAGAGACAGCCAAAGATCATGTTTTTATTTATCGGTTTCATCTCTATTGTGTAAAACAGGTCATAGATGACTTAGAACATGAGTTTTGATAAGTTTATGCCGTAAGTTTCACCCAAGTGCGACTTTGATCACATAGGTCAAATAGCGCATGAACCATGTTTGTTGGATTGCCCATAGAAAAATATTAGGTTTTGACATGTTAGAAACCCTTAGACATGATATTTAGGTGATGGGTATGCAGCGTTTCGAATTTGGATGAGTTTGGCTCATTTTTGTAGAAGTTATAACGTTTTGAAGTTTAGTTATGAAATCTGGAAATTCAGGTTGTACTGAATAGATTGCTGTTTTTGCCTGGGTTAGAGTCCGAATCTCAACATGAACATTTCTGAGTAATTTGTAGAAGACTGAATCTATTTTCTAACCCCACTGGTTTCACCCGGTTTAGAGTTCGTATGAATTAGTTATTATTATTTTAGTGACTGTGTATCGGTAGTTTCCAGATTCAGTACGGGGTAGATTTTATTATCTATTTATTTTCAAGATCCAAGTTATACATGATATCATGCCACAATATTTTGTCCAGTGTTTCACCATGATGTTAGGTAGTTCCCAGATTTATGTGGTAATTTAAAGATAGGTTTTGAGCAATGTCTTATACTCTTTTCTATGATGCACTTTTGCTGTAAACTGCGTGTTGCTCTATGTTGAATGCCGTGTTCACCCTAATTTTATTTGCTGTATGGAAGTATTAAGTGATATATGAAAGTTGGAGAATATTATCTACTTTCACCCCGTTTTGGCGGAAGTGGATTTCGATGCGCTGTTTGCAAGATATGTTTGATTTTGTACAGCAGTGTTGAGAAATTCCAGATCCATCAAAACCATGTTTTGTGTTACTTTTCATTTTTTATAACATATCTATAGTTACTGGAATATCACAAAACTTATTATTTTGAGTTTATATCTATAGGGGATTACCCCATATTTTTCGTGGAATTATTTGATATGTTTGTATGCTGTTTTTATGCGTTTGAAGTCATTCCCCTGTTTTCTGGCTGTACATGAAATCTGTGTTGAAATGAGTTTTAAGCTGATATGTTGTGAACTAGTATAGGTCTTTATTATACCCGTTAGAAGCGTGTGGATGTCTAGTTTCTAGATCCTTCGACGGATCTTTATTTGCATGTCTGTAGCTCTCTGAATACCTGTTTTAGTGCAGATGGATCTTGCTGGCCTGATTACAAACATACACTATTTTGCTCATATTTGTGAATGTATAGTATCTATACTTGCTGATATGATCCCCTAAACCTAAACCTGATCATATGATGTTAGTTTGACACCCTTTAGATCACATTCATGTCTGTTTAATAACCATAACAAAAGTAATCAAGCCGGGGTATGGGAAAGATCTAGTAGTGGGAAAGCATAGAAATGTGTACTTAGAAGGGGGCCCGTGTTTTCCATATAATTATCTGTATTCTGACCCTGTCTAAATTACTTCTTATATATGAAGGTGTAGAGTAGAAGAGAACCACAAGGTTCTATCTGTCTGTTTCTGACCCTGTCTACATTACTTCTTATAGGAAGGTGTAGAGGATAAGAGAACCACTAGGTTCTATCAGTCTGTTCTGATATCTGTCTGACCCTGAGTACAAGGCCCTATGATATCCCCTACGAAATCTAAAGCGAAACTGTTTTGTTGTAGCAACCATGTAGTAAAAACTGGGATGCATGTCGTGCTACCTACATAGTAATCACACAACACTTACATTAATCTGAATCTGTTTCTGAATTTGTTCTGAGGTCTGAATCTGAATCTGATATATGGAAATCTAAATATGAATCTGAATACCTGTTATCTGAAATCTGTTATCTGATTTACCTGACATATCTGTTTATCTGACACTTGACACTTAACATCTGAGACATATGCTAGGATACCATGTTAGTTATTCTTACCATACCATGTTAGGTCTGTTCTGATGATTAGTTAGATCTGTTTAGTTTTCATGTGCTTGTATCCTACTCTAATTTGTGACCCGGACTTGCCATTGACGGGTACTTGTGTTTTCTCTTTTCCTTTTTCCTGCATTCTATGAATTGTAGATTTTGGAGGATAGGTTCCTAAAGGTATTGGGAAGATGATGGGCTAGAGACTGAAATTTTACTATTATTATTTCTGTTTCGTGCTAGAATATTATATTTGTATTCGTGAGACTTGTATTATTCTGCTATTTTGAGACTTGAGTATTATTTGTATTTGGGCGATGTGACTCAGAATATTTGTTTTCCAGACTCTGTTTTATTTGAGAACATGATATTTGATTTCAAGTAATTTCTGTTGGTAAAATTTGATTCGATGTTGCATGTTGGTTCCACTTTTTGCTTCCGACTCAGATATATTGCCTGTGATGTGTTGCAAAGATTTCTGAAACAGCTTAAGGATGATATTAATCATTCGCTGGGCTTTTGTTACGTGCTCGTATTCCGCATTTTTGGGAAGCGGGGTGTGACAGGGTTTTTAGTGCCACGCCCCGCTTCCCAAAAATGCGAAATACGAGCACGTAACAAAAGCCCAACGAATGATTATTATCATCCTTAACCTATTTCAGAAATCTTTGCTACACATCAGAGGCAATATAGCAGAGTCGGAAGCAAAAAGTGGAACCAACACGCAACATTGAAATAATTTTACCAACAGAAATTACTTGAAATCAAATATCATGTTCTCAAATAAAACAGAGTCTGGAAAACAAATATTCTCGGTCACATCGCCCAAATACAAATAATACTCAAGTCTCAAAATAGCAGAATAATACAAGTCTCACAAATACAAATATAATATTCTAGCACGAAACAGAAATAATAATAGTAAAATTTCAGTCTCTAGCCCATTATCTTGCTAATACCTTTAGAAACCTGTCCTCCAAAATCTGCAATTCATAGAATGCAGGAAAAATGAAAAGAGAAAACACAAGTACCCGTCAATGGCAAGTCCGGGTCACAAAATAGAGTAGGATAAAAGCACATGAAAACTAAAGAGATCTAACTAATCATCAGAACAGACCTAACATGGTATGGTAAAATCAACTAACATGGTATCCTAGCATATGTCTCAGATGTTAAGTGTCAAGTGTCATATAAACAGATATGTCAGGTAATCAGATAACAGATATGTCAGGTAAATTAGATAACGGATTTCAGATAACAGGTATTCAGATTCAGATTTAGATTTTCATATATCAGATTCAGATTCAGACCTCAGAACAGATTCAGAAACAGATTCAGATTAATGTAAGTCTTGTGTGATTACTAACTAGGTAGCATGACATGCATCCCAGTTTTTACTACATGGTTGCTACAACAAAACAGTTTCGCTTTAGATTTCGTAGGGGATATTATAGGGCCGTGTACTCAGGGTCAGACAGATATCAGAACAGACAGATAGAACCTAGTGGTTCTCTTCTCCTCTACACCTTCCTATAAGAAGTAATGTAGACAGGGTCAGAAACAGACAGATAGAACCTAGTGGTTCTCTTCTACACTACACCTTCATATATAAGAAGTAATGTAGACAGGGTCAGAATACAGGTAATTATATGGGAAACACGGGCCCCCTTCTAAGTACACATTTCTATGCTTTTCCACTACTAGATCTTTCCCATACCCCGGCTTGATTACTTTTGTTATGGTTATTAAACAGACATGAATGTGATCTAAAGGGTGTCAAACTAATATCATATGATCAGGTTTAGGTTTAGGGGATCAGATCAGCAAGTATAGATTCTATACATTCACAAATATGAGCAAAATAGTGTATGTTTGTAATCAGGTCAGCAAGACCCATCTGCACTAAAACAGGTATTCAGAGAGCTACAGACATGCACATCATGATCCGCCGAAAGATCTAGAAACTATACATCCACACGCTTCTAACGGGTATAATAAAGACCTATACTAGTTCACAACATATTAGCTTAAAATTCATTTCAACACAGATTTCATGTACAGCCAGAAAACAGGGGAATGACTTCAAACGCATAAAAACAGCATACAAACAGATCAAATAATTCCACGAAAAATTTGGGGTAATCCGCTATAGATATAGACTCAAAATAATAAGTTTTGTAATATTCCAGTAAATATAGATATGTTATCAAAAATGAAAAGTAACACAAAACACGGTTTTGATGGATCTGGAATTTCTCAACACTGCTGTACAAAATCAAACATATCTTGCAAACAGCGCATCGAAATCCACTTCCGCCAAAATGGGGTGAAAGTAGATAATATTATCCAACTTTCATATCGCACATAATATTTCCATACAGTAAATAAAAATAGGGTGAACACGGCATTCAACATAGAGCAACACGCAGTTTACAGCAAAAGTGCATTATAGAAAAGAGTATAAGACATCGCTCAAAACCTATCCTTAAAATACCACATAAATCTGGGAACTACCTAACATAATGGTGAAACACTAGACAAAATATTGTGGCATGATATCATGTATAACTTGGATCTTGAAAATAAATAGATGATAAAATCTACCCCGAACTGAATCTGGAAACTACCGATATACAGTCACTAAAATAATCATAACTAATTCATACGAACTCCAAACGGGGTGAAACCAGTGGGGTTAGAAACTAGATTCAGTCCTCTACAAATTACACAGCATTGTCCATGTTGAGATTCGGACTCTAACCCAAGTAAAAACTGCAATCAATACAGTACGAATTTCCAGATTTCACAACTAAACTTCAAAACGTCATAACTTCTACAAAAATGATCCAAACTCATCCAAATTCGAAACGCTTCATACCCATCATCTAAATATCATGTCTAAGGGTTTCTAACATGTCAAAACCTAATATTTTCCTATGAGCAATCCAAGAAACATGTTTCATGCTCTATTTGACCTATGCGATCAAAGTCGCACTTTGGGTGAAACCTACGGCATAAACTTATCAAAACTCATGTTCTAAGTCATCTATGGCCTGTTTTGAACAATAGAGACGAAACCCACAAATAAAAACATGATCTTTGTCCGTCTCTAGTCTCAACTACCCTATTAGGTGAACTTTCGACTTGTATCATACTAATAACGTTAAGTACAAGTTACTTGACTTATTGATGATGCACACGATGCTACAAAGCCTAGCAAATGAAAGCTCACGAGCAAAAGTCCTTCCACGCGCGATTTCAAGCGAACCCACGAGCCGAAACTTGCCTACGATCGCCTCCTTGATGCACGAACTCAAACGGGCGACACCCACTACTCCAAATCAGCGAAGAGGGAAGAGGGGGGGCTGTTTTGAAGAGGGGGGTGCTGGTTTGATGGGGTTCGGCCACAAGGAAGGGAGGAGAGACGAGTTGTATGAAGCGGGGTTGCATAATATGGTGGATGGGGGTGATCTTTGTGGTCGGCCAAGGCAAGAGTGGGGAGAGGGAGGTCGGCCTGGGGGTTTGTGTGCAGGCCGGGATGATGGAAGGAAGGGGGAGGCCGGGTTACAAATAGGAGAGGGAAAGAAAGATTAGGGTTAGGTTTAATTAGATATTAGGGGGTTTAAATAGGGGATCAAAGTGGGTTAATGGGTAGTGGATATCAATAGGAATTAATAGGTATACAATTGAGTAATGGGTATTTCGTAGATTTTAAATGGGGATACAAAATGCAATGAATCCTATGGCTCCTAAAAATCTCCTTAAGGGCCAAAAATCTCAAATTGGTCAAAACTCTTCTAAAAATTCATCATGGCCCAAAAATAATTATTAAATATGAACGGGACCAAGAAAAATGAGAAAAGATCTCAAAATGGCGAAAAACGGACGATCGGCGCACAAACAGCACACGAAGGTCAAAAATGCAAGAAAAATAATATAAAATGAAAATAATCCAATAAGAAAATTAATACAATAATTAATAAATATAATTTATGAAATAATCTAATTTTAACAATAATAATAATTATGCAAATAACCGCACTAGCAAAAATAATACGGATTGTAACAATATTAATAATAATAAAATGATAAAAATAATAAAGGTAATAATAAAAAAATGATAAGAATTGTATTAAATACAAAAATCATAGAAAATTAGTTACAGCTAAAATTATGGATCAATAAATAGCTTTTAAATAGAAAATCCAATAATACATTTTGACAAAAGAATTTGAAAACCGGAAAAATAATTTGCGAAAATTTTTAAAATACAGAAAATACACAAAAATATATTTTTTTTGGTAAAAATAGGGGTTACAATCCTAAGTATAATACGAGCATTAGGTTTTTAGTCTATGGCGTACATTATCATAAAATCATAATTTAATGATATTATATTTTAGGGCTTAAGTATAATACTTCTCCTTCAAGTTACGCTAAGTACGGGTATGAATGTTGTAACATGGATTTCTTGCAACAGGGCTCCAGGTCTGTGGACGAGTACGCTGCTGAGTTTACGAGACTTAGCCGATTCGCAGCCGTTCTTGTGGCTAACGAAAAGGATAGGGCTCGTAGATTCATCTTGGGGCTTGAGCGAGACATCAAGATGCAACTTGTTTCTCTGCGCTTGCATACCTATGCTGAGGCTCTTGAGGCAGCTAGGGCCCAGGAGCAGGCTCGTGGTGGTTCTTCTTACTCTCAGCGGACGGTTCTGCATTCTGCTGCTAGGTCTGGTGATCCTGTTCAGAGGCCTGTCCCAACCCATCCGGTCAGGGCAGCTCTGTATCCTTCTGCGGGGTTCCCGAAGGGTGGGTTTTGCGACTACTGTCAGGTGTCTGGACATGAGCGCAAGAACTGTTACCGTGCTTCCCACCGATGCTTTAGATGTGGCTCTACTGATCATGCAGTGCGAAATTGTCCCCAACCATTTCAGCGGATGGCTCTTCCAGCCAGGGGTCCTGACCAGTAGGCAGTTCCAGCCCGTGGTCAGATCAGGTCACCGCCTCCACCACAGCAGCAAGCCTATGGTCAGGGAGTTGCAGCTCCTGGGGGAGGCCAGGCTTATAACTTAGTTTTGGAGGAGGCAGACCATGCGGAGGAGGATGCTCCTGGTATATTGCGTTTTGTTTTATTGTTGTTCTATTATTGCATTGCTTTATGTATTTCCCTGCATTCTTTTCTTATACCCTTCCATGCAACAACCGTTATTTGATATCATCGTTAATGGATATTCAACTCCTTGATTTCTTGATTCTTCTGTCTTTTTCAGTCATCCTCTTTGATTGATTTTTTTTTGGGTATGAATTCATTCTTTTCGTACCCATATCCCTCTGATTTTGGTGCCATCCATTCTTTTGCTATTTTCTGCTTGGTTCGTCCGTCGGCATCACTAGATGCTATTGGTAGAGTCTTTCCGATCAGAGTAGCGCAGCGGAAGCGTGGTGGGCCCATAACCCACAGGTCTCAGGATCATATTGTTGCTTCTCCTTTCTTGCATTATTTTGGTTTCTCCTATCTCTTGCATTCGTTCTCATCCGTTGACTTATTGTTTGATTCAATTCTTCTCTGTCATTTTTTCCCAGTTTGCTTTTGCCATGTCCTATGTACCGCCTGAGCAAATTTCGAGGACGAAATTTTGTTGTAAGGTGGGTAGGATTGAAACCCCTGTTTTCCAAATATATATATATATATATATATATATATATATATATATATATATATATATATATATATATATATATATTTGTGTATTTTTTGTATTTTAAAAATGTTCGCAAATTATTTTTCCGGTTTTCAAATTCTTTTGTCAAAATGTATTATTGGATTTTCCATTTAAAAGCTATTTATTGATCCATAATTTTAGCTGTAACTAATTTTCTATGATTTTTGTTTTTAATACAATTCTTATCATTTTTTTATTATTACCTTTATTATTTTTATCATTTTATTAATATTGTTACTATCCGTATTATTTTTGCTAGTGCGGATATTTGCATAATTATTATTATTGTTAAAACTATATTATTTTATAAATTATATTTATTAATTATTGTATTAATTTTCTTATTGGATTATTTTCATTATATATTATTTTTCTTGTATTTTTGACCTCCTTGTGCCGATTGTGCGTCGTTTGTTCGTTTTTCGCCATTTTGAGATCTTTTATCATTTTCTTGGTCACGTTCAAACTTAATAATTATTTTTGGACCATGATAAATTTTTAGAAGAGTTTTGAACAATTTGAGATTTTTGGCCCTTAAGGAGATTTTTAGGAGCCATACGATTCATTGCATTTTGTATTCCCATTTGAAATCTACCCAATACTCATTATCCAATTGTATACCTATTAATTTCTATTGATATCCACTACCCATTAACCCACTTTGATCCCCTATTTAAACCCCCTAATATCTAATTAAACCTAACCCTAATCTTTCTTTCCCTCTCCTATTTGTAACCCGGCCTCCCCCTTCCTTCCATCATCCCGGCCTGCACACAAACCCCCAGGCCGACCTCCCTCTCCCCTCTCTTGCCTTGGCCGACCACAAAGATCACCCGCATCCACCATATTATACAACCCCGCTTCATACAACTCGTCTCTCCTCCCTTCCTTGTGGCCGAACCCCATCAAACCAGCACCCCCCTCTTCAAAACAGCCCCCCTTCTTCCCTCTTCGCTGATTTGGAGTAGTGGGTGTCGCCCGTTTGAGTTCGTGCATCAAGGAGGCGATCGTAGGCAAGTTTCGGCTCGTGGGTTCGCCTGAAATCGCGCGTGGAAGGACTTTTGCTCGTGGGTTTTCATTTTTCTAGGCTTCGTAGCATCGTTTGCATCATCAATAAGGCAAGTAACTTGTACTTAACGTCATTAGAATGATACAAGTCAAAAGTTCACCTAATAGGGTAGTTGAGACTAGAGACGGCCAAAGATCATGTTTTTATTTGTGGATTTCGTCTCTATTGTTCAAAACAGGCCATAGATGACTTAATACATGAGTTTTGATAAGTTTATGCCGTAGGTTTCACCCAAAGTGCGACTTTGATCGCCTAGGTCAAATAGCGCATGAAACATGTTTGTTGGATTGCCCATAGAAAAATATTAGGTTTTGACATTTTAGAAACCCTTAGACATGATATTTAGATGATGGGTATGCAGCATTTCGAATTTGGATGAGTTTGGATCATTTTTATAGAAGTTATGACGTTTTGAAGTTCAGTTGTGAAATCTGGAAATTCGGGCTGTACTGTATTGATTGCTGTTTTTGCCTGGGTTAGAGTCCGAATCTCAACATGGACATTTCTGAGTAATTTGTAGAGGACTGAATCTAGTTTCTGACCCCACTGGTTTAATCCCGTTTGGAGTTCGTATGAATTAGTCATGATTATTTTAGTGACTGTATATCGGTAGTTTCCAGATTCAGTTCGGGGTAGATTTTATCATCAATTTATTTTCAAGATCCAAGTTATACATGATATCATGCCACAATATTTTGTCCAGTGTTTCACCATGATGTTAGGTAGTTCCCAGATTTATGTGGTATTTGAAAGATAGGTTTTGAGCGATGTCTTACTCTTTTCTATAATGCACTTTTGCTGTAAACTACGTGTTGCTCTATGTTGACTGCCGTGTTCACCCTATTTTTATTTACTGTATGGAAATATTATGTGAGATATGAAATTTGGAGAGTTTTATCTACTTTCACCCCGTCTTGGCGGAAGTGGATTTCGATGAGCTGTTTGCAAGATATGTTTGATTTTGTACAGCAGTGTTGAGAAATTCCAGATCCATCAAAACCGTATTTTGTGTTACTTTTCATTTTTGATAACATATCTATATTTACTGGAATATTACAAAACTTATTATTTTGAGTTTATATCTATAGAGGATTAGCCCAGATTTTTCGTGGAATTATTTGATATGTTTGTATGCTGTTTTTATGCGTTTGAAGTCATTCCCCTGTTTTCTGGCTGTACATGAAATCTGTGTTGAAATGAGTTTTAAACTGATATGTTGTGAACTAGTATAGGTCTTTATTATACCCGTTAGAAGCATGTGGATGTCTAGTTTCGAGATCCTTCGACAGATCGTGATTTGCATGTCTGTAGCTCTCTGAATAACTGTTTTAGTGCAGATGGGTCTTGCTGGCCTGATTACAAACATACACTATTTTGCTCACATTTGTGAATGTATAGTATCTATACTTGCTGATCTGATCCCCTAAACCTAAACCTGATCATATGATATTAGTTTGACACCCTTTAGATCACATTCATGTCTGTTTAATAACCATAACAAAAGTAATCAAGCCGGGGTATGGAAAAGATCTAGTAGTGGGAAAGCATAGAAATGTGTACTTAGAAGGGAGCCCGTGTTTCCCATATAATTATCTGTATTCTGACCCTGTCTACATTACTTCTTATATATATGAAGGTGTAGAGTAGATGAGAACCACTAGGTTCTATCTGTCTGTTTCTGACCCTGTCTACATTACTTCTTATAGGAAGGTGTAGAGGAGATGAGAACCACTAGGTTCTATCTGTCTGTTCTGATATCTGTCTGACCCTGAGTACACGGCCCTATAATATCCCCTACGAAATCTAAAACGAAACTGTTTTGTTGTAGCAACCATGTACTAAAAACTGGGATGCATGTCGTGCTACCTAGATAGTAATCACACAAGACTTACATTAATCTGAATCTGTTCTTGAATCTGTTCTGAGGTCTGAATCTGAATCTGATATATGGAAATCTAAATCTGAATCTGAATACCTGTTATCTGAAATCTGTTATCTGATTAACCTGACATATCTGTTGTCTGATTACCTGACATATCTGTTTATCTGACACTTGATACTTAACATCTGAGAGATATGCTAGGATACCATGTTAGTTGATTTTACCATACCATGTTAGGTCTGTTCTGATGATTAGTTAGATCTGTTTAGTTTTCATGTGCTTGTATCTTACTCTATTTTGTGATCCGGACTTGCCATTGATGGGTACTTGTGTTTTTTCTCCTTTTCTTTTTCCTGCATTCTATGAATTGCAGATTTTGGAGGACAGGTTCCTAAAGGTATTGGCAAGATGATGGGCTAGAGACTGAAATTTTGCTATTATTATTTCTGTTTCGTGCTAGAATATTATATTTGTATTCGTGAGACTTGTATTATTCTGCTATTTTTAGACTTGAGGATTATTTGTATTTGGGCGATGTGACCCAGAATATTTGTTTTTCAGATTCTGTTTTATTTGAGAACATGATATTTGATTTCAAATAATTTCTGTTGGTAAAATTATTTCAATGTTGCATATTGGTTCCACTTTTTGCTTCCGACTCTGATATATTGCCTGTGATGTGTTGCAAAGATTTCTGAAACAGCTTAACAGGGGTGTATTGGATTGAAATTTAAAAAGAATTTAAAAGAATTGAGAATTCCAGTATTTAAGGGATTTATGGAGAATTTACCTAAGACTTTAACTGGAATTTATAAGAATTTTAAAATAGTTTGATAAAATTCTGATTATGAATTTGATGGAATTCGAAGGATAACCAAACAAGAGACAAACTTTTTCATCTGGGAAAACCTTACATACTGATCAAAACCACTCTCTTACTTCAAACTAAACATGATTCAGCAATAACTGCATCAATTCGATCAGTGGGAATCAAAGTCAACACCCAAAACTAGGGTCTTCTCAAATTCTCACAAATCAGACCCACCCAATATAACCCACCTCCAAAATCCCTTCTTTTTTCATCCAATACAACTCAAATCAGTAACTTATAAAACCCAATCAAAAGCAGATCTAGCCAAAAAAAAAAAAAAAAAAAAAAAAAGTTCAAAAAACGGTAACAAAAAAAATGGATGCGATTATCAACAGATCTAGACGATGAAACAACAAGTAGTCGTTAAAGATTGAAGCCTTTTCATATAAAGAATAAACCCTAAAAGACATCACCTTTTCGTTTTGGCGACAGGACGAAATCTCTACGTTTTCTTTTTTTTCCTTTTATTCGAATTTTCTTATGGCAAAGTTTCTACGAAGAAGCTGAGAATTGCAAAAGCTTTTGATATTTATACCTCAAACCCTAGATTCCATTTAAATCCTCCAAATTCTCAATTCTACCAAAATCAGCAACTTTTTGAATACACCGAGAATTGAATGGGGTCATTTAAAATCTGAATTGAATACAATGAGAATTGAATAGAATCACTTAAAGTCTCAATCGAAGACACTGTGAATTTTATAAACTCCTTTAAAATTCCAATTGAATACACTAGGATTTTCACGTTCTTTTAAATTCTTTTCAAATTCCAATCCAATACACCCATGTAAGAATAAAAATAATCATTCGCTGGAATTTTGTTACGTGCTTGTATTCCGCATTTTTGGAAAGCGGGGCGTGACCGGATTTTTAGTGGTATCAGAACCCAGGTCAAGTAACTTGTATCTGATACCACTAAAAACTCTGTCACGCCCCGCTTTCCAAAAATACGGAATACGAGCACGTAACAAATCATCAGAACAGACCTAACATGGTATGGTAAAATCAACTAACATGGTATCCTAACATATGTCTCAGATGTTAAGTGTCAAGTGTCAGATAAACAGATATGTCACGTAATCAGATAACAGATATGTCAGGTAAATCAGATAACAGATTTCAGATAACAGGTATTCAGATTCAGATTTAGATTTCCATATATCAGATTCAGATTCAGACCTCAAAACAGATTCAGAAACAGATTCAGATTAATGTAAGTCTTGTGTGATTACTAACTAGGTAGCATGACATGCATCCCAGTTTTTACTACATGGTTGCTACAACAAAACAGTTTCGCTTTAGATTTCGTAGGGGATATTATAGGGCCGTGTACTCAGGGTCAGACAGATATCAGAACAGACAGATAGAACCTAGTGGCTCTCTTCTCCTCTACACCTTCCTATAAGAAGTAATGTAGACAGGGTCAGAAACAGACAGATAGATACTAGTGGTTCTCTTCTACTCTACACCTTCATATATAAGAAGTAATGTAGATAGGGTCAGAATACAGATAATTATATGGAAAACACGGATCCCCTTCTAAGTACACATTTCTATGTTTTCCCACTACTTGATCTTTCCCATACCCCGGCATGATTACTTTTGTTATGGTTATTTATCAGACATGAATGTGACCTAAAAGGTGTCAAACTAATACCATATGATCAGGTTTAGGTTTAGGGGATCAGATCAGCAAGTATAGATACTATACATTCACAAATATGAGCAAAATAGTGTATGTTTGTAATCAGGCCAGCAAGACCCATCTGCACTAAAACAGGTATTCAGAGAGCTACAGACATGCAAATCACGATCCGTCAAAGGATCTAGAAACTAGACATCCACACGCTTCTAACAGGTATAATAAAGATCTATACTAGTTCACAACATATCAGCTTAAAACTCATTTCAACACAGATTTCATGTACAGCCAGAAAACAGGGGAATGACTTCAAACGCATAAAAACAGCATACAAACATATCAAATAATTCCAAGAAAAATCTGGGGTAATCCCCTACAGATATAGACTCAAAATAATAAGGTTTGTAATATTCCAGTAACTATAGAAATGTTATCAAAAATGAAAAGTAACACAAAACACGGTTTTGATGGATCTGAAATTTCTCAACACTGCTGTACAAAATCAA
This sequence comes from Hemerocallis citrina, assembly GCA_017893485.1. Taxonomy (NCBI): domain Eukaryota; kingdom Viridiplantae; phylum Streptophyta; class Magnoliopsida; order Asparagales; family Asphodelaceae; genus Hemerocallis; species Hemerocallis citrina. The sequence goes on from CM030360.1 coordinate 299,359,357, forward strand.
ACATATCTTGCAAACAGCGCATCGAAATTCACTTCCGCCAAAACGGAGTAAAAGTAGATAATATTCTCCAACTTTCATATCGCACATAATATTTCCATACAGTAAATAAAAATAGGGTGAACACGGCATTCAACATAGAGCAACACGCAGTTTACAGCAAAAGTGCATTATAGAAAAGAGTATAAGACATCGCTCAAAACCTATCCTTAAAATACCACATAAATCTGGGAACAACCTAACATCATGGTGAAACACTAGAAAAAATATTGTGGCATGATATCATGTATAACTTGGATCTTGAAAATAAATAGATGATAAAATCTACCCCGAACTGAATCTGGAAACTACCGATATACAGTCACTAAAATAATCATAACTAATTCATACGAACTCCAAACGGGATGAAACCAGTGGGGTTATAAAATAGATTTAGTCCTCTACAAATTACTCAGAAATGTCCATGTTGAGATTCGGAATCTAACCCAGGTAAAAACTGCAATCAATACAGTACGGCCCGAATTTCCAGATTTCACAACTAAACTTCAAAACGTCATAACTTCTACAAAAATGATCCAAACTCATCCAAATTCGAAACGCTACATACCCATCATCTAAATATCATGTCTAAGGGTTTCTAACATGTCAAAACCTAATATTTTCCTATGGGCAATTCAACAAACATGTTTCATGCGCTGTTTGACCTACGCGATCAAAGTCGCACTTTGGGTGAAACCTACGGCATAAACTTATCAAAACTCATGTTCTAAATCATCTATGGCCTGTTTTGAACAATAGAGAAGAAACCCACAAATAAAAATATGATCTTTGGCCGTCTCTAGTCTCAACTACCCTATTAGGTGAACTTTCGACTCGTATCATACTAATGACGTTAAGTATAAGTTACTTGCCTTATTGACGATGCACACGACGCTACGAAGCCTAGCAAATGCAAATTCACGAGCAAAAGTCCTTCCACGCGCGATTTCAAGCGAACCCACGAGCCGAAACTGGCCTACGATCGCCTCCTTGATGCACGAACTCAAACGGGCGACACCCACTACTCCAAATCAGCGAAGAGGGAAGAGGGGGGGCTGTTTTGAAGAGGGGGGTGCTGGTTTGATGGGGTTCGGCCACAAGGAAGGGAGGAGAGACGAGTTGTATGAAGCGGGGTTGTATAATATGGTGGATGGGGGTGATCTTTGTGGTCGGCCAAGGCAAGAAAGGGGAGAGGGAGGTCGGCCTGGGGGTTTGTGTGCAGGCCGGGATGATGGAAGGAAGGGGGAGGCCGGGTTACAAATAGGAGAGGGAAAGAAAGATTAGGGTTAGGTTTAATTAGATATTAGGGGGTTTAAATAGGGGATCAAAGTGGGTTAATGGGTAGTGGATATCAATAGAAATTAATAGGTATACAATTGGATAATAGGTATTAGGTAGATTTCAAATGGTGATACAAAATGCAATGAATCCTATGGCTCCTAAAAATCTCCTTAAGGGCCAAAAATCTCAAATTGGTCAAAACTCTTCTAAAAATTCATCATGGCCCAAAAATAATTATTAAATATGAACGGGACCAAGAAAATGAGAAAAAGATCTCAAAATGGTGAAAAACGGACGATCGGCGCACAAACAGCACACGGAGGTCAAAAATGCAAGAAAAATAATATAAAATGAAAATAATCCAATAAAAAAAATTATAAAATAATTAATAAATATAATTTATGAAATAATCTAATTTTAACAATAATAATAATTATGCAAATAACCGCACTAGCAAAAATAATACGGATAGTAACAATATTAATAATAATAAAATGATAAAAATAATAAAGGTAATAATAAAAAAATGATAAGAATTGTATTAAATACAAAAATCATAGAAAATTAGTTACAGCTAAAATTATGGATCAATAAATAGCTTTTAAATGGAAAATCCAATAATACATTTTGACAAAAGAATTTGAAAACAGGAAAAACAATTTGCGAAAATTTTTAAAATACAGAAAATACACAAATATATATATATATATATATATATATATATATATATATATTTGGAAAACAGAGGTTACAGTTTGGGTTAGATTGGGGTTGGTTGGCCTTGCTAGATGTTTGCCCGGTCGTTCTTCGCGCTTGCCACCATGTCCACACTTTTAAGGCCAATCACGGCGATCTGCGGCTATGATTTGGTTTTTGCGAGGGTTGGTAGTGCGTGTGAAGAAGCCGGGTGTGCTTCTCTATTTGAAAGTCGTTATGATGAGCGGGTTATGCTGTTTTGCACGATTGTGGAGCTTGGGCCCAAAGATGAGGTCCCTCCATGGTGTGCGCTTACTTGTCTCAACTGTCGCGGAGCGACTATGTCGCACCAGAGCATCCTTCCGTGCCTGTTGTCGCGAGCGCCATGGATCTGGGGTTCAAGTGTGATCGGGGCGATGGCGAGGTGTACCCCCCTCCCGAAGTACGATGTCTTGCACGATTGTGGAGCTTGGGCCCGAAGATGGGGTCCCTCCATGATGTGCACGTTTGAGTGTCCTACGATGTCGCCGGTGCAGTCTTCACAGTGCCTACTATCAGGCTATTGAGCTTCCTCCAGCTTAGGCCACTGGCTCGTGACAGCATCGCCTCTTCCCTCGGATTGGAAGTATGAGTCGAGATAAGTCTGTATGGTGAGAAATTGCCGGAGAGAGCTAGAGCGTGAGAGAGGTGAAGGTATCCTCTCCACGGCTCTCTCCTGGAGCGTGGTGTTTGGTGGGGTGGACGAGATAGTTGTTTGGTGAGAAATCACCTGAGAAAGTGCTATCGTGTGAAAGGTGAAGGTATCCTCTTCACGGCTATCTCTTTGGTAGCGGTTGTGGAAGCTATTGGCACATTTGTAGGATGAATGGTGGAGATGGTGGGAGGGTGCGACCGCTGTGGATGTACCGTGGGGTCAGAATTCGATCTGCGGGGCTTGGGCCCAAAGATGGGGTCCCCCCAGCGAGGTGAAGGCAGGGGTCGGCGGGTGATAGAATCCTGCCAGACTTATTTTAGGTGGGTATGCATGTGCCGTGGAGGCACTGTACGAAACTAAACTGATATACTTACAATTTTGCTGGACCGAGCTGGTTTGTCGGCCCACCCTCCAGGGTTGTTGGAGGGATTTGTTGTTTGTACACATCATGTTGCTTCATGTATGTTTTATTTTATGTCTGTGGTTTGTACTTTGGCCCAGTACTATGGGTTTGTTTCGTTAAGCTCTTATTAATGAAACAGGGTGGCCAGATTCCACCTTTTCCTTAAAAAAAAACTTTTTTTACTCTCTCGTTATCATTGTCTCTTCATTTCTCTCAAAGTTATACTATAAATGTATCTTTTTTTATTTAAAAAAAATAATAATAAAAGATGACTCCGTCATCGCTTCATTAAGAAAATATTAACAAAAAATAGAAAATAGTTTAAATTACAAATAAATCTAACCAAAATCAACACGACAAGGAAATACTAATACATTGAAAGCTGTAAATAAGATACAGATGGTGCATCACATCCATCGAAACGTCTATGCCTCTCCTAATCTACCCAGACCTACTCCTCCTCAATACATAGTCTCTTCTTTGCTCCTACCTGACCTGCCCAGGCATGAATAAATACAAATATTTTATGCATCATAATAGGAAGTCTATATTCTATATTACGGAAACATAGCTCGTTACGGTATAGCCAAAGACCCCACATAGTAGCAGCGGCGGACATATCCCAGGCGATTTTCTCTTCATTCCTAACAATGTTATCCCTCCATACTCCACATACCTCAGTGACTGACTTAGGAACTTCTAAACTCCCAAACCCTAAACAAACCACCTCTCATGCTACCCTGGCCCTAAAACATGTGAATAAAATGTGATTTGTGTCATCATCTACAATTGAACAACTAATGCATCTAACATCGATCTGCATATTGTGTTTTTGCAGGCTAACCTTTAATAAGATAGCATCGTTCCACACCAGCCAAAGAAAACCTTTCACCGTCAACGACTCAAAAAATATTCCATATAATGTTCGCCTCCCTGCTCCTAAGACCTCCGTCATTCATCCACTTGTATATATCTGACATAAAGAAAATCTCGTTCCTGGCTAAGCTCTAGTTTCTTATATCCTCCAAATCGATGGTGTATTAACCCTCAATCCTAATGAAATTATTGTGATTTTGCAACTGAATAATACTCTCATGCGACAAATTGTCAACAACTTGAATTCTTAATCTATCTCTACTCCACACATCCGCGACTAATGTGTCAATGTTAACTGTCACCCTCGCAGCCTTCGAGAATAAAGTAAGAAGAGTATTGTTTCCACATAATTTATCCTTCCAGAATCTGATATCTTTCTTGTTCACAATCCTGCATCTTTTATTCACGTGAAACATGTTCCCCGCTCTTGACACCCCTTTCCAAAGATACGATGCTTTCCATGTTCACTTCTTCATCCAAATCGAAATTTCTTCCTCTTCCGATAGCCCACAAACGATTTACACCACAAATTATTATGTCTTCTTTGCATTTTCCTCCACCACTTACTTAACAAGGCTTTGTTCATATCGCGAAGATCAATGATGCCCAGTTATCCGTATTCTTTTCTTTTACATACCATTCCCCATTTGACCAAGTTAAAGTCTTTATTGACCTCATTTGCTTCTTTTCACAAGAATCAACTTTTTGCACCTATCAATTTTGGTAATAACCTATTTATGTAGTTCGTATTTTGACATAAAGTACACCGGAAGACTACTAAGCACCGAGTTCAGTAATGTGATCCCTCCCTATTGAAAGAGATCGTCAATTCCATCTGTCAATCTCTTTTCATCATACCTGGCCTAACGGGCGTTCCAAGTTATAAAAGTGGGAACTGTCTAATCTCACGTCCAAGAAAATTCTTTATGTGCGTGATTGTGGTGGATAGGCTTTCGCTAAAAGGAATAATACAACTCTTGGTCAGATTCACTTTCAATCCAGCCCAGGCCTCAAAGTACTTAAGAATGTAACTTATTGCAATAATCTTTTGTACCTTCGCTGTCCCGAACATTATAGTATCATCCGCATATTGAAGAATTAAAATCGCTTTTGGAATTCCTTTAATCTATAATCCTCTGATAACTTGCTCTTCCCTACCCCTCTTGACCATTTCTACAAGCCCGGCAGCAATTAAGGCAAAAAGAATGGATGACAACAAACTATAATTAAAGATATTTTATCTATACTTTAATGAGATAATACAATGTTTTTTTTATAGGGAAAAGATGGAGTATGGCCACCATGTTTCATTAATAAGTAGTTAATAAAATAACCCAAAGAACTGGACAAAGTGCAACAAGTTAGGAAAATAATATAGTAAATAACACATAGTATCTCCAACTAACATAGGAGGGTGAGAACAAAAGCAAAAGAACATAAAATAAAATGAGTACAATCAATACATATGAGGTCTCTCAAACAAATCCTGAGAGGGTGGCTGGGTCTTCGAACACTGGAGCTCACTCTAGAGTCGGCCAAATCACAACTTCCTCATCATCGTACTCCTCCTCCTGGAAGGCTCTGGCAATCCTTCCACTCGGTCCCGAAGTTGTTGATGTGGTCAAAAAAGCAATGAGATGCATAATATGAGTTAAATTACTAGAAATACTATTACTAGTTCCACAATAATAAAAGTTATTCTTATCAAGCCAAAGAACCCAGGTCGTGACAGCCATAGCAATATACCTAGCATCTCTCATCTCTCTCATCTCGGCAAAGAACTTTGGACCAATCCATAGGTCATCGTAAACTAGGTGATACACATTTGTGTCAAGTGCCCTTAAAACTTCGACTAAAATTGCTTTGCTTCTATGACACATTCTAGAAAAATGTGTTTTCTGGACTCCATATTAATGTTACAGAAACCACATGATGTCACCAAATTTGGTTGTCGTTTAGCTATATTTTTCTTAGTCAAAATAACATCATTCAGCACAAGCAAAATGAAAATTTTAACTTATAGGGATGCTTTGGCTTTCCAAAATTATGGTTGACCACTTCGGTCTACACCCTCTGAAGTATAAACGATTGTACATAGACCGTACCGAAAATTTTATATCTTTTTTCTGCCCCCCCGACTTTTCGATATGGGCCAGCTGAGCATTTAACCCCTGCATACAAAGTTGAAAACTTCTTCATGCATAGGTGTCTTTAGGAGAGAGGGAGTGCTTATATAATAACCTACAAGAGTTTCCGATTCATCCAATGAGGACCTTCCACATGTCGATTAGAGCATCTACAGTCGTTTGCTATATTTGCATAATATGCATATATTAGCATTTCGATCGTTGCAGTCGTTTGCTATTTATGCATATTTTGTCATCATCGCTACAGTAGATTGATATATATGAGAGATGATATAGCAATATGCATATCATACATGACGAAACTTCAAATTTCGTCTGATATATTTTATAAAAAAATTTATCCATCGGACGAAACTTCAAGTTTCGTCCAATCAAAATAGGTATTTAAAAAATTAATAAAACCCAAAAAATGTGAAAAGCGCTTGGATGAAACTTCAAGTCTTCAAGTTTCGTTCGTGGATTTAGGATATTTATTAAGTTAATTAATTAGTTAATTATACTTAGTATGCTAATTGGGTCATTTAATAAATAATTAGGCTTAGTTAAATAGACTTAGGAGATTTAGTCAAGTTTGAAAGTGACAACTCTCCTGGTTTATCCGCCGCGGGGGGGGTGGGGGGGGGAATTTTTTTTTTCCGTTCCGACTAAGCTTCAAATTTCGTCTGCCATTTTAAAATATTAAAATATTCAATTCAGCCCAACAAAATATTTTTAAAATATTTTTTTTAACAAGACGAAACTTCATGTTTTGTCCAATCAAATTTTGTACAACTTTGCTATTTTATATTATTTGATGACTGTAAAAAACTCCATTTTGCTATATCTATTTTATGCATTTTGCTAATTTTTATCTTTCACGGCTGTGAATGCTATTACCATCTCTTATTGTCTTACCGAAGCCGTATTAAAATTTTCTATTTATTCAGTGCTTCTTTTATAATTTTTCCGTTCCTTCTTTCCATTCAATCCTTATGGGAAATTTTCTCCCCAAAAATTTAGATTTTTTTTAAAAAAATTAAAAAATCTTATGGGAAACAATGCTCCTGCTGTTAATGTGTTCAAAAAAAAACGTACCTATTGCATTTGTTCTTCTACTCATTCATCTTCTTCACTTAATCTTACCATTTTTATTCCGTTTGCTAGGTATGGATTGTAAGTTTGCAACATACATCCCTCTATGCTTCTTTGTAATTTATGCTTGGATTTGGATACACATATAATTTTTTTTATAGAGTATTTCTCTAACAATACCGATAAATGGGTTTCTACTTCTAAGATTTATCAATCTATTAAAACTTTGGATTAATTTTTCTCTCTTTTAATTAATTTCGCACAATAGTTTTGCAGTTGAAATTGTATCTATTATATAACTAAGCAAATATGTTTTTAGCGTGCACACAAATCGCATACCTAGGGGTGGTAAGAGCAGCTGTAGTTGTTGGCTATATATCCAAAAAATGGATAAAAACCGATGTAGTCATCATCTATTTACCCATTTTTTGGGTTAGAGATGAATATTATAGAAATCGAAAGACGTCTATATTTGGCAGCGAAATTGGCATTATGCATATTATAGAAATCGAAAGATGATATGCCGTTTGAGAAAATATATTGAGCGGACGGCAAATGATATGCCATTTGGAAAAAACAAATTAAAATAAAAAAACAAAAAATGGGGAGACGGTAAATCAAGTGCCGTTTGAGGAAATTTACTACTGCACACATGTGTTGGACGGGAGATGATCTCCCGTCCTTCACAAACCCAAAAAAAAAAATTCATCAGACGGTAAATCATGTTCCGTTTGTTTTTAAAAAAAACCATTTTTTGAGTATTCACCACTGCAGCGCTACCCCTATTTGCTATTTCTATATTTTCCATATACCCATTTTTTAACTCAAACAACTACAAATGCTTAACGGGTTGGATTCGGGTTGGATCCTAGAAGATCCACATGCAAATCCAAACTTATTCGGGTCAGATTCCACTATTATATTCAAATTCGGATCGGGTTTACAGATTATCCAAGATCCACATGTGTCATAAATTATTAACTTCTTGAGAAAAAAAAAGAAATTTATCTACCTATAAAACTAATTGGTAAAATTTACTCGTTACATATTCAAAGTACTAAAATCTATATAATAAAACACAAAGAAAGTTATCAAGTAGCTCTCATTCAATAGGGTTGAAATCAATGGTCCAGATCTAACCTCACAAAACATATTTTTCCGCCTAAAAGTTTCCCCCCAAAACTCAAATTCAACCCCCCCCCCTAAAACAACTCCTTTATTCATTTATTTCCCTCTCTATTTACTCAGAAATTTATATTTTCAGATTTCAGGTTTGTAAATTTTCATATTTTTTATTGCTCATGTTACATTGAAAATAGCAAATATCTCATCAACAGTTAAATTTTATCATTTTCCACACTCAAAGTTCTAAGAAGTTAGATTTTATACCCCCATTTATAATTATTTTTCAACATATGCTAATGGAAACATGGACTATTATTTACAACTAATTATTGTTTTACTATTCAAACTTGAGCTACATAATTGTTGTTTTACTGTTTACAAGACTTTCATATGTTGTATCGTTCTGAAGACGTGTCGTAGGCACGTGCCCATGGGCAAATCTAGTAAATATATAAATAAAAATTATTGAAATGAATAATAATCTTATGTCAATAGCTAAGCATGAATTTTCATCAATGCAATCAAAGAAAATGATAATTTATTGGTATGTGTGTATTATGAAATATATAGCATATTGATATTTGCATTGCCTCACAAAATCCATTCCTACTAGACCTTTACAAAAATATAAATACAATATTTATGCATTAAAATCTTTATAAATTTAGGATATATGTTTAAATTAACATATATAAACATATATAGTTCAGATTATCCATCGGGTTATCAAACTCGGATCCACAAAGATTCATATGTAGATCTAATAAGATAATGAATATATTATGGAGGATACATTCCCTAAAGTTCTGATCGGATTCAGATAGGGTTATCAAGTTATGGATATTTTTGCCATCACTATGTACCCCTAAAAGATGAAAACATTCTTAACTAATACCATAATAATTATACACTAAACAATATAGTAATAAATAAAATCTCATAACAACATATAATAATAAACATGGTACTCACTCTTTCCCATTTTAATTGTGAACTTAGTCTACTCTTTGTAAATAACTATCTTACTTTCAACTATCTTTTTATCCTTTTTAAGAGCACTCATATTCTCTAACTTTTGACCGTTAATTGCTCTCTCCTCTCACTATATTTTTCACCATCTAAAAAGTTTAGTAATATTCTTATAGCTATTTGTGCAACCAAGACATTATAACTATATTTTAAGATAACGGGTCTATCCCATCTTCCCTTCCTCTATTTTAAAATAGATGAAGAATAGAAAAAATAGAAATATCTTATTTAAACTAACACGTGTGGTATGTCATTAATTATATAAATAAATAATTAATCCAAACCTTCCCCAGCCATGGTCCCAACCTCTCCCCCTTGCAAAACCCTCCCCAACCACCCACCTCGCTTCCAATGCTGCCCCCTCACACGCTACCATCCGATGCACCCCACCGTAGCTTTCAACGACGATCCCTTCGCCTACGCTGCCGACGAACTGCATCGCTGAACTCCCCAACCCTCGAACTCCTCCCTTCCACATCCACCTCGACCTCCCTAATCCTCCACATCACCTCTGATATTGCCCCCTCCCGTGTGGCCATCACCAAATCTTTACCTTGCCTTCGACGTTGACGTCTCCCACGCACCGCGCCACCGCGTTCATCAAGGCATTTTTCAGTGGAATTAGGGAAGATTACGAGTTGAGACGAAAATGATTGCGATGTTGGATTCAAAAATATAATCTGGTAACATTTCTTCTACTTGTTTTTTTCTGTTTTTTTTCTATTGCCTCGTACATATTTGAATAGATTACATTTGAAAACCTAAAAAACTAAAACTTAATTTATAGAACTGTTCTTTGCTTTCAACTATTCGATAAAATTCCTATGTAGCACGCAAGGTGTTTGTAAAAATGCTTTAGAAAATTTTTGCTTTAACTAAATCAATTGTGTATATATGTGTAGTGCATGTATTAATTTCTGAAATTCTAATTTACTACTTGATATTATTTTTAATTTCTAATTTGTGTTTAATCACGAAATTTCGATTTGGGAAAGATTACAAGTTGAAGCTGGGGATGATTGCAGTGTCAGATCCAAAAATAAGATTTAGTAATGATGAAGTTGGCAGCATGCACGGTGAGGTGGGCAGAGAGGTGGAGGGGGGTGTTGGAGAGAAGGACGTCGCGACCAACGAGAACGACGAACACGCGAGAGAGGAGAAAAAATTGGAGGTCACCGTCGGAGAGGGAGTGAATTTGGGAGGGTGAAGAGAGAGAGGGGAGGGTCGAAATAAGGTGGACCAGGACATAGGTGTTGTCGGTCATGATGGATACAAATGTCGGGCTAGCTGGCTATTTTTTATGGTAAATTTCACTAAACTATATATTTTAACTTTTTAAGAGATAATTTCTCCCAATTGTCTCACGCTTTTTGAAAGTTCCATATAATTTTATGAGACCCTCAAACTTATTTTCATCAATTTGTACAGTATAATACTAGTATTTTGAAGCAATAGATTAAACTACCTTAATGGCGTACTTATTCATTTTTGCTAAAAAAATCTTTTTTTAAACATTTTTGCTAAAAATATATTTTTTTAATTTTTTTTAGTAAATGCTAATTAAATATCTTGCTAACGGACTAATCTAGAAAGATTGGCACTAGCTAGAAACAAACAGACAACAATACTTTCTTTTTTTTTAGGGAAAAGGTGGAATGTGGCCACCCTGTTTCATTAATCAGAAATTAACAAAACATACAACCTACGAACAGGAAATAAAACATAAATCAACATGACTCGTACAGACAACAGATCCCTCCAACAACCCTGGAGGGTGAGCCGCCAAACCGATAGTCATCACACTATCGAAGACTCCTCTAAAATTGTGATGGACCCTATCTTGGGCCCAAACACAAAGCTCGGCCCAGTAGAATTGTATGTATGTCAATTCTGCTTTGTACGCTGCCTCCACAGCACGCGCACACCCACCTGAAGCTAGTCAAGCGGGATTTTAACAACCGCCGACCCCTGCCGTCTCATCGATGGGGGGACCCCTTCTTCGGGCCCAAACCCCGCAACCTTGCTGCCACAGATAAAATTTGCTTACTCCTTGCAGGCAGTGTAAGACACCCACCGATCCCAACCTTGTCCTCCTCTCCTCCCACAATCACGCAAACCTCCCAATTATCTCAACCGAAAGCACGACCTCCAAAGAGAGAGCCGCTACCAAAGAGAGAGCCGTGAAGAGGATACCTTCACCTCTCTCACGTTGTTGCTCTCTTAAGCGATTTCTCAACAAAGAAACTTTCTCACTCACCCCAACCGAAACCACAATCCAGGAGAGAGACGTGGAGAGGATACATTCACCTCTCTCACGCTTTTGCTCTCTCAGACAATTTCTCACCACACAGACACACAAAAAGAGAGTAACTCATCTATCTCACAAACTCTCACTCTCAAACAGAAACCCAAATCAAACAACAACAATTGATTCCTCGCGCCACGACGGGCGGTGGCATTGCCGATGTGAGGATGCTGATGAGGGAAGAGGAGGCGTTGTCAAGAAGGCAGTGGTCTTTGCAGAGGAAGCTCAAGATCTCAAATAGGTGGTGGATGAATCCTCGTGTGGAGGCATGCAAAGAGATGGAGGTAGGGGGGAACCCCAGTCGACGCAATGCAGGCAACCACACCCCCTGTCGACGAAACCCCCACAACAGAGACCAAACCCCCGTCACTCCTGGCGACAAGCGACCACCTTCGGCCGTCGCTGAACATGCCGATGTCGAAGTTGTGGCAGGAGGAGCTAGATGTTGGAAGAGGGATGGTGGAGGGTCGGTGGGCTAGAACTCAACGGCGATGACTCCGCTTCCTCCACCCATGACCCTCGCTAGTGCCTTCACCGGCGCTATCACCGTGCAGCCATTCCCGTCTAGCACATGGCGATAAGGATCTCGACGACCCACCATCGATTCGCGGCTTGAAGAGCAACGAGAAGAAGAAGGGAAAGAGGGACGGGGGGTGAAGCGATAGGCGGGAGGGATGGCGGGAGGGACGGCGGGAGAAGAGCAACGGGGCAGCGGCGACGAACCCTAGCCGCCGCCCCCACAAACTCAGATCTAGGGTTTCCTTGTTTTGGGTTTTTTTAGGGAGAAAGTTTTTCTCTCTAGAACTTCTGGAGAGAGAAACCCCGATGGTTTTTCACCACCTCCGACAACAATACTTTCTTGATCAAGTGATACATCACGCATTCCTCGTTCGTCATGTATCAGTCATATCTTTAAATTCGTACTTTTCCTCTTTACATGCATCAATATAAGTAAATTTAATATTGCCTAGAACTCAAAAAAATTATTGGAAAGGTTTTTTAAAAAAAGTAAAATAAAAAAACAAGAGTTACAAGTTTTCAACCCAAATTCAACACCAATAAATTTTGTAGACCTAGGTATGACAAAAAAAATTAGTGTTTCCTCACTAAGAGCATCTGTAGTCGTTCGTTGAATGCCAAATTTTGGATATTTGACATATAGAAATAGAAATTTTGAGTTTATGTTCTAGTCCTTTAAATCCAAATTTTGGGTTTTGAATTTTAAAAAAAACGACGGGCGAGGAATGATTTCCTGTCAATTGATTTTTTATTTTTTATTTAAATTAAAAACCGATGATTTTCTGTCCAAGATTTTTTTTCTTCCAATTAACTCCTAATCAAATCTTAATTAAATACTATTTTAATCTTAAATAAATCTTAAACCTTATTTAAATCTCAATTATAACCTAATATATATCCATAAAATTTTCTATAGGTCTATTTCTATACAATTTTGTTAGAAAAAAAAGGAAAGAAAAGGAAAGGACAGGAGATCCTTACCCGGCCGAATTTAAAAAAAAAAAAAAAAAGGAACAGACGTCATTTTCGGTTCGATCCATTTATAAAAAAAATGGATCAGACTGTAAATGATTTGTCGTCCGACCGATGTAAAAAAAAATTTTAAAAATAAATAAAAAAAATATAATTGAAGTGACGAAAGATCATCTTTTGGCCGAGATTTTTTTTAAAACGGACGAAATATGATATTTCGTTAGCTATATTTTGATAATTGTCATTTCTTCTGTCAAATATAGCAGATTACTGTTCATCTCAAACACAAAATTTAGGCATTTGGCCAACGACTGCATCACTTATTTTCCCAAAAGCTAACAACTACATATGCTCTAAAAATATATCCAAACAACATTATTGATGGCAAGGCTTCATATTTTTTTGTGGAGGTCCATTGTTCGTTGAATTTTTCCGTGCTAACCCACTTTTGGAAATTATTTATCAAGCTAACCCACTTTTGAAACTATTTTTCAAATTGACTCACTTTTGGACACATCAGCATAACATGCTATTTCTAACATCGGCATTGATATAATTGAAACCGGTTTTTGAAATAGCAGTTCAGTTATATCAATTTTTTTTCTAAGTGTAATCTTTTTCCTAAGTCTTGAAACTTTCTCTATCTCACTCAGATGTGAAATAAATTAAGACCGCTACTTCTAACAACGGCTTGGAAAAAAAAAACTACTGAAGAAGCCGCTGATGAGAACAACGGCTTCATTTTCGAAGAAGCCGATGTTCCCAACAACATATTAGGCTGACGTGTCCAAAAATGAGTTAGTTTGATAAATAGTTTCAACAGTGGGTTAGTTGGGTAAATAATTTCAAAATTTGGGTCAGTACATAAAATTATTCTTGTTGTTTTTTAGTCTAATAGAGAATTATTTAAATCTTAACAGCGCATTATGTTGATACAGAGGTGTAAAATGAACGGGAAGGTCTGTTGCCCGTCTGAGTTCGGTTCGAGAAATGGCCCGATCATGGACCGTCCGAACTGTTAAACTTGTACCAATTAGCCGGACATAAGTCTGTCCGAGTATTATTGCGGTCCAACGCTTTACCGAACCGAGTCTGGACTATAAAATTTTTGTTCGGCCTGGACCGAGCCGGACATAAGCCCGTCCGAGTATAATTTCGATTCGAGCTTGAACATATGGATGTCCGGTCCCGTCTGGTCCGATTTACAGCCCTATGTTGACCTGTCCAAAAGTAAGTTAGTTTGGTAAATAATTTTAAAAAGTGGGTCCATACAGAAAATTATTCTCGTTGTTTTCTGGTTTAAAAGAGAATTATTAGAGCACCCACAGTCGGTTTGCTAAAAGCCATTTTATACATTTTTAGTTACTATAACCGACACACTCATGAGCTATTTTGTCATTTTTTTACCTATTTCGCTACAATAGAAAGGTATAAATAGCAACGGATATAGCAAAATGCATGTTTCGTCTGGATTATTTAATTATATTTTTAAATAATCGGACGAAACATGATGTTCGTCTGGATTAGAAAAAAAATTTAAAATAAAGAAAACAATCCAGAAATATGCATATTGATGCGGTTTATTTCTGGGAGATGTGTGGATGCACCAGGTGTGAGTTCGGACTCAATTTGTATTTGAAGGAGAATGCTGCTCGTCTGACGACCCTTGGCTGACCGGGCGGAACCTGTGGCGACCTCGGGGTGATTCGGAGGTATGGGCTCGGATCAGAGGATTCGGATCTGAGGTCTTGTGTACCTGCAGACGGTCCTGAAACACTGGGGTTTGTCCCGGTGGCGGACCCTCCGACGATCTAGTCAGTCTCTGTGAGAGAGTAGCAATAACTAGGTGAATTTAAGTGGAAAAAGATTGATTACCTGAAAAGGTGGGTGAGGGTCTAGTATTTATAGAGAATTCCAACCGGGTTTGGATCCGCTTGGGGGCCGGGTCTGAACCCGAAAGCCCATGGGCCTGACGTGGCAGAAGGCCCAGGGGGTTTAGGGATGACGTGGCAGTACCAGGAGTGGTATAGGGCTGACGCGGCAAAGCCCTTGGTGGTATTTGGAGCTGACATGGCAGATCATGGGGCTTCTGTGCTTCTGGGAGAATCTGGCGGCGTAGGGTGTGCCAAGTCATCTTCATTCTACACCAGGATGGGCGGACGGCCCGGAGGGCTTTCGTGGATCGGAGGCCGAGGGCCATCGATGCTCATCGGATACGAGGAGACCAGATCTGTGGGGGTGAACTTGAGGTTCAGCGCCGACCCTGCAGTGGCTCGAAGCCGAACTGGACTGCTGTTTCTACCATTTTGAGTGAGAGTTGTATTGGGCCCTGGTAGGGCCTCCAGGCCATTTTTACCCTACCACACAAGCCCCCCACTCCTGCGGGGGTGCGGGAGCTAGCTGGGGAGGAGTGTTCATGGTCGTGGAAATGGGATGGCAAATCGTTGAATCTTTCGGAGGAGAGTACCCTGGTGCTCGACCCAACCTCGAGATGACGAGGGATTACGTGTCGACAAGGGCGATGCGAGCCGTTGTTTCTTCCTGAGAAGAGTACCCTGGTGCCAGACCGAACCTCGAGATGAGGAGGGATTATGGGTCGGTAAGGGTGATGGCGAGCCGTTGGTCTTCCTGAGAAGACCACCCTGGTGCCAGACCTAACCTCGAGCTTAGCGAGGGATTACGGGTCCGCAAGGGCGATGGCGAGCCGTGAAGCCTTCCTGAGAAGACTACCCTGGTGCTAGACCTGACCTCGAGCTGGTGAGGGATTACGGGCCAACAAGGGTTGTGGCGAGCCGTTGGCCTTCCTGAGAAGACCACCCTGGTGCCAGACCTGACCCCGAGCTTGGCGAGGGATTACGGGTCGGCAAGGGTGATGGCGAGCCGTGAAGCCTTCCTGAGAAGACTACCCTGGTGCTAGACCCGACCTCGAGCTGGCGAGGGATTACGGGCCAACAAGGGTGATGGCGAGCCGTTGGCCTTCCTGAGAAGACCAACCTGGTGCCAGACCTGACCTCGAGCTTGGCGAGGGATTACGGGTCGGCAAGGGCGATGGCGAGCCGTGAAGCCTTCCTGAGAAGACTACCCTGGTGCTAGACCTGACCTCGAGCTGGCGAGGGATTACGGGCCAACAAGGGTGATGGCGAGCCATTGGCCTTCCTGAGAAGACCACCCTGGTGCCAGACCCGACCTCGAGCTTGGCGAGGGATTACGGGTCGGCAAGGGCGATGGCGAGCCGTGAAGCCTTCCTGAGAAGACTACCCTGGTGCTAGACTTGACCTCGAGCTGGCGAGGGATTACGGGCCAACAAGGGTGGTGGCGAGCCGTTGGCCTTCCTGAGAAGACCACCCGGGTGCCAGACCTGACCTCGAGCTTGGCGAGGGATTACGGGTCGGCAAGGGCGATGGCGAGCCGTGGAGCTTTCCTGGGAAGACTACCCTGGTGCTAGACCTGACCTCGAGCTGGCGAGGAATTATGGGTCGACAAGGGTGATGTCGAACTGTTGCGCTCTAGAGCGTTTTGAGCGGGGGTAGCCCGCCGTTCCTGTGGAGCATTGAAGGCTCTCCGGAATCTGTGTGATGGTCCAATTTCCTAGGGGCATTGATGGCGCCGTCTGATAAATGCAGATAGCGCATTGGCTTCCGCCGATTGGCTTTCCCCGTGTCATAATGGTTGGTCTATGGGGGAGGCTATAAATACCTCTCCCCCCACAGTGGGTTTGATTACAGCAGGGGTGGTCTATTGGCCATCAGAGGTGTCTGCTTCGGCGGGCGCCTGTCTCTTGCAAAAATTTTCAACCCTGGCGGTGCCGGAGAGGTGGTTACTCTGCCGCCCGGATCTTCTCTTGGATCTGATGGCTCTTGATACGGTAGCCAGGTCCAGGGGAGATCAGGGCGAGAGGGGTAACGGCCGAAATCCGTACTGGTAGAAAAGGAGCCTCGGATTGGTGGTGGCTGTGCCGTCTGGATCCTTTCTCGGGTCAGACGACCCTGACACGGTTGTTTGGCCCGAGAGAGAACCGGACGGGAGGGGCACCAACCGTATTCCGGTCTTGGGGCTGAAGAGTCTCAGATAGAGGGGTCGCCTCCGACCAGGGGTTGGCCACTCCGTCTTCCGATAGGGCTCCAGGCGATGGTGGTTTCTGTCCCACCCTCGATCAGTTCGGGGTTTTCGGTCATCAACCCGAGGCTGTAAGCCCCGAGCTGCTCGGGGATGAGAGGGGAACCGATCGAATGCTGGAGCCCGGGGCGTCTGTCGAAGGGCGGCGCCTTAAACCTTAAGTAAAGCATTTTCTCCGTCGCATACTCCATCCGAACCGACCTCTGAGCCTGGCCGCCAGTCTGGCACCCGATGACGTCAGCAGCGCACGCTTCGAGGATGTGGCGCGGTTTTCCAGGCGGCAGTTGTACGTCAATCGGTGAATAGTAATTGCGGAAGTCGAGGAGCCGCGCGTTCTTATCCTCTATAAGTATTCCCCCCTCCCCTTTTCTCGCCCACTTCTTTCTTGCTGCTTTCTTTCTTGAAAAATCTTCCAATCATTCAGCGCTCGTTCTTGCAGTTAGCTGTACTAGGCTCGTCCTCCCGCAATGTCACCCGGTTAGTCGGTAAGTTCTTTTGGTTTAGGCACAGATGGATAGGGCTCAGTCTGGCTCGTCAGCGTCGACGTCCAGGGGGGAAGTGAAGCGCGCCTCCACATCGACGTCGTGGGAGGAGCCCGTGCTTGAGGAGGAGTCGGTGCACGCTGCGGGGCCTTCCGATTCAGTTTCGTGGGAGGAACCAGTAGGTGAGGGGGAGGTGGTACACAAAGTGAGGCCGTCACGCTCCTGACGTCCCTTCGTGGTGGAGAGTAGCGAGTCGGAGAAAACTAGTGATAGTTCGGACGACATCCAGGTACTGGAGTTGTCTTCCGAGGAGGAGGAGGGCGAGGGCGACATGATGAGGAGATCCACCGTTCAGGGTGCGGGCTCGAGTTTCACGCCGACAGGCCTGGGGCCCTTACCTACTCCCTCGTCGGAGCGAGCCAAGAAGAGGAAGAGGGCCTCGAGGAAGGTGGGGTCGAGGACTGGTGGTTCGAGCCAGGCGCCTGTTTTCCGCAACTTGATGACAAGTTCGCCCGTACAGCCGAAGCCTTTCCGTCAGTATCCCGACGATCTTTCTGACAAGGAGCTCTTCGGTGTGCAGCCCTCTTCGCCAAGTCGGAGGAGGGTGATGATGGATGCGATTCCGACTGTCTTGGAGGGCGGGGACTTGGAGGTTCTGCAGCTGGCGTATCACATAGGGCCTGGCTACGAATTGTTGCTGCCGAGCTCTACTCTGCGCCCCACCGATCCCCTTTCTGCTTGGTATTGCGTCTTCCCAGTGGACGCTTTCATCTCCGGGCTAAGGTTGCCGATTCACCCGTTTGTTCGGGATGTGCTGAACTGGGCCTCCATGGCCCCCATACAGTACGGGCCGAACTCTTGGAAGCAGATTATCTGCTTTGTGTTGATGTGCGAGGAACAGAAGGTACCCCTGAGGCTGAATGTGTTCCGTGCGATGTTGATGATCAGCTCGGCGGCCGAGGGTGTTTACTACATCTCTCCCCGGAGTAAGGGGAAGGTCGTTCACAGTCACCCGGACTCCATCAAGGAATGGAAGAAAAAATATCTGGTGATCCGGAGTGAAGAGCCCTGGGACATTCCCACTCGATGGAATCACTCCAAACCGAACTACCAAGCACCGAGGCCGAGGGATTTGTCGGCCGAGGAGTGGGGGTTTTTCGAGCGCCTCCGTTCGTCACCCAGTATCGATTGGACGAAGGTGACGGAGGCCAACTTGGCGAGCGTTGGACTGAGCCCGGCCGTCATGTGTATGTAGTTGTTTCTTTTCTTTCGGTCCCTTCGTACTTTCTTGCTCATTGCTCTTAATGGCTTTTTCTGCAGATATGGACGAAGCATCGATTAAGGCAAAGAGGCTCGCCATGAGGAAGGAGAATGCCGAGAAGAAGGGGGAGGCGGCGAAGAGGCTAAGGGGGTCGCCCCTAGTCATTTCTGAGGTCCAGCCCGAATCGGGGACCAAGAGGATCCGCTCGGAGACGAGCAAGGGGGCAGCTGCTTCGAAGGGCCAGAGCCTAGCGAGGGCCTCCGTTCTTGATAAGGGGAAAGGTCCCTTGGTCGAGGTTGAGGAAAAGGATCCGGTGGCGGAGTTGCTACGACAGCGGTGGGCTCCGGACTGGTCTGTTCGGACGGGGGACCGTCTGACCGATGAGGCCCAGACCGTCGAGGTGGTGGAGAAGTTGGCGACCCCTCGTGACCGCAAGGTGATGGAGGGTGAGCCCGTGGAAGTGACGTTCACGCGTCTGGCACAGGCCCTCGTGCAGGTAATTCCGTCGACCCTATTCTCCTTGTCCATTTTTTCTGCGGAAGTCTTTTTCTTATCTGCGCTCGTTGGTCGTAGGCTTGCATGCAGGGGGCTAATATGAAGAACCTCTGCGAGGCATCCCTGGCACAAGAGCGAGCTCGGGCGGAGAAGAGCGAGCGGGAGATGAAGGAACTGCGGATCGAGCTCGAGGGTTCGCACAAGAGGGAGCAGCAGATGAAGCTCGAGCTCGAGGCCAAGGATGCGGAGTGGGGGAAGAAGGTGGCCTCCTTGAAGAAGAAGTTTGCCAAGGAGAAGGAAGAAGTGACGATTACGGGCCAGATGATGGTGATCAAGCCCCAGGACACATGTTATGCGAAGGCCCTCAGCCATGTGAGGCACTTCTATCCGACCATCGACCTGTCCAATTTTGAGCACGACATGGAGATTGAGGGGACGTCGAAGACTCCTGGCGAAGAAGGGCCTGCTCTCGACCCGCCGGCCAATCCATCTGTGGATCCGTCAGTCGACGCTGAGGTGAGACGATAAGCTGTATTATTCTGTCTTTCTTTTCTCCTCCTCTTGACTGTATTTGCCTCCCGCGGACTGGCCACCGCCCCCCCTTTTTTTTTGTAAGGAGTACTTAAATTTATAGGGAAAAAAAAGTTTTTTGACCGGCCAAGTGTTTTGAACTCGGATTTCTCTGAACCTTTTCGCGTGTGTGTATTGGGTTGGCTGGTCTTCCTGTAGGTTGTGGCTCCCCTTCCCGAGGTGGACCCCCGATGTTCCGATGTGGCGTGGCTCCGGAGCAAGGTTGAGGTCCTGGAGGCCGCGTTGGTCTGCCACCGAAGGGGGGCCCGTGACACTGACGCGGCTTTGAATTTTTATTGGTATAAGTCTGAAGCCTTAAGCGAGGAGGCGAGCCGGCTGAGGAGGGCGACGCTGGATCGGGGACTCGGCGGTGCGAGCCTTGGGCAGGCGGTGTTGGGTGCCTCGGCGTCTTCCTCGCTGGGTCGGCAAGCGGAGGGTGTTCCCTCTGCGCTGCTGCTGTTGCAGCGTACGCGACCAGGTGATGCCCAGAGCTCCGTGGCTGGGGAGTCGACCATGGCTGAGTTCCAGGACCATCCTAACGAGCAGGGGGAATTTTTAGCCGTTCGTTCGAAGTAATCCCGCCCTCCAGCGGACCCGAGGGGCTCTAAGATGGCGACTTCCTTCAGTCTGAGATGAGTGGAGTGGTCCTGTAACGGTCTTCGTTTGTTTTCTTGGGACGAAAATAGAAGGGTACGAATAAAGAATACTGTTCCTTCTTTGCTTCGGCTAGTAGTGTAGTGAACGATGGTGGTTTTTTAGGGAGAGTCCACCGATCCGCGAGGGATCGAAGTGGGGCCTTAGGGAGAGTCCTCAGCTTGGATCCGGTTGGAGCCTACCGAGGTGTGGGGGACGATGCTAGAGTGAGGACTCAGGCGCCGATCTTTTTATCTGGCGTTAGGATTTTAACAAAAAGAGACCTCTTATGCATAAGATAATGAGGGCCGCTAAGATGGTCCTGTACATAAGAGTGTTTACACAAAAACGGGTCTATATTTAGCCAGGCTAGAGCTTATGTCTGTCCCTCGAGGAGTGTCATTAGGTACTTGGCTTCGACTGAGGTCTCCTCCCGCTCGGCGTCAGTTTGGAAGCAGGGCCGTCCCTCTCAGGTTGGGACTCGACGGCGTCGAGGGAGAACACACCTCCCCTGACGGTGGTCATGTAGCACGATCGCGCTGCTTCTTGGCTACCTCGGACGGTGCCGACTCCTTGCGGGGTGGGAAATTTGAGTTTCAGATGGTAAGCCGAAGGCACCGCTTGGAGGGAGCATAGTCCGGGTCGGCCGAGTATGGCGTTGTAAGCCGCCTTGACGTTGACCACCATGAAGTCCATGGACTCGGTCCTCTTGACCGGAGCCGATCCTGCGGTAACGTCGAGGGTGACAATCCCTTCTATCATGACAGGGACGCCGGAGAACCCATGCAAGGTGTATCCGGCCGGCTTGAGTTTGCCTTTAGGCAGCTTGAGATTCTCGAAGGCTTCGAGGAAAAGAATGTTAACCGAGCTGCCGTTGTCGACGAGGATTCGGCAAACTTCACAATTAGCCATGTGGAGATTAATGACGAGGGCATCGCAGTGGGGCAGGCGAATGCCTTCGAGATCCTCTCCTGAGAAGGAGACCGGCATCGGTTGTAGCTTGGGCGAGGGACTGTCGTGGACAACATTCACCTCCCGGATGAAGGCTTTTCAGGAAGTGTTTGAATTTCCTCCCATCGGCCCTCCGTGGACACAGTGCAAGATGAAGGGCGTATCTGTGGCTCCCTCGGAATCAGGATCCCGACCCCGGATGCGGTTAGGGGTAGGGTTCGGAGGTGAGGACCTCCGGTTCCTAGTATCTCGTCGATCCCGCGGGACTTCTTGGGTGAATTCTCGGAGGTACCCCCTGGAGATGAGTTCCTCAATTTCGTCTTTCAGGGCCCGGCACTGGTCGGTTTCGTGCCCGTGATCTCTGTGGAAGCGACAGTAGAAGCGTTGATCTCGATTCTTGTTGTTATTAGATCGGGGGGGTAGTCGGATAATGCCTTTGTCTTTGATTTCTAAGAGGATGGCGGATACGTCATGCGTCAAGGGAGTGTACCTTTCGAAGCGGGGGATCGGCGGGACCTTCTTCACGGCCCCCGCGTCCCTCGGAGCTTTCTTTGGCGGTTCGACAGCTTCGACCTTCCGCTTTCCCTTCCCGATGGCCTCCCTGGTATCTTCGGGGTTAAGGGCCTCTTCTGCCCTAATGTATTTCTCGACCCGGTTGAGGAGATCGGGAAAGTCAATGGGGGGTCTCTTTGCCAGAGAGGCTTTCAGCTGTCCATGACAAACGTTGTGCCGAAAGGCCGCAGAGGCGACGCTTGGATCAAGAGAGGAGACCGACCTCGCCTCCGTGGTAAATCTCCGGACGAACACTCTGAGGGATTCTCCCTCTATCTGCTTGAGCCCAAGTAAAGAAGCGCTAGTCCTTTCCGCCTTCCGGCTGGTGACGAAGTGGGCGAGGAAATTGCCTTCTAGTTGGTCGAAGGAGTAAATGGAGCCGGGGGTGAGCTTCGAGTACCTTTCACGAGCCGGACCCCGATGCGTGGCGGGGAAGGCTCGGCATAGCAGGGGATCCGAGGCGCTGTGAATCATCATGAGGGTTTTAAAACCTTCCATGTGATCAGCAGGATCTCCCTCGCCGTTGTAGGTCTCGAACTGAGGTGGTCGGAAATTCCTTGGTATTTCCGCTTGGAGGATGGGGGCGGAGAAGGGAGGTCGGACAGGTCTGTACCCCTGAGCCGCCCGTCGGTCGCCGTCTCCCATATGATCGAGGCGATCCTCCATTTCTTGGAGGCATCTTAGGAGTATGCCATCGTCTTCTGGCTGGTGCGTTGAAGGGCGCGATGCGCTGGTCTCGACATCCGACCCTGTCTGGGAGCGGAGGGTTTCCTCCCCGGGGGTCCGTCGGAGGGCCCCGAGAATTTCTCTCCGGAAGTCTTGGAACTCCCTGTGAGTGACGGGGGCTCCCTCGATCCTTTGGGGTTGGTCTGGAGGCTGCCTTCCGATGCGGCTGAGTGCCGATCTCCGTCCCTCGGGCGGCGGTCTTGGATGGTTCGGGGCCGGGTTGGAAGCGGCCCTTCGCCTGCTGCGGCTAATCTGTCGGTTGACGATTACTCCCCGTAGGTCGGGCTGGACTGTACGGGTGGCGCTCTGCCGGGATCCATGATGGGAATCCCCGTGCCTTGATGCGCGTGGCCCGGCATTGGTGTTTGGGGGGGTGTGCCCCGTCGGTTGGCAGAGGAGGCGGCCCCCTTGCCCTTGGAGGCCATGAAAGTTCGGCTGTCGAGGTCGCTCGATGGTCGGGCTCGGGTCGGCTTCTGAAGCAGTGTTCCCACAGACGGCGCCAACCTGATGCGGTTTATTTCTGGGAGACGTGTGGATGCACCAGGTGTGAGTTCGGACTCAATTTGTATTTGAAGGAGAATGCTGCTCGTCTGACGACCCTTGGCTGACCGGGCGGAACCTGTGGCGACCTCGGGGTGATTCGGAGGTATGGGCTCGGATCAGAGGATTCGGATCCAAGGTCTTGTGTACCTGCAGACGGTCCTGAAACACCGGGGTTTGTCCCGGTGGTGGACCCTCCGACGATCTAGTCAGTCTCTGTGAGAGAGTAGCAATAACTAGGTGAATTTAAGTGGAAAAAGATTGATTACCTGAAAAGGTGGGTGAGGGTCTAGTATTTATAGAGAATTCCAACCGGGTCTGGATCCGCTTGGGGGCCGGGTCTGAACCCGAAAGCCCATGGGCCTGACGTGGCAGAAGGCCCAGGGGGTTTAGGACTGACGTGGCAGTACCAGGAGTGGTATAGGGCTGACGCGGCAAAGCCCTTGGTGGTATTTGGAGCTGACATGGCAGATCATGGGGCTTCTGTGCTTCTGGGAGAATCTGTCGGCGTAGGGTGTGCCAAGTCATCTTCATTCTACACCAGGATGGGCGGACGGCCGGGAGGGCTGTCGTGGATCGGAGGCCGAGGGCCATCGATGCTCATCGGATACGAGGAGACCAGATCTGTGGGGGTGTACTTGAGGTTCGGCGCCGACCCTGCAGTGGCTCGAAGCCGAACTGGACTGCTGTTTCTTCCATTTTGAGTGAGAGTTGTATTGGGCCCTGGTAGGGCCTCCAGGCCATTTTTACCCTACCACACATATAATGGCTGGACGAAACATTCGTCCAGGCCATTGGGTCCCATTTCCTTTAAAAAAAATTGCAAATTACCATCATTGATTACTGTGTGCAATTATTTTTTAAAAAATTCAAATTTATAAATTGTTTTTGTAATTTTGTAAATGTTTTTGCAATTATTTTTGCAAAAAACCTCCTTTAAAACCCTGATTATTTTGCAAATTTTTTTTCTTTTGGGATGAAATGTTATGTTTCGTCCCGTATATTTTCTCATTTTCTGACTATATAAATGATTTTTTAAGCATCATGTTTCGTCTGTTTCATTTTTAACGAAAATATGCATTTTTTGTCTTTTGACGACTGCAGCATTTCGTCGAAATGAAAAGATAAAATATGCATTTTGCCATTTTTTACCTCCACCGACTGTGTATGCTCTTAGAATCTTGGAGATCCCTGTTTAAAAACCTCCTGCTGCCTTTCTCCTTCCCCTTGACCATGGCCAAGTGACAACAAAAAAATGAACAGGTCCAAGCACAAGATCCACAACAACTATATATAAAAATAAAAAAAATCTTTCTTTCTATCCTTCTGAGTTAAAAGTGGCAGTGCTGTCGTCTGTAGAATACAAACCATAATCATCAATTCACCATCTAACAACATAAGCAATACTAAGCGAGCGTACAACTGCGACAAGATCAAATAACACAAGCAGGAGTGACCATAACACAAAATTGAAAAGTTTTGGTTATAAAAACTCATAATTTCCACGTGCAATGCACGTCTTAATAAATATATTTTTATTAAAAGTAAGAACTTTAATGTAGTCTAGTCTTGAATCTAATACTTGTTTTATACCAGATATGCACAGGCAATACATGAATTTATTTCTCTACAAATGTTTGTATTTGTTGAATTTAATTTGAACGTGTATTATACGTGTTTGCTTAGTTACAAAGTTAGGGTTTGTTTGGTTACAAATCCCAACTCTCCCATTCTCCCATTAAAATAGTAGAGATTCTTAGCATCCTTCCCTTCCCTCTCAATTACTGCCGAGTTCGAAAAGAATGAAGATCTGATATCTTTTGAAGGCTAAATATTATTACTTTTCTAGATCAAAAGAATAAACAACAGACACAGAGCCCAACGAACAATTTATAGGCTTCAACTGCAGAGAATTTGTAATTAAGCATGACATTTTACATGCAAGAAACTATAATAAAACATTCAGCACAACAATTGGCAGTACAATTTTTTTCAGGTGAAATTTATTAGAAATAGAAGTAACTTGGCTTAGAGTGATCAAAAGCAAAGATGATACACAAATGCAGTTTCAATTTATTGTTGTTGCCTGCAAGTTGGACAGAACCACTTCCCTCTGAATCTTGTCTCCGGGGTAAGGCCGACGCATGAATAGTGGAACCACTCCCCACCTTCACACTGCCAAGCATTTATTTAGTTTCAACAATTAGGAATAAGCAATGAAATTTGTCTGAATACGAGCAAAACTAACAAAAGAATTAGCATTTGAAAATGTACAGGAAGGAACTTGAGAAACATATATTCAAGCTGTAAGTTATAAATCTGCGTAGTGGATGCTAGTTCCACATGAGAAACTATTACTAAATTGGCATTTGGATATACAAGCAGAAATTTTTTATCTGCCCAGGCTTGTGATCCAACGCATCGGTTGTCAAGGACGAATAAAGAAGAATGAGGCTTAATTTAAATTTACATGTAAAAGACTTGTAAGGAGTGTTACTGATTAGATCAATTGAACAGAGCTTCCCAGTCTGAATTTGATGATTTCCCAGTGTTCAGTGATAAGCAAGACTGCAAGGGCACTTCTTTTGGAAGCATTGTTGTATCAGACGTGTCGGACGTGCATTTTCAATATAGTATTTCAGATTTATTATAGTGTGTTATGCCGCATAATGTTTATATGGGCGTAGCCGTATTTGTGCTTCTTAGGAAATAATTGAGGGAAACACATGAAATGAGTCCTGCTGTGAATTGGATAAGTGAAGTGCCAGATTCCTCAGCATACTAATTGATTCAGGTAAATGCTAATAGGATAACCAAAATAAATAAATATGCAGTGACTGAATGGAGAAACACAAGGAGGTACAGAACATCAGGGACAAACTTCATATTTATTTGTTTAACTATTGAAACTAAAAGATGAATAAAGCTAACAACGATTTCTGTAAGCCATAAAAGAAAAGGTTTATAATTAATCCAAGTAACTGTGACGTAAAAAAGAGCAAATGCAAATCTTTAATTGCAGTGGAAGCTATAAGCATGGAGCACTACATAAATTCGTACACATTTCTACTTGGTATAAAAGAAGTTGCCTAATGATTTCAAGAACTAGATTGATTATAATGTCAATTACAGTCATCAAGAGCCTCACTTACCCCCTCGATGCATAAATTGTCATTAAATTTCAATCCTACCAAGGTTCAAATAGAAAATAGGGTTCCCGAAACGCATGATCACGTAATAATGCCATATGTCTACATGCAAACACAATCAAACAGATCTCCCTAGTCATATACCAGTAGAGATTTCTGTGACATGTTTATTGCCGAATTGCAGGTAATTTAAATTAACGAAGAGTTAAAGCTCCGGAAGGCCCACGCTAGAGGATACCATATGCAACAACATCTGAAACAAGCCTAAGAGTGGCCATAAATGAGTAAATTGAGGCATCAACAAGCAGTCTGACTTGAAAGGAAAGAATTTGTTAAAAGTAGAACATTTTAAGTCCTAGGGTTTCATTCGAAAGGTTATTTACTTCTAGGAAAGAGGCATAAATGTGAGTGCCGAATTTGCAACTAATAAACAAAATTTACTTTTTCAAACTAGTCCTCTAATTTACAAGTATGCTATTAGGTCCCAAAAAATATTAATCTCTATTTGGTCCCTCTCATTGACATGAAGAAAAATGTAATTGGTCCCTCAATAACAGAAATTAGTCAAAAGAGATACTTTTAAGTACTTCTTATCCAAAACTGACCCAACCATTCTTAGAAACTAAGTGAAAAATAGGAGGAATTTCTTTCAGTAAAGTTCTATTGTAGAATTTGGTTATAAGAATGGAATTTAAGCCCATCAACATGTGTTGCTAATTTCCCACACACACACACACACAAAAAAAAACAAAAACAAAAAAAAATTGTTGCTGACTACAGGGACCTACTTAAAGTAATTTAACAAACTGAAAGACATAAAAGATATTAACATTTATCTGGGAATCTAAGCAATAAAAATACTTGTAAATTAGATGACTCCCTTTAAATAGCCCTAAAATTTAAGAAGAATGAAAACCTACATTCTCATTGTCACAAGCAATCATGTCTCCAAAAGAAACCTGCCAAAGAGAGAGGATAATAAATCAGTAATAAATCCATTGTAGTCGTGAAAATTGTGAGTCCGGTGATGAGATGCATAAGAGTACAACCTGATGACAGACGCAATATGTTGGTTCATTAGGATCAATCGGTTGATCCACATCAATTGAGGCAGGGATCATTCTTTTATGGCTGCCTGGAGGAGGCATGAGCTCAAGATCCATATCTCTATCCCGGTCCCAGTCCCTCTCTCTCATCCTCTTGGATTGAGGAGTTGCATAACCAGACTTTCTTTTTTCATCTTTGATGATGATAGGAAGTGGAGGAAGAATTGCTGGCTCATCTGGTGCTATTTTCCCCTCTATACAAAGTAACATTATGGTCCAAGTTAGCTTATGAACTTCAGCCTTCAAGGAAAATCTTGAAATAATAAAAATAGGTCAGGTATACTCATAAAAAGAAAATTTTCTAAAACCACATGGCCTCAAGTACTCTCTTTCCCCTCTCCATTCCCTTAGTTAGCAAAGTGTATGCATATTGAAGGAATAAAATCCTTCAATATTTCCCTCCTAAACAGAGAGGGGGGGGGGGGTTTCTCTTTTCCACTGGGAATAAAATTACATAAGTCTATTTCATTCCCATCAGTTATGTCCACTACTACTACCCTTCACCTCTACTACTGCCGCCGCTGTCGCCGACATCACCACTACCACCACCGACGTTGCCACCAACCACCACTGCCGTCACCTCCACAACTGCTTACCTCTTCTCTTCTTAACTTTGTCTCTTTTGCCTGCTCACCATTAGTAGGGTATTTTCCTAAAATTAATAAATGAGACTGGAGTCCTCTCAGGAATTTAACATATTGTACCAAACACAGTAATGTAGTATTCCTCGGAATACTCACTCCCCCATCACATTCGTGGGAATACTTCAATCTACAAACCAAATACCCCCTAAGAACAATTGTACAGTGTCAAAATTAAGTATATAGCATTACAAAAAAATTATAGGGAAATTCTTAGTTTAGGCCCTCACTTAACCGTGATTTTCCATTAGTCCCGTCAACTTTATTTAATACACTGTTTAGAACCCCATACAGTTAAAACATTCTCAAAACACCTTATTTGGACTAAAGTACCCCGGTCGAAATGTACTGTTTCAGTGTATTTTTTGGAAAAGTAGTAGGCTTTCTTTATTGAGGGTGTTTTGCAGAGAAGACGGTCAAGTGTAACTGCCATATATAAATGAAAAGTGTTTTTTAAAATAGTTTGGAGGTGTGGTGTTCAATGTGTATAACAATAACCAACAGACTAAAACGATTATAACCGTCAAATGAGGGGCTTATAACAAACTTTTTCCTTCCTGATATCAATGTGAAGTTCGGTTGAATAGTAGGGTTAACTGATGACACAGCTCAGGGCTTCTGGTGAAGCATAACAAATAAATTGCTTGTGACTCTTAATACCCAAATCAATACTCCTTCGTAAGGCAACCAGGGAGGAACAGCTGGACCTTGTTTAGAAGCCTAACTCTGCACTGAATGCTTTTCAACAGAATTACCTTGTTTTAAATCTTCAGCAAACTGGTTCAGGTCCTCGTCAAGTCGTTTAACATGACTCTCTATCTGCATCGGAAAAGGATTAACCATTATTCCGGAATGCAATGATCATTTTTGGATTACTATACATTTGGCGTTTCACTTTGTTCCTACAAAATAAACTTGATTGACTGTATTTTTATACAATCTCTCTTGAACTGAAATGTTCAGAACTTTTAAGGACATTTGTATCATGGAATTGTATCTGAGACGGACAATACCACTTGTATCCAAGTTGATACCTTGTTTTAAAGCTTTGGAAAACAGTACAAAAACAAGAATAAAGCCGTCATCAGAAATTTTACAAGCTTAAACAGTATGACTAAAAAAATGAAGGAACCTCAAACGTATTTTTGTCAAAATATCGCCAACACTGAAGGGTTGATCTCTGTGGTTTAAAAAAAAACCTTGGTCAATTCTTTCTGTAGAACTTTCCCTTCAGCTTATACATTTCAGATGCCAAAAGGCTTAAAGGTTTGTTTATTTATTGGAATGCACATATCCCTCCATATGGAAAGCAAGATCATAAATAGTAATACAAATTCAAGGAAGCACGACAATTTTTAAGGCTATTTCATCACCTACATTCCGCAAATAAAAATTAATAAAGAGGTGGCTATTTTATTCCTCAATAATACTTACGAGTAAAGCAAAAGTAAAGATATAAGTCGTGCAAGCTAAAAAAAAGTGAGATCTAAGCTTCAGTGATTTGCCTATTTAAAGAAGTAGTAGATCTCACCTTCAGTGTTATATTATAGGATGCTATTTCAAAAATTTCTTAACTCCAATCTTCAGCGATCCAAGGACACAAATTCTGAACATATTGAATTTTGACAAGAAATGGCATTCATAAAATTTCATGAGCTTGTCATTTCTAAACTGTAAAATAAATATGGTGTTGATGATTCATGATAGTTCCAAGACCTAAAAGCCTAAAACTAATTAGCTCTTACTTCTTAGATAAAGACTATCATAACGATGTTTCAGGAAAGTAACAATATCTTCAGATGATAGTATTAAACTACTGATTGCATCACCATGCCTACAAATAGGGTGTATAAGTCAGAAAATGCATATAGTGAAGCTTTCTATAAACGTCAAAAGAAGCCTTTCTTTTGTTTGGCAAAGTTGAGTAATAGTTAAATGGAGGCTGCTTTATTACATTTCAAAGATAACAATTAGAACTGAACTTGTACTATCCCAGCAGTAAGAGGCACTCACAAGATCATAAGCTTGTTTCGCAAGCAAGACCTTCTCCGTGCAGAGGCTTAAAGCACTTTCTTGGTTAGATTCAATTTCCTTTCTGATCTTCTCCAATGCCTCTTCATCATCTTCAAGAATAGCTCTCTTTGAGTTGTGATAAGGCACACCTAAGTAGTACTTTGTCTGGTCTCTTGTCTGGGCAATCAAAGCTGTGTTAAAAGATGAGAACAGAGAATAAATTACACACAAAGTTAGGAAAAAAGGGAAGTACATTATGGTTAAAAATTTTGAAAGAAAAATCATAGTGAACTGGATATGGAAATGTTATGATCATATTCATCTAGAACAGAAAATTGTATATTTTAAGGAATCATTCAATAATAAGTATACGCCAAGGTTTGTGCTGGGCCTATGACTGACTACGGACAGATATAGTAAAATAACAAAACAAAACATCAACAGAAATACCTTATACAACCCTCTTCTTTTATCCAGGCTACGGACATATATAGTAGAATAACAAAACATCAATAGCAATACCAAAAGAATTGGTGATGCTCATATATGTGTACATATTCAAAACTGATCTTTGAACCAACTTAAGTATTGGTGATAGAAATTTTAACACCGTGCAGTGGAGGAAAGCTGGAACTTGTCAAGTCAATCAGACAAGAAGAATGCAAAATTTTAAAGGCCAAAGGCAAAGCAAACGCAACCATAGTACTGCATCGTCTGAGGTGAGAGGTGCCAAAAAAGGCAAGTTCCCAAGCAAAGTAAGGCAAAAATATTAAATGAATTTAATATTAATAAAGTATTTAAAAATAGCATGTACTTAAGATATCTATTCCAACAGTACACACTTAATCAATACAACAACAACAACAAAGCCTTAATCCCAAAATTTGTGATCAGCAATATGAATTGAATCCTTCCCCTCCACTCAACTCTATTGAGGCCGCCCCCTTCGTCAAATTAACATTTTTCAAATCCCTATTCATAGCTTCAATCAAAATTTGTTTGGGTTTAGCCATAGTCCTTTTTCCTCCACTAACTATCATCCTATCAATCTTCCTAACGAGGATGGTTATTCGTATGTGTCAAACCACATCAGTCCGATCCCCCGTATTTATCTTCAATTGGGGAAACCT
Source organism: Hemerocallis citrina (assembly GCA_017893485.1). Taxonomy (NCBI): domain Eukaryota; kingdom Viridiplantae; phylum Streptophyta; class Magnoliopsida; order Asparagales; family Asphodelaceae; genus Hemerocallis; species Hemerocallis citrina. Next base: position 299,390,876 of record CM030360.1, read on the forward strand.
CTACTTTCTTTAGTATGCATTCATTTCATTTTCTAATTTTTAGTGTGTTTCCACTCATCCACCTTTAGCATCCTCAATTTGGCTACTGCCATTTTTTGAATATGTTGCCTCTACACACGCGCGCGCGCACACACACTTATTTCAGTAATATTACTACTTTCCTTTTAACTGAATTATAGGATACAAACTTGCGGACTGGCTCAATAGACAAGTGAGATAAAGTCCCAGACTAAAATAGTCATCTGCTGCACTGAGTTGCTGTCTAGCAATGAGCAGAACCTCAGTTTAGATAGATAGAAGCAATTAGTCCCTATAGAGTGCTTAACTGAAACTTCTGTATGAATAAGTATATTTTTTTTAAAATGCAATATCTACTATTTAAGAGTCCCTTCAATAGTTCAATATCAACATTGTCGCTCCATATATGAGAAGCGTTGTCAGGCTTGAGAGGAAATAGAGAAGAGAAGAAGATTGACAAGGAGCTGTAATAAGTCAGAACAAGTCACTTGGTAGGATGTCGACTAATGACAATGAGACAAAACATTGACAAGGAAGATAAGCATTTAAAATCATCAAGTGGACAAGGAGAGAGATGGGCGCACAACTTAGAGAGGAAATAAAACAAGTTGTATGGGCCCTCAAATCGGAAGTTCCTTCACTCATATAATTTTTAACCCTCCTTTCAATGTATTTATACTCTGTGTCCGATGAAAAGTAGAGATATTAAAATGCAAAAGATCTTTGCGTGTACTTATACCCAACGAAGGGTAGAGAACTAGAGGTATTTGAACTGTAAAACAAAGCGCTCGCCTAGGCACCTAAGCACCGCTAGGTCCTTAATTCTCTAAGCCACCATACCGTGGGTTCGCTGATACCTGTCATAAACGTCTCACCTAGGGCTTGATGTGCCCAGATGATTTTCCTTCACACAAAAAAACCCTAAAATAATGAGATTTATTGACATGTACATGCATTTACTCTTAAATAAGTTATGAAGAATGTATTGAAGTGTATTGATCAGGGCACCTTACACAATCTTCACACTTAATCCTTTAACAAAAATAGTAACCACATTTCAAATCCATCTATACATCGATCCAAAGCAATATAAGATCTCTAACTAAGAGAGAAACATCATCAGGGAGCCAAGCATTGACTAATTCTATATTTCCACTGTCTACCAATTTTGGTTACTAATTAACAGTGTTGTGGAAACCAAAGAGGAGGAAAGCGGGAAGCCAATGCACCTGGGCATTTAGGGACTTGGTAAAGAAAAGTGCTGAGACTATTTTAAATAAAAAAAAGATAAGCAAATAAACCACAATATAAAAATAAACAAAAACATAGTAAGACATAAATTCTAAGAACGTGCACAACTGCTAACGAAGCAATGTATAGAAGTGAAACTGTACTTCCAAGATAAATATAAAAAAGCAATCTTTGCAGACAATATCTCTGTAAATGAGCAAAAGCATTCTATAAATCTTTTTTTTTTTTTCGATATATAGCATTCTATAAATCTTAACTAGACAAAATTCCCAACATGCCAATTGAACTCAAAATTCATTTACTATTTTTTTTCATGGCATGTGATTAAAAATTCATGTCATATAAGAGAATTATTATCTCAGATTATCAATAAAAATAGGATATAAACCATGAGGCCAAACAACCCATAGTTAGCTAAATTCGTACTCATTACCAAAAAAAATTTCTAACTCAAATTACATTACGTTTCACACAGAATTCAACATCTAAGCGTTTTCCCTTTGAAATTGGATCAGTACCAAAGACGTCATCACTAACAACTAGAGAACATTTTACTAACGACTGTCAAACCTAACGTCGCCACTCTTACATTTAGCACCAAATGTTGATTAAAGGAAACTACAAGAGAGGGACTTGCCAACTGCCATTATCCAACACAACTGTTTCGCTTCCTCCAAACTCTCCTAAGATATACTAACTAGAAGAAAAGGGTAAATGTTATATTCATTAATTAAAAGGAATACATTCAGCATTGCACCACTAATAAACCCAAGGGTCAAACAGAATGCATTCACACAGTTTCACACAGTGATTACCAAAACGAGTACCCAGACATTATTCAACACTAAATATTTTCTTTTTTAATATATGAGGATCAATCCATCATCTTCACTAAATATCAGGAAACCTCCTCTAAATATGGTTATTGGTATTAAGTTTTGAACTTGTATCCATTCATTCATAGATTAAGAAAGTAATGAAAGCGCAATGGTGTTTTACTTGTATCCATTCATTCATAAATTAAGAAAGTAACGAAAAGGCAAAGGTGTTTTCTCCTTAATAGTGTTAGTTACTGAGTCTCATTTACTATTTACTATCTCAATGCATAATAATCATGATTAACTTCCAATGAGTATGGCAAATAAAGATGAAAAGCACGTGGAATACTCTCAATCCACATGTATCGTTGCGCAAAAAATATCCACACAGCTAAATCCCCAACTCTCTAGTTATAAAAGTTAAGAAGCCAATTCTGTTATGCACCAGGATGACTCTAGAGCTACGGTGGTGTTTCGGTCAATAAATCTATCCTCCTTATGATTCAACTACTTGAGAGTTCTCCCTTTTGATTTCTTTTGCCACGTGCTGCTCATTTTTTATTGAGCTTCACCATCTACTTTGGTTTTTTAGATGTGTCTTTACTTCTTTGTGTTGTTCTTTCCTTTCAATGGTGGTTTAACAACTCTTCTACGCAGGGCCGGCTCCCACCTTGAAGCAGGTGAGGCGGTCACCTCAGGCCCCCGAATTTTTTGTAATTTTAGGGGCCCCTAAATTTGTATTCTCTTTGTAAATATAGGCACGTATTTTGCGCGTAAAAAATATTGTAATTAAGGGCCCCCAAAAATAATTATTTGGGCTTTTCGCCTTGGGCCCCCGGGAACTCGGGGCCGGCCCTGCTACTGTCTAGATTATTATCTTGTATTTTGTGGTCGAATTCTTTAGGATTTTATATATATATATATATATATATATATATATATATATGAAGAAGTAAATGACAATGTAATTCCAATTTAAATAAATACCCATATCAACAAGCAGACTATTCCACAGTTTGTCAAATGGGTTATCAAGTTCTGGATGAGTAGCTTTGAATTTATAAGTAAACAAAGTCATATTCATGAGTGCTTTTTTTTTCTTTCAAAGAGTTGGTCATTAGGGACTTATTTATTCTCTTGATGTATAATGTCCACAATTTTCAATGGACATGCCGAATAGATGTGGGAAACCCTTTATGAAGCACGACACAGACAACTGACACGGGCATGGTGTGACACCACTCACCGACACAAAGAAGATTTTGAAATACTACCAAAAATATCAAGTGTCGTGTCGGGTATCCGACACGATATGGCTAACAAATAGAAGTGTCCTTGCAACGTAGGTGAGGCCACACAGCCACATCTCAACTTCATAGTTATTACTTATAACTAGGTTGCTCCATGTCAAAATGCACAATCCTACTATTTCCTTCACTCTACATTTTTCTGCTTTACTTTCAGCATCCCCTCTCCGAGGCATTTTTGTCCTTTCACTTGGAGTGGGCATGTGAGCAGTAACACCTCTTTCCACTTAGTTATAGTATAGATGCAATGGGACATTTTTTTCCCTTTTTAGGAGTCTCATTTATTGTCTCGGTGCACAATAATTGTCAACTATACTAAATATGCTTCTATGCCACAATACAATATGAGAAGGGTAAGTGTGGTTCTACTTTTACGCACAATGCACACATATTTTTAAGTATCATAAAAAATTGATGGTAATTCTCATGCTTTGAGACAGTAACCAAATTAAAGATAATCATTATATCTTGAGACAGTCAATGAGGTTTCCACTAACATTATTATGATCCATAGGCGTGCATTGCACACACTAATAATCTAGTAAATTTTTAGTGAACATGAAAAAAAAAATTGAACACATCGAAAAATAATGAAAATACGTACATACCCAAAGATCTCTCGTCAAGCTCTCTCATGGTGGATAAATGCCTCTGCAGTTCTGCTGCCAAAGTGCTCGAGTCTAAATAAAACCCAAAATTAGTAATTAACAAAATCAATCAAAATTGAAAATTCAAGGGGGAAAAAAGGGGAAACGAAATATTTGAGAGTTGGGGTCGTTACACTCGAGATAATCATCGACGAAGACGCCTGTTCTCGCAATTGCCATGTCTGCTTTTGCCCTCCCTAGGGTTTCTTATGCGAACAAGAAGAAGAACGAAAACGATGGAGGCGGATGAGGGGAAGCGCACCGGAGAATTACTCGGCGACAGTGGCAGTGGCGGTGGCGGTGGCGGTGGATAGAGAGCGAGGAGAACGAGAGGGTTGGGGGGTGGAAGACGGAGACGCTGGAGTTTTTTGTTAAGGTTTTGTCTACCCAGGTACTCAACAATTATTAAATTTCCATTTGAGTCCTCGATCAGCTCCAAAAATGAACAGTCAATCTCTCAATGTCATGTAGATTTTAATCCATTGAACCGGCTTTTGAAAATGAGAATGACTACACATACATGAGTTTCTACCCCCAAACATCTATCTCTACTATTCTCTACTATTATAATGGGAGAAGGCCTTACTCCATAATTCAACCCGTACAACGCACGTGCTGGTAATTTTTTTTTTCCCTTTTCATCCCCCTCCCTCAAAAAAATTTCCCCACGTGCTGGTAAATTTTTTTTTTCCCCCTTTTCATTCCCCTCCCTAAAAAAAAAAATCCCCACGTGCAAAGCACGTGTACAATACTAGTAATATTATTATAATGGGAGAAGGCCTTAGTGTCATTTGTAAATATTTTGTCATTCTACCAACCCGTGCAATACACGTACATAACTATTATAAAGAATGTCCTAGATTCAAATCCAGACTACGTCTAAATTTTTATTTTAAAAAACTATATTTATTAAAACGTGCATCGCACGTGTAAACTACTAGTACATTATAAATATATTGGAGTCGACCTTTTACTAAAAGGCAATGTTTTAACATTGTCTTTTAGTGAGAAGTGGGCCCAAATGTATTTATAATATATGTTTGGGGTAAAAACTCATATATGTCTAGCATATTGCTTTGACAATTAAACAAACTTTTAAGTAAAAGGATCTCATTATTTGAACATAATGTTTCGACCTATGCAATTTTATTCTATTCTAAATAATTTTGCACTTTAATTGATTGAAAGTTTCATCACTTCTAATAACTACTAGTATTATACACGTGCTGTGCACATGGAAAAATTTTGTGGGGAGGGGGGAATGAAAAGGGCCACAAAAAAAAAAATCTACCAGCACGTGCGTTGAACGGGTTGGAATATGGACAAATTACACTAAGGCATTCTCCCATTATAGTAGTAGAGATTATAATTGATTGAGGAACTTGTACGGAATTAATACAGAATTAGCGAATTATGTGAAACTAATATGGAATTTCAATATTTGTCTCATAAAACCCTTTATTATAAGAGTAATGCTACATCCACTACCAATTTCACTACATTTCTCTTCACTACCTTAGGTGGCACACTCCAATAGGTAGGGAAAGAAAAAGTAGGTGGAGGAACTCTCCAATAGGAGTATGCCACCTAAGGTAGTGAAGAAAATGGTAGTGAAATTAGTAGTGGCTAAAGCATTACTCTTATTACTAGTATTATACACGTGCTGTGCACGTGGGGAAAATTTGGGGGAATGGAAATGGCAAAAAAAAAATCTACCGGCACGTGCGTTACACGGGTTGGGTTAAGGACAAATTACACTAAGGTCTTCTCCCATTATTGCTTTGACAATTAAACAAACTTTTAAGTCAAAAGGATCTCATTATTTGAACATAATATTTCGACCTATGCAATTTTATTCTATTCTGAATAATTTTGCACTTGAATTGATTGAAAGTTTCATCACTTCTAATAACTACTAGTATTATACACGTGCTGTACACATGGGAAAAATTTGTGGGGAGGGGGGAATGAAAAGGGCAAAAAAAAAAAATTCTACCAGCACGTGCGTTGAACAGGTTGGAATATGGACAAATTATACTAAGGCATTCTCCCATTATAGTAGTAGAGATTATAATTGATTGAGGAACTAGTACGGAATTAATACGGAATTAGCGAATTATGTGAAACTAATATGGAATTTCAATATTTGTCTCATAAAACCCTTTATTATAATACTTATTTACTACGTGCAATACACATGAGATGACATATTTGATAATTCTTTTTATCTTTAAATTTCCTTTTACGGAATAAAAATCTATCTGTGCATTGGAAATCCACAAACCTGTATTCGCAGCTCGATTGCCTAATTCGAAGCATCCAAATTCCAATGGACTTTTGGCAAATTAGTCTATGCAATGTGTGTTATAACTTACAAGATTGAGCATCTCCAACCGTAATCGCTATTCTTCCATTTTGCCAAAATAGCGAGCGAAATCCCCAAAAATCCTCTCCAACGGAATCGCCAAATAGATCGCTATCCTGGCGATCTCAATTTCCCTCTCCATCCGCTCGCCAAATCTGGCGAGCGGGATCCGCTCGCCATCCGAAGATCAAGATGACCCTAAACGGTATGATTTCTCCAATTTCTTTCCCGCTTATTTAAATCGACACCGGTGTTCTTCAATTTCTCCAATTTGTTCTTGGTAGATTGGTCATTCATTGGGTTTTTCTTCTTGTTCATTGGGTTCTTGTTGATTGGGTTCTTCTTCTTCATCAGGTAAAAAAATTTATTTTGAATTTTTCTTGTTTTTGTTATGTGGATTTGCGCTTTGAAATTATGTGGATTTTTTTTGTTCTTCTTCTTCTTCTTCATACATGTTTAAAATTTTATCTAAATTAGTGAACAAAAATTATCAAAGAAAGAACATTAATGTAAATTATTAAAACAGTATGGTACAAAATTTAAATATTGATCTTTGGTCTGCCTTTAATTGTATTGCATATGATCTGATTCATCTCACAATCCATGGGATAAAATAGTTAAAATTGATGGGAAAATTTTATATGTAACTAATTAATTCCTCATTCACGACAGTGGAAAAAATAAATATCAAGCACTATGAACTGAATGCAATATCTTCTAGGACGAATAGATTGTTATAATATCCAAGTTCTTTTAGGATATGCTTGATTCATACCATTTCACAAATCAGATACTACACATACCTCTCCAGATAGTCCTGTAGATCATTGGTATGAATCAAGTCTGAAATGGTATTAATATCCATGATATGAATACTATTGTCCAGTGATCAGATTGTGAGAGCCATTGTGATCTACAGGACAATTTAGATCACTCTAATTGTATGCATGAGAGATACTTGTTTAGTTAATTTAGTCTGTTACATGTTTACTCTAATGGCAATGTACTTCAATCTCTACATGTCATATTGGGAATAATTCTGCTATTGTACTCTTTCAGTTTCCAAGTTCCCTGGCTTGACTGCAAGATCATGGGTATGGAACGCAAAATTTTAGTATGTGTTCAAGTGTTGGGTGGTTGCTGTTTGAAATTGTCATGGGTCATCAACTAGTAAATAAATGAGGGTATTTTGAATGGAAATTGTCATCAACTAGTATGGGTTCATGTAGTTTTTATTATTCATAAATCTATTGAAGAAAAATGATTCACATAACCACTATAGTTTGATTCACATATGTATTTATCACTATACCCTCAAGTCAGCCTTCATATCAGATATAAGCATATCCATTACAAGTTCGTTTTAAAGTTGCTGCTCAATATTATTAATATCAGGTTTGGATGATAATTTGGAGGACCCTTGCCTTCTACACACTGACTTTAGGGTATCAGATAAAAGCATATCCATTATGAATTTTTTTTTAAAACTTCAAGACTTCATTTTCATCTATCTCTAGTTTCGCAATTTTGTATGCTGTGTTATTTCTTTTCTAGTTTGGACTACCAAAAGGCTTGACTTTTAGGAGTATGATGGATCAAGAGTGTTTTGAATTTTATCGAACGTGACTGCTTATTGCTGTTTCAGTACTGAACTAATGATGAATTTTATATATAAAAAACACTAATGCTGATGCCAATGAAATTTAAAGCATTAAAACTAATCTAAGGTTATGCTTATATATCTGATGTATAGTTCAAATGTTCGGTATAATGTTTCAAATCTAATATGATACACATTCCTAATTATATTGTTGGCCCTTCTATCTGATATAGGGAAACATCATCAAATATGTCATCTTAGTACATATGTAAATGATGATCAATCTTCATTGCGATTGAAACTGTTTCGAACATAACTCCATATTGAGAAGGTCCCTCAAAGAATCTAGCAACAAAATGCCAACCAAACCTCAGAAGTTTACGTTCTTCTTAAATACTTGAGTAAAATTGATAGTGAGAGGGGTTTGTCATATGATCTAATCGCTTGGATGGTCGTGAAACATCACTACTAATTTTTAATCACTGATCTTTAGGCATGTATTCAAATATCTGCTTATACCAAGAGGCACCAGCCAAATACAGATTTTGCCTTTTAATACTTCCAATATGTCAGATATCACTTATAAATGACAGACTGATACAAGATCTTAATGCCAAGACTTCAATTGGCAAAATAATTCTTGGCAGTTTCATAATGAGAGAATTTTAAAAAAAGAGGGAAAAGGGGGGGAAAAGAGGGGAAACTATAGTGGTTATTTACAGGTTATAGACCATTACTCTGCATGTTATCAATCTATACATTCTATGATATATAGATTGATATTCTGCAGATTGATATACATTATGCAGATTGATATACTGTACTTGGACTTCTCCAAATGGTTGAATTTGTTTTCTTAGTCGTAGTTTGATGAAAACAGGGTGGTGACATTCTATCTTGTTATTCTACACTGCTGCAGCTATAAGTACTGATCGTTGAGGACTTACACCTCTGCGTTAGATATGTTGATTATAAATTTGGGCGCTGTAATTGAAGAGACATTCAAAACTGAGCTTAAAACTGCACCCAGCAGGGGCAAACCAAATAGCCTGATTTATACATTCTGCAGATATACATTCTGCAGATATATATAGATTGATCACTGGACTATTATACATTCTGCAGATATACATTCTGCAGCGACACGGACAATAATTATTAGTTCATAATATGGTTAGCGACACGGACAAATTATTATTAGATTGAGTTCATAGTATTTTAAAAAAATAATATTGTAACTATTTATGAGTAAATAAAAATTAAAACATTTATGGCTAGCCAAAATAGATAGCATGGTTGGAGTGTGAGCTTTTTTCGCTAGCCAAATTATCCATATATTATCTATTTTGGCTATTCTAGCTAGCCAAAATAGCTAGCATGGTTGGAGTTGGTCTAAAATGTAGATCATTAGGTTGAATACATTTATTATCTAAAATACTTTCCGATGAGCAAAGTGCATTTATTTCATGAAAGCTTATTAGTGGCCAATAAAAGCATTTGTAGTTAGGGGTGGCCGATCATACCGAAATGAGCCAACCGATCGGTTTTCCAACCGAATCAATCGATTCGGTATCGAAAAATTTGGTTACCAAAAGTATGGCACGGTATAACCGTACCGAGTTCTAAAATTCGGTTCGGTTTCGGTATGAATATGGTTCAGTCGGTATTTTATCGTACCGTACCGAATAATTAAATATTAAATAAATATATTTAATTAAACCCCACATCATAGACATAGATTACTATATATCTGGTGGGATTGATGACTTTATAAATATATTTAATTAAACCCCACATAGGAAATTTCAGTGATGATTCATTACTATATATCTGGTGGGATTGATGATTCTCCCTGATTCTTGGATTGTTTTCCTGTTTCAGGCATACTATTGAAGTTCTGGTAATCATTCTTTCAACTTAACATATAGCAATAGGAAACCGAAAATATCTGAAGTAGGTGAAGATACCTTTTTTAAAGCATCAGTTTTTTCTTAGATGCTACAACTTATAGGTTTGAAATCCCACAACGTTAAATTAACTTCTTACATGAAGTCAGTTGTGCTTTTCTTTTAATCAAAAGTGAATTATTTAGAAGACAGTGAGATCCTTATGGGAAATGTGTAAATCAACTGCCATGTATATATTACTTGATATAAGATTGATGTTGAAAACTATATTCTTATCAGTCTAAGATAAAGTTACCTGCATAATAATGTGAATACTCACCTGATCAAAATGAAATAAAAGAAAATTCAAAACATTAAAATTTGTGGATGTTATCCTTTCCCGAATATTCACATACTAATGTAACTGCCTTTTATATGTATTTTCAGGCAAAAGATGAGGCTTCTTTTCATAATAAGTGGCTAATAGTTAATCTGCAGTCAGCTAAAGAATTTGCGTCATCCATGGTAACACTTTATGAACATTTTGATATTACTTTGCCTAGTTGATGAGTAGATACTAATGGGTATCTTTTCTGCAGCTTAACAGGGATACATGGTCAAATAAAACTGTACAACAAACAATAAGCACTAATTTCACTATCTGGCAAGTAATATATTGTATTATTTACTAATACATTCATATGACTTTGAAGTGTACATTGTTTACTTCTCCTTCAAAGATGCATAACCCTCAAAGTCACAATAGTATTAATACAATCCACAATGTATATCAGTATGTGGATACAATTACCCTTTCAAATTCCGAGTTCTTATGCATATTTTTTTGAAGTAGATGTTTGGTATAACACCAATACCGAACCGTACCAACCGAAGTAGTCGGTATACCGAAGTTTCGGTATACCGAACTTTTTGGTTGGTAACGGTTTGCATATTTTCAAACCGAACTAGTTTGGTATGGTAATGATACAATATCAAAAAGTCTGGCACCGTACCGAGCCCACCCCTATTTGTAGTCGTTTCCTGTATTTCCAAAATTTAAAAAATATAGGGAACGATATATTTCCAAATTTTGGAAAAAATTAAGCAATAGCCGTCTATATTTGAGAGAAGATATAGAAAATTCTCAAATATAGGAATTGCAAGATCATCTTGCTTTTGAAGAATAAAATTTTTTCAAAAATGTGTCATTTTGCGTCTGACAAAAAAACGCTGAATCAATCAGACACAAGAAGATTTTGCGTCCGATCGAAAAAATATTTAAAAAACAAAAAAGCCACGGACGCAACAAGATGTTGCGCCCCTAAATATTTGCCCCATTTAAAATTTTTCTAGGGAATAGAGCTTATATGATTATTTATGCATATAAAGTTTATATGAGACTGGTTTGATTATTTGATCAAGGGATTAGATTGTAACACCCCGAATTCCAAATAAGACTGAATTCGAAGTTCCACAGGATCTTTATATTTCTCTTCGTACAATTTTACAAGGAATTTAAAACTTGTATTCCATCAGAGTTACATTTACACAGCGGAAGCAAATTACAACAATTACATGAAAGAAATGAACAACACTTGTGTAACCCCTATTTTTCTTTTTGTGTATTTTTGAGTGTATCTTTCGTTTTGGTGTATTTCTCTCTTGGTACTCCTCTTGTATTTCTTTTGGAGCGTATATTGGATTTTTGTTTCAATATATTTTTATTTATTATATGTCTTCTTTTTATTGGAGTTCTTGTTTCGTTGTCCGTCTTTGGTTCGTTCTATTTGTTCGGGCCATTATTTTGATTTCCTATAATTGTTCTTTCTTTTTTTATTGTTCATGTCCTATTCTTGATTCCATTAGGGAACCAATACCGATTGCATAAAATCCTATTCACTGCATACCCAACCTATTTCTACTCCTAAACAGCCACTACCCACACCCAGATTTTCCTAATGCCTATTAGCTATCACCGTACTTTATTATTATACCCTACCCAACTAATTAGAGCCCATTTCATTAATTTAACCCCTACACAATTTTTTTTCCTTCCCTGTGCACCATGCTAACCCGACCGGCACTCCCTTTTTCCCTGTTCTGCCGTCACCTGCTGTGCACCCCCTACTTCTCACCCTAGCATATATATAACCCTATATATTTAAAACCCATGTAGCCCTAGATTTCCCCCATCCCTTACACAGCTAATCCCTCTTCCGTCCTGCTCTCTCTCTCTATCCAGTCTCCCGTTCTCCCTCTCTCGGCTCTGTTCGGCGCACCGCCAAAGACAGTCGTGCGACAGCTAGCAGCACGACAACAAGTTGATGCCGCCAGCCACCGCTACCCTCCCGTTCTGTCCCTGTTTCTGTCAGCACCAGGCAGGCAGCATCAGCCTCTCTCGGCCGCGTCGTCCCCTTGTGCTATCTTGTGTGTGCCTTGGTGTTCGTCGAGGTGGTGTGTGTGTTCGCTTTGTATTTTTTGGGTTCGTGCTTCGCTCGTTGGTTCGTTGATTTTGTTCGTGGTTTTCGTTTGTTGGCCGAAAATCCGTTCCCATTATTCTTGGTTTTCATCGTTTTCGTCTTCGGTTAAGGCAAGTAACTTTTACTTAATTCCTTTGTATGATACAAGTACTAAATACCGCTCGTAGTGTAGTTAGGTTCTAGAAAAAACTCGTGTGCGATTCATGTTTGATGAGTATTGTCTCTATAGTTCTATTTGATCATAGTTGCCTCACGACACAAATCTGACATGAACAACTTAGGTGTTGACCTTTCTTGATGTGATAATATTTGTGGGATAATTATGAGAAATCGTGTGTTTGTTTGGATCCATGTGATATACTTGTTGTGGACATGCTATATACCCTATTTCATGTTGTTTGGACACTTAGTAGACTATATAACAAGTTTGGTTGTGTTTGGAACGAGTTTTGTATGTTGTATGTTGATTTGTGGTTAAGAGGAAAATTTGTATTTTGTCAGTGATCAGTTTTGATTGCTATTTTAGACCATATTAAAGTCAGTATCTTAACTTCAGTATTAAATATGATTTTTAGATAAATCCGTCTTCTTTCCAACCCCTCTGATCTTGATCGATTTCGTTTTCGTATGCGTGAGTTATGATTGTTTTACTACAGAGGTGTATTTCAATTCCAGATTTCGTTTCTTGATGATTTCGATGACTAAAATATTTTGATACTAGTGCTAAGCATATTATTTCGATCTGAAATTTTGGTCAGTAGTTCTATATATATTTAGGGATCACCCATAATTTTGGTGGATTTTATTGATGAGTTTTATATACCGTTTCATGCTTGTTTATAAAGACTATACTTGCTGGATTTTGCTCGCTGTTCGCTGTTTATAAAGACTATACTTGCTGGAGTTTATCCATACTTGCCACTTGCACAACTTGACACGTGATTACATGATACATGATACATGATACTTGGAGCTTGGAGCTCGATTACTTGATACTTGTCCCTGAGTACAATGCCCTCTCTGGTCCACTATGAAATCCAAAGCGAAATTGTTTGTTGTAGCAACCTTGTAGTAAAAACCGGGATGCATGAAGTACTACATAGATAGTAATCACTACAAGACTTGATACATGATACTTGAACATGATACATGCTTACTTGATGCTTGACTACATGATATATGAGACTTGATACTTGATACTTGATACTTGTTGTTTACATGATACTTGTTTTACTTGACATTTGAGACAAACTATTTACACTTATTTATCTTGCCATGCTAGCATTCTATTTTGATATCATGCTTATTCCATATTGTTAGTTAGTTTTCCCATGTACTTGTATCCTGCATTACAAGCAGCCCGTAACTTACATTGACGGGAGTTTGTTTTCTTTTTCCTATTCCTGCAATTGTTAAATTGCATATTTTGGAGAATAGGTTCCAGATGGTGTTGGTAATATGAGATATTAGTGCTGGATTTTGCTATTATTATTCCTGTAGCTTGCTTTGACCAATTGTATTTGACACTTGGATTTATTTTGTATTTGGGCAATGTGACCCAGGATATTTGACTTATCCAGATTATGATTATTTGATATTAATATATTTTGGTTTCAAGTATTCTTGTTGGTATTTTGGTTCATATGTGCATGATTGGTTGATTCTTTTGCTTTCGACTCTGATTATTCTTGTGAGATGTTGTAAAGATTCTTGAACAGCTTATGGATGATGAAAATTATTTGCTGGGCTTAGTCACGCATCCGTATTCCGTATTATCTTTGGGAAGCGGGGCGTGACAAGGCTTTTAGTGGTATCAAAGTTTAGGTTTGGCTAATGTATTAGTTGCCTAATATATTAGACAAGCTTGGCTCGAACTGGAATCGGCTGAATATTTCACCAACACTGCATGCATAAATGAATCATTATCAACATTGATCTAGATGCTAATTGTTTCTGGTTTTGTGCAGACTATGACTCGTAGAGGTTCTTCTTGTGTCACGGGTGATCAGCCTGAGCTTGAGGTTGTCACCGCTGTACTTGAGCGCTTGATCAATATGCAGCAGAACCATAGTGATTTGGTAAGGCTGCTTTGGAAGCCGCCCAAGTTCCTCCGCCCGCTGCACCTATGCAGGCTGTTCTTCCTCCCCGTCCGGGTACAGTCACAAACTTTATGAGGTTGCATCCCGACCGGTTTTCAGGCACTGAGACGCCTTTGGAGGCTGAACTGTGGTTGATTAAGATAAAGCAACTTCTTTTGGCAGCTAGAGTGGCAGATGTAGATCGTGTGGATGTGGTGACCATCCAGTTGGTGGACTTGGCTCATATCTGGTGGAGGTCCGAGTCCGAAAGGCTCGAACGACCGATCACTTGGGCCACTTTCGCTAGGAGCTTCTTGGAGAAGTTCTTTCCTAGCAGCACCAGAGTTGTGATGGAGCAGCAATTCCTAGTCCTGAAACAAGTTGGTCGTTATTTCTAGTAATGGAATTTTGTTACATATTATTCATGCAATATTGTAACATAAGACTTTTTTGAAACAGGGCTCCAGGTCTGTGGACGAGTACGCAGCCGAATTTACGAGACTTAGTCGCTTCGCAGACGTTCTTGTGGCAAATGAAGAGGATAGGGCTCGTAGTTTCATTTTGGGGCTTGAGCGAGACATCAAGGTGCAGCTTGTTTCTCTTCGCTTGCGTACTTATGCTGATGCTCTTGAGGCAGCTAGAGCTCGGGAGCAGGCTCGTGGTGGATTGACTCATTCTCAGCGGACTGTTCCGCACTCAGTTGCTAGGCCTTCTGGTGGGCCTGCTCGGAGACCTGTCCCAGCCCCTCCGGTCAAGGCAGCTCCTTACTCTTCTGCCAGTCCTCCGAGAGTTGGTTTTTTTTCGACTTTTGCCGTCTTCTAGGGCATGAGCGCAAGGATTGCTGACGTGCCAATCTTCGCTATTTTGGATGTGGTGCTGCTAACCATTCAGTGCGGGATTGCCCGCAGTTGGCTTCTCCAGCCAGGGGTCCTGTTCAGCCAGTTGCCGCAGCTCATGGTCCAGTTAGACCACCGCTTCCTCCGCAACGCCAGATTGTCGGTAAGAGGACCGCTGCTCCTAAGAGAGGTCTGGCTTTCAACCTGTTTGCTGCTGATGCTGAGTCAGTTGAGGGTGTGGTTGCAGGTATCTTTTGTTTTTGTTATTTTATTGTTTCCCTTTTTGTTTCTTCATTTTCCCCTTTGCTTTATTTCTTTCTGTTTGTTCTTTCTGCATTTTATTTTTCCTCACCCTTGTTCAATCTTTCTCTCTTTGTCTCTTTTGGTTTCTGTCTTAGGTGTTGTCCTTGTTTGCTCTTTTCCCTGCTCATGTTCTTTTTTATTCTAGGACAACCCATTCTTTTGTCTCCTCTCGATTTGTCGCTCGCCATCAGTTGGAGTACAGCAACTTGTCAGAGGCTTGGAACATTTTGACAGGTGGTGAAATTGTCATTTGTTCTCGGGAGTGCAGGCAGTGTCCCGTAATTATTAGTAGCGCAGATTTCAAAGCCAATCTGATTATAATTGGGAATTCAGGATTCGACGTTATTCTGGGTATGGATTGGTTGGGGAAAACTGTAATGCCCCGGTTTTTTATTTAATGAAAATTATTTTATTTTGTACGTAGTCTGCACGTGCAATATTTTTGGTTGAGTTAAATGTTATGATTATTTTCATTATGATGAGTATAGATTTTTAAATATGTGCTTGTAACTATTTTTATAAAGCATTCTTTCAATTAGACATAAAGCCCTTTTTCTTAAAGCCCAAAATTTAATTCATTTATTTTATTTTAAAATTTATTATTTGGCCCATAAACTAAAGCCCATGAGTTAATTTATTTTGTAATGTTGGATACAACTTAAAGATTATTTTTATACAAAATTTAATGTACAAATTTTTTAGGCAATTGCATGCACGTGCATTGCACGTACACGTGCAATATGCACTTTCTATGTAGGCCGGGATTGCTTCTTTTGGGAGGGAAACTAAAAATTTGAGTGGGATCATGGTGTGGTGGTTACTTGATTATGGGTGGTTAGTATAACTCCTCATTAAATCATAGCCATTTGTTCCTAACTCCTACTTCAATCTTAGCCATCCATTCTCCTTCATTTTTAGTATAAATACCCCCCCCCCCCCCTCCATGGCTAGTTATTCTTGTGCATATTACTTTCTACAAATCTATAGTCTAAAATACTTTATCTAGTAGTGATTTTGTGAGTTAAAAGATTGGGAGTGTGTGGGATTGTGCTTGCAACAGCAAGAAGAAGAGGAGGCCGGCTACCACAAGAAGAGGGAGCTCTCGGTTTTGGGTGCATGGAGATTCGTGTGCGCGCTTCAAGGAGGAGGAGCACTATCGTTGCAAGGACATACGTTTAGGAGGTTGTTAATTGTACTTCTCTTCAATAAGATGTGTAAATTTTTCCTATTTCTAAATAGGAATGCATGCTAGATTTAATTAGAAAAATGATGCATGAAAATGATTAATAAGAATGCACTTTTAATTGGAAAAATGATCTATAATTGATTGAATTGTTGATATGCATATTGTGTGTGTTTCTACTATTAAAATTTAAGTTGTGTGCAATATGAATATGGTTATGAATTGTATAAAGAAACCTTCGTTAGTAGCATGAAAAAAAAAATTTACGTGCAAAGATTAGTAGTTGGAAAATGTCGCTTTATATGCTAAATTAGAAATTTTGTTATGATGTTGTAACGAATGAATTACGATGCAATTGTTATGTTTGTGAAATAAATAAGAGCAGAAAATTGGTGTGGAGATTAATGAAATTAAAATGTCGAAAAAGAATGTATTAGTAGTAGTATATCACATTAACCAAATTGTATGGTAGAAATGTGTTAACTATTGGGAAAAATATGTTTAATTATTTAAGAAAAATTATTTTCATATACTGGAATAAAATTCATGATGGGAATAATTAATCTGGATTATTTTTACAGTATGTTAGTAAGAACAAATGAAATGAGATTCGATAAACGGCGAAATGTTTTAAATAACAGAGGGTATTGGTTAAATAAAATTCGAATTGTACTAATGATTACCCGAGCCTATAGCTCGAGTGGTCGGATCATTCTCAATCGCTACAGTATGTATGGGATTTTCTCAGAGGTGGAGGGATCGAATCCCGTTGACACCGTACTTTTTATTTACAACTTTGGAAATAAACAGTTCGGCCGAAAGCATTTAATGCTTTTTCCCTTTCTTCTAGACGGGATGAGTACTCGGCCTAGTGGTCTGTGCTTTGGTTGTTTCTCCTATTGGTCGCTGGTTCGATCCGTGGCCTTCGGCTGATGTTATGTTGTAGGGAAAAAACATTTTTGGGTGTTTTTATGATCAAAAAATTACAAAAAAAATATATTTATTATTTTTAAAAATATGGGGAGTTTATGAAAAATAATTTGAGGATTATTTGCATGAAGTGGAGTATGTTTAAAGAATAAAAGTATAATTTAGAACTATAAGTTCTACACTTGCATTTGTATAAAGTGGTATTTTACAAAAAATTTAGAATGGAATTTAGAAAAGAAATACGAATAAAATGTGAATTATGTGAAGTGATGTGGATTATTCTCGTTGGAGAATGGTGTGACAATTCATGATGTGTAAGTATTCACCTTTGGCTGAGTAACTTGTGATGTGATCTTTAATGTGAAAATAATATTTCATTAGTTACATGATGAATAGTTGAAATTAATGTATAATTATGGACTATTGAACAATTTAGAAATCATGATTGGAAAAGAGAAGTACTCTTTGAGTATGATAACTCAACATATGAACTTATGAGTGGAAATGCTCAATTTTGGAAATTTGAATTGAAATTGAAATAAAAGAGTAGCTAAGTCTCCCCCGGCATTTGGAAAGAAATGAAATAAAAATTGAAAAGAAAGACCAAGGTTGGTCATGTTTGAATGAATGAATAAGTCCGGTTTAGTGGAGAGGCTAACTCTAGAGCTTTGATTTTGTTCATGATTCTAATAAAAACCAAGGATTAGTACATAGTGGAGACGTGATGAAAGTAGGAGAAAAACATGAGTTGAGGGCCATCGGATTGGCGGCGTGAGAGTATTTCACAGGCTGTCTTCACGATGCGTCGTGACATGACGTGGATACTGCTCCAGAGTACCGTTCCGGTGGTGACGCTTGTGGGATGGTTGGTGACTGCATGAGGATCGTGTGCCACGAAGGAGGCTGAATTGCCACAGACTGTCTTCACGATGCGTCGTGACATGACGTGGGATTCCCCTCCAGGTTTTCTGTACACGTGCTTGTACTCATAAATTATCTAGGATACTTACCGTACTTACAGTAGTAGATTAAGGTAGTGTTCTTTTTCTCCTCTTATAAGTGATTTACCTCTTGTAAGAGGTGGTCCACCTCTTACAAGAGTTTTTTTGGTGTTCTTTTTTTTACCTCTTATAAGAGATTTCTCCCAAATTTGCTTATAAACCTAAATGGCTTCTACTAGCCTCTTTCAAAATCTTAAAAGTCTTCTATCAATTAAAAAGACTACATTACCCCTAAATTAATGATTTCTCCCAAAAAATAAGTATGATTACAACAATGATAAAGTACTTGAAAATTTTGTAAAGTTTAAATCATACAATCTTTCATATGACAAAACTCATTACATTAGTGTACAGATAACATATCGTACAAACAACTCAAAGGATTGAAGAATATCCTCAATCCATAAACAGCAGAAGAAACAAAAATTCTGATAAATAATACAACACATTGGTGAAAGTATAGTTTGGGTTGAAGATGGCAGCAGTAGTTTGCGGTTGCAGGAAATTAAGCATTTGTTTAGGTTTTCTGTTTTGTATTTTGGGGTGTATTATATCTGGTGGTTAAACTATAGATCTAACTTTATGTTAGGATCGGAGGAGGAGATGAATCTTCATGATTTTGGGAAGCTACGCTACGTGAAGAAGATGTGTGTATTTGTTTTGCTGCTGAGATGCGATTGCTCGGGGAATTGACAGGTTTCAGTTGGTGTTAAGAACTACTGACAGTTTTCAAACTATGAGCTAGTAGTATGAATGAATGATAACAACAAGTGAAATTGCAAGAGGATGGGGTGTCACCTGTTGTAGATGGAGTGTCGCATGTTATGTGGGTTTTTTTCGTTGAAAGAAGAATGACGATAATTATGGATTATGACCAAATTTGTCTACTATGTGAGAAATGTGACGATTTACTTAATTATAGATATGAAATGTTGGTATAAATAGAGAAATTATATAGTAAGGACAAAAATGTCTAAAAATAAAGAAAAAGCTCTTGTAAGAGGTGAAAAAAGAACATAAATATCTTATAAGAGGTTCTTATAAGTAGTTATTTTTATGTAAAAGAACACCTCAAAAAGAGACTCTTACAAGAGGCTCTTACTGTAAATCTCAGGCAAAAAAAAGAACAGACCCTAAGTCATAACGAGGGATTGAACCCTACAAGATAAAGAATGATTAAGGGCTTGCCCTCGGACCTATGTAGTATGGGATGCATAGAATCCGAACAAGTGTGCATTAGTGTCATGTAACATAAATAACTACATTAAGGACTAAGTGCACAATCACGACACGACATCGATAGGGTAGCCCCTTTAGTTTGATATGTGACAAGTTTGTATTTGTTAAATATGAAAAATAAGTTATACTATTTCCGGCATAGAGAGGATGGTCGTGTATAATATTCGTCGGTTGAATAAACTGACGTACCCACAGTCTTATATGCAGGTAAATGACATGATAAAGATTAAAGAGGAACAGATGCTTAAAGATTATTCATGTTGTTGTACATTCATTTAAATGTTGTAATTTTACTTCCGTTGTGCAGTGTAAATTATAATGAATTTATGTAAACTCTGATGTAAAGTGAAAAGTTCAAATTTTCTTGTAAAATTGTACTAAAGGAAGTGGAAAGGTCCTGTAGAACTCTCGAATTCAGTTGTATTTGGGATTCGAGGCGTTACAAAAACTCATGCCATTATTGATTGCTATGCCAAGAAAGTTGTATTCCGGATTCCAGATCGCGCAGAGTTTGAGTTCCATGCCGGGGAGTCTTCCCTTGACCGAACTGCAGTTGATCAGGAGGTTTGTGCGATGGAGTTGCATTCAGGTTATGAGGCCGCGCCTCTAGTAGTTCGGGATTTCCTTAATGTTTTTCTAGAGGAGTTTCCTTGCTTACTCTCTGATAGGGATGTGGAGTTCGGTATTGAAGTTCAGCCGGGTACGGTGCCTATATCGAAGAGTCCCTACAGGATGGCACCAGTTAAGTTAGTTGAGCTTAAGGTGCAGATTTAGGAGTTGCTTGATTTGGGTTTCATCAGACCCAGTATTTCGCCTTGAGGTGCTCCAGTCCTTTTTGTCAACAAGAAGGATGGTAGTCATCGACTGTGTGTGGATTGTCGGGAACTAAATAGTGTTACTGTGAAGAATCGGTATCCGTTGCCCAGGATCGATGATTTGTTTGACCAGTTGAGTGGGGCTGCTATTTTCTCGAAGTTGGATCTTCGTTCTGGGTAACATCAAGTCAAGGTGAAGGTGACTGATGTGCAGAAGATTGCTTTCAGGACTAGGTATGGCCACTATGAGTATCTTGTGATGTCGTTCGGAGTTACGAACGCGCCAGCTGTATTCATGAGTCTTATGAACCGGTTCTTTTCTCAGTTCTTGGATAGAATTGTGGTGGTCTTCATTGATGATATTTTGGTGTATTCTCGGAATCGAGAAGATCATGCTGAACATCTTAGAGTGGTTCTGCAGATTTTGAGAGAGAATCAGCTCTATGGGAAACTCAGCAAGTGCGAATTTTGGCTCGATAGGGTTTCATTCTTGGGGCACATTATCTCAGGCGATGGTATTTTTGTGGATCCTACCAAGGTCGAGGCTGTGAAGGATTGGCCTGTTTCCAAGTCAGATTGTGAAGTCAGGAGTTTTCTTGGTTTAGCTGGCTATTATCGAAAATTCGTCCAAGATTTTTCGAAAATAGCAGGACCGTTGACTAAGTTGACTGGGAAGGACCAGAAGTTCTGTTGATTTGATGAGTGTGGTGTGGCTTTTGTTGAGTTGAAGAACAGATTGACGTCAACGCCTGTGTTGACTATTCCCGATGGTTCAGGTGGATTTGTAATTCACTGTGATGCTTCTGGTAAGGGTCTCGGAGCAGTTTTGATGCAGAAGGGCCGAGTCGTTACGTATGCATCGAGGCAGTTGAGGCCGCATGAGAAGAACTATCCGACTCATGACTTGGAGTTAGCGGCAGTAACTTATGCTTTGAAGCTATTGAGGCATTATTTACTTGGGAACCGAGTGGAGATCTTTACATACCACAAAAGTCTCAAGTACGTCTTCACCCAGAAGGGGTTAAACATGAGGCAAAGGCATTGGTTGGAGCTTATGGCCGATTACGACATCAGTTTGCAATACCATCCTGGTAAAGTAAACTTGGTGCCAAATGCTTTGAGCAGGAGACTGGCAGTTATGTTCTTGACTCAGCAGAGGGATCTGATTGAGCAAATGAAGAGGTTGGAGTTGGAGGTTCTGCTACCGAGTTTTGATCGGAGTTGTTTTGTGCTCCAACTTCAGTCGTCTCTTGTTGATCAGATTAAAAAGGCGCAGGCTGGTGATGCACAGTTGCAGAGTTTTCGAGCTGAGGTTGAGTTTGGGTCCAGGATAAACATGGTTATTCATTCTGATGGATCGCTTCGTTTTGGGTCCAGGTTATGTGTCCCGAAAGGTAAAGTTCGTTAGAAGTTGCTTGAGGAAACCCATCAGTCATCCTATTCTATCCATCCCGGCGGTACTAAGATGTATCGGAATTTGAAGCTTCATTTTTGGTGGCATGGTATGAAGGAATCTGTAGCTCGGTTTGTTGCTCAGTGTTTGATCTGCCAGCAGGTTAAGACAGAGCATCAGAGAACCGTTGAACTTCTTCAACCGCTTCCTATTCCAGAATGGAAGTGGGAACACATCACTATAGATTTTGTGACTGCTTTGCCGAGGAGTCCTAAGGGTCATAATGTCATTTGGGTGATTGTCGACCGTTTGAAGAAGAGTGCTCATTTCATTCCTTTTCGTGTCGAGCAGTATACTGAGAGCCTAGCTGAGAGGTATACGCAATAGATTGTTAAACTTTATTGGGTTCCAGTTAGTATTGTATCTGACAGGGATACGAGATTCAGATCTCAGTTCTGGGAGAATCTTCAGAACAGTTTGGGGAGTAAATTAAAGTACTGTACAACTTTTCATCTCTAGACTGATGGATAGTCAGAGAGGACCATCCAGATTCTTGAGTACATGTTGAGGTCCTGTATGCTTCAGTTTGGTGGATCATGGGAGGACCATTTGCATCTCGTAGAGTTCTCGTACAATAACAGCTTTCAAGCCAGTATTAAAACTGCTCCGTTCGAGGCACTCTATGGGCGGAAGTGCAGATCGCTAGTGTGCTGGGATGACATTGGTGAAAGGAAGTTGTTGGATCCGAAGTTAATCACCAGGACAGTTGATGCTGTGGTTCAGATCAGGGGCATTTGCAGGCAGCTCAGGATAGGCAGAAGCGATGGGTTGATGTCCATCGGAGAGCTTTGCAGTTTGGTGTTGGTGTCCATGTTTTCCTAAAGGTATCGCCGTGGTGCGGTGTCATTCGGTTCGGTGGTGGGGGCAAGCTTAGCCCTAGGTTTATTGGACCGTTTGAGATTTTGGAGCGAGTAGGCAAGGTGGCCTATCGTCTTGTATTACCGCCAGCGTTATCAGGAGTGCACGATGTTTTCCATATCTCACAACTCAGGAAATATATCCGAGATGAGAGCCACGTGATCGACTATTCTGAGTTGACCGTTCGGCCGAATTTGACTTGTGAGATTCCGCCAGTTTCTATTGTGGATCGGCGAGAGAAGGTGCTTAAGAACAAGGTCATCCTATGTATCTTCTTGTTTGGTTGTTTTGGGGTTACCTTATGTATCTTCTTGTTTGAATTTCAATGACGAAATTCTTCTTGTTATGTGGGTAGTATTGTAACTCTCGTTTTTCTTTTTGTGTATTTTTGAGTGTATCTTTCATGTTGGTGTATTTTCTCTCTTTGTACTCCTCTTGTATTTCTTTTGGAGCGTATATTGGATTTTTGTTTCAATATATTTTCATTTATTATTTTGTCTTCTTTTTATTGGAGTTCTTGTTTCGTTGTTCGTCTCTGGTTCATTCTATTTGTTTGGGCCATTATTTTGATTTCCTATAATTGTTCTTTCTTTTTTTATTGTTCATGTCCTATTCTTGATTCCATTAGGGAACCTATACCGATTGCATAAAATCCTATTCACTCCATACCCAACCTATTTCTACTCCTAAACAGCCACTACCCACACCCAGATTTCCCTAAAGCATATTAGCTATCACCTTACTATGTTATTTATACCTTACCCAATTAATTAGAGCCCATTTCATTAATTTAACCCCCTACACATTTTTTTCCTTCCCTGTGCACCAAGCTAACCCGACTCGCACTCCCTTTTTCCCTGTTCCGCCGTCACGTGCTGTGCACCCCCTACTTCTCACCCTAGCATATATATAACCCGATATATTTAAAACCCATGCAGCCCTAGTTTTCCCCCACCCCTTGCGCCCTAATCCCTCTTCCGTCCTGCTCTCTCTCTATCCTGTCTCCCGTTCTCCCTCCCTCGGCTCTGTTCGGCGCGCCGCCAAAGACAGCCGCGCGACAACCAGCAGCGTGACAACAAGTCGACGCCGCCAGCCGTCGCGACCCTCCCGTTCTGTCCCTATCTCTGTCTGCGTCAGGCAGGCAGTGTCAGCCTCTCTCGGCCGCGTCGTCCCCTCGTGCTTTCTCGTGTGTGCCTTGGTGTTCGTCGAGGTGGTGTGTGTGTTTGCTTTGTGTTTTTTGGGTTCGTGCTTCGCTCGTTGGTTCGTTGATTTTGTTCGTGGTTTCCATTCGTTGGCCGGGAATCCGTTCCCGTTATTCTTGGTTTTTATTGTTTTCGTCTTCGGTTAAGGCAAGTAACTTGTACTCAATTCATTTGTATGATACAAGTACTAAATACCGCTTGTAGTGTAGTTGGGTTCTAGAGACAACTCGTGTGTGATGCATATTTGATAAATATTGTCTCTATAGTGCTATTTGACCATAGTTGCCTCACGACACAAATCTGACATGAACAACTTAGGTGTTGACCTTTCTTGATGTGATTATATTTGTGGGATAATTATGAGAAATCGTGTGTTTGTTTGGATCAATGTGATATACTTGTTGTGGACTTGCTATATACCTTATTTCATGTTGTTTGGACACTTAGTAGACTATATAACATGTTTGGTTGTGTTTGGAACGAGTTTCGTATGTTGTATGTTGATTTGTGGTTAAGAGGAAAATCTGTATTTTGTCAGTGATCAGTTTTGATTACTATTTTAAACCATATTAAGGTCAGTATCTTAACTTCAGTATTAAACACAATTTTTAGATAAATCCGTCTTCTTTCCAACCCCTCTGACCTTGATCGATTTCATTTTCGTATGCGTGAGTTATGATTGTTTTACTACAGAGGTGTATTTCAATTCCAAATTTCGTTTCTTGATAATTTCGATGACTAAACTATTTTGATACTAGTTCTAAGCATATTATTTTGATCTGAAATTTTGGTCATTATTTCTATATCTATTTAGAGATTACCCAGAATTTTGGTAGATTTTATTGATGAGTTTTATATGCCGTTTCATGCTTGTTTATAAAAACTATACTGGCTGGATTTTGTTCGCTGTTATGTAAAGATTTGTATTTTCACCCTAATTTTTTTTCCTTCATGAAAAATATTTATAAAATATGAAAGTTAGCTTATTTTGTCTATTTTCATCTCCCTTTGGCGGATTTGGATTTTGTTTCACGGTTTGTGAGATATTACAGTTTTCGTACAGCAGTGTTGGGAATTCCAGATTTGTCAAACTATTGTTTCTTGATGTTTTCTAATTTTTTTGGCTAAGCTAATCTTACTGGAAAATTATGAAACTTTATATTATGATACTAGACATATAGAGGAATACCGCAGATTTTTTCTGGATTTATTTGAGAAGTTTTGATGCTGTTTTCCTGAATTTGAGTACGATTTACTGATTTCTGGCTGAATATATTTTCTGGATTCAAATCAATTTTGAGTTATGTTTTTGTTAAATACTATATGACTTATTTATATTCTCTGGATTCGGTTGGGAGTCTATTTTTTAGAAGTTTTGATGGATTCAAATTTTCTTGTTTGTAACACCGGGAATCACTGTTTGACTACAGTATGGTCTTGCTGTCCTGAAATAGAGATTTGGTAATTTTATTTTTTTATGTGTTATCTTGCACCAGTACATATTTATCGTGCAACTTGAACTTGTTACATGATCATTTCATGTTATTCTTGCTATATTTTGTATACATACATGCTTATTTGACATTAATAATAAAATAATCAAGCCGGAATTTAAGGGAAAGATCTAATAGTGGATAATTCAGAAACGTATACTCGGAAGGAGATCCACTGATCCTACGTGATTACCTGAGACATGATGCTTGACACGACTTGAGACTTGCACGCAAGACACGTACTTGCCACTTGCACAACTTGACACGTGATTACTTGATACATGATACATGATACTTGGAGCTTGGAGCTTGGAGCTCGATTACTTGATACTTGTCCCTGAGTACAATGCCCTCTCTAGTCCACTATGAAATCCAAAGCGAAATTGTTTGTTGTAGCAACCTTGTACTAAAAATCGGGATGCATGAAGTGCTACATAGATAGCAATCACTACAAAACTTGATACATGATACTTGAACATGATACATGCTTACCTGATGCTTGACTACATGATACATGAGACTTGATACTTGATACTTGATACTTGTTGTTTACATGATACTTGTTTCACTTGATACTTGAGACAAGCTATTTACACTTGTTTATCTTGCCATGCTAGCATTCTATTTTGATATCATGCTTATTTCATGTTGTTAGTTAGTTTTTCCATGTACTTGTATCCTGCATTACAAGTGGCCCGTAACTTACATTGACAGAAGTTTGTTTTCTTTTTTCTATTCCTGCAATTGTTAAATTGCAGATTTTGGAGAACAGGTTCCAGATGGTATTGGTGACATGAGATATTAGTGCTGGATTTTGCTATTATTATTCCTGTAGCTTGCTTTGACCAATTGTATTTGATACTTGGATTTATTTTGTATTTGGGCAATGTGACTCAGGATATTTGACTTATCCAGATTGGGATTATTTGAGATTAATATATTTTGGTTTCAAGTATTCTTGTTGGTATTTTGGTTCATATGTGCATGATTGGTTGATTCTTTTGCTTCCAACTCTGATTATTCTTGTGAGATGTTGTAAAGATTCTTGAACAGCTTATGGATGATGAAAATCATTCGCTGGGCTTAGTCACGTATCCGTATTCCGTATTCTCTTTGGGAAGCGGGGCGTGACAACTTAAATAATTCTTTAAGCATCAATTCCTCTTTAGTATTTTTCATTCACTTTATCCTGCATAGAAACTATGGGCACGTCAGTTCATTCAACTGATGCTATGATATAATACATCATTTTTTTCTTACTTAGAAAGCACACACTTGTCACAAAACAAAGCTACGGGGACTATCTTATTGATGTCATGTTTGAATGTGCACTTTGTCACACCCCACTTCCTAAAAGAGAATACGGAATACGGATACGTGACTAAGCTCAGCAAATGATTTTCATCATTCATAAGCTGTTCAAGAATCTTTACAATATTTTACAAGAATAATCAGAGTCGAAAGCAAAAGAATCAACCAACATGCACATATGAACCAAAATACCAACAAGAATACTTGAAACCAAAATGTATTAATCTCAAATTATCATGATCTGAATAGTCAACATCCTGGGTCACATTGCCCAAGTAAAAATAAATCCAAGTAATCAAGATACAATATTGTTCAAGCAAACTACAAGAATAATAATAGCAAAGTCTAGCACTAATACTTCATGTCACCAATACCATCTGGAACCTGTTCTCCATAATCTGCAATTTAACAATTGCAGGGATAGGAAAAAAGAAAACAAGTACCCGTCAATTGCAAGTTACGGGCCGCTTGTAATGCAGAATACAAGTGCATGGGAAAACTAACTAGCAACATGGTATAAGCATGATAATAAAATCAACAACTAGCATGGTAAGTTGGGAAACAGACTCAGTAACAGATGAAGTGCTTCGGGATACCCTTCAGATCGCCAAAACGTCAGAAGTTTACCCTCCCTCATCCACCGAGTTGGCGGCTTGCTCCTCCAATTCTACTTCAGAGTCACAATCGAGGAACAGAGGTCTGCTTGTGCAGGAGATCTCAAACAGGAGTCAGGACGAATCACTTGATGACTACCTGGATAGTGCTGCTGCTACCACGTTGGCTAAGTACAAAGGTGGCGGCTCGTTACCTTCCATGTTCAATTTTATGACTGACACTCAAATTTTCAATCTTGTTCATGTTTGTGGCCTGGCGGTTAACGATAGTGAACGAAATGCGATGCTTTTTAGCAAGATAAGAGGGTGGGATTTATCTAGGGAGGATTTTGATTGATGGGAGATGCAGCTCTGTTCATCTATCCTATTACTGGTGATGGACCCCCATTCCTCAGGGTTTATTGGTGGGATGTTGGTGTTGGTCCTTTGGTGGG
This sequence comes from Hemerocallis citrina, assembly GCA_017893485.1. Taxonomy (NCBI): domain Eukaryota; kingdom Viridiplantae; phylum Streptophyta; class Magnoliopsida; order Asparagales; family Asphodelaceae; genus Hemerocallis; species Hemerocallis citrina. The sequence goes on from CM030360.1 coordinate 299,418,998, forward strand.
AGCTTGCTTATGTCTTTCTGTTTGTGTCCCACCAATAATATGTGCTTTTGTCCCATTCCTCTTGCTTGGGGTGGAGTTTATGTGCTTTTGTTTATGTTTTACTTTTGTTAAGTTAGTAGGACTTTGTTACTAGCTCAGTACTCTGAGTTTGTTTTATAAATCTCTTATTAATGAAACAGGATGGCCATACCCCACCTTTTCTTTTAAAAAAAACAACTTGCATAATATAGTGAACAAGTATAAATGGCATGAATCAAGTGTCAAGTGAACAAACATCATATAAATAAGCAACAAGTGTCAAGTATCTTGTAAACATGTATCCAGTGTCAAGTATCAAGTCTCATGTGTCGAGTCTCATGTATCAAGTCTCATGTATCACGTATCCAACCTTGTAGTTATTACTCATGCATCCCACACCGCATGGTTGCTACAACAAACACTTTAGCTTTAAATTTCATAGTGGACTATAGAGGGGCAGTGTACTCAGGGACAAGTATCAAGTATCAAATATCAAGCTCCAGGTAACCAAATAAACAAGCTCCAAACATGCTCCACATACTCAAATAACAAGCTCCAAATACCCAAAATATATATCAAGCTCTGTGTCAAGTGTGCAAGTGCAAGTAATCACATTTCAAGCTCCAAATAACCACATATATCAAGCTCAAAATATCACGTAGGATCAATAGATCTCCTTCCGAGTATACGTTTCTGTATTATCCACTACTAGATCTTTCCCTTAACCCCGGCTTGGTTATTTATTATTAGTATCAAACAAGCATTTATGTATCACGAATAGGGCAATTATAACAGGGCACGATCAAGTAACTAGTTTAAGTTGCAAGATAAACATGTACGGGTGCAAGATAACTCCTAAGAGAATAAAATAACCAAAATTTTAGTTCAGGTCAGCAAGACCATACTGTAACAAAACATGGATTCCTGTTGCTACAAATATGCAAATCTGAATCCATCGAAAGTTCTAGAAAATAGACTTCCGGCCGAATCCAGCGAACATATATAAACCATATAGTAATTCACAAAAACATAACTCAAAATTGAGTTAAATCCAGAAAATATGTTCAAACAGAAATCAGTAAATCGAATTCATAGTCAGGAAAACAGCATCAAAACACCTCAAATAAATCCAGAAAGAATATGTGGTATTCCCCTATATGTCTAGTATCAGAATATAAAGTTTCATAATTTTCCAGTAAGATTATCTTGGCCAACAAAAATTAGAAAACATCAAGAAACGATAGTTTGGCAAATCTGGAATTCCCAACACCGCTGTACAAAAACTGTAATATCTTGCAAACTGTAAAACGAAATCCGAATCCGCCAAAGGGAGATGAAAATAGACAAAATAAGCTAACTTTCATATTTCATAAATATTTTTCATACAGGAAAAGGAATTAGGATGAAAATACAAATTTTTACAGAACAGCGAACAAAATCCAGCAAGTATAGTCTTTATAAACAAGCATGAAATGGTATATAAAACTCATCAATAAAATCCACCAAAATTCTAGGTAGTCCCTAAATAGATATAGAAATACTGTGCAAAATTTCAGATCAAAATAATATACTTAGCACTAGTATCAAAATAGTTTAGTCATCAAAATCACTAAGAAACGAAATCTGGAAATGAAATACATCTCTGTAGTAAAACAATCATAACCCACACATACAGAAACGATATCGATCAAGGTCAGAGAGGTTGGAAAGAAGATGGATTTCTCTAAAAAAATCATGTTTAATACTGAAGTTAAGATACTGACCTTAATATGGTCTAAAATACCAATCAAAACTTATCACTGACAAAATACAGATTGTCCTTTAACAACAAAACCAACATAAATCATACGATCTTGTTCCAAACACAATCAAACATTGTATAGAGTCTACTAAGTGTCCAAACATCATGAAATAGGGTATATAGCATGTCCACAACAAGTATATCACATGGATCCAAACAAACACACGATTTCTCATAATTATCTCACAATTATAATCACATCAAGAACGGTCAAAACCTAAGCTGTTTCATGTCAAATTTGTGTCGTGTGTCAACTATGGTCAATAGCACTATAAAGACAATACTCATCAAACATACAACTATTTTTAGGCTACCAAACAACAGCTATAGTTATTACCAAACAACAGTTATAGTTATTATTAGGCTAAATATAAAAAAAGTACACAACGTTTTGGGCCAGTTTTTAAAAAGTACACAAAAGTTTTTTTTTTAAATGACACAATATTTAAATAAACTCCACTGGGTTAGGGTTAGCGTTAGTTCATGGGGGTTTATTTAAACATCTGATTAGTTAAGTGATATTTTTTAAACACAAATAAAAGATGAATGTGGTTTTTTTAAACACAAACAAAAGATGAAAGTGGTTTTTTTAAACCCTACCCTAACCCTAACCCAACCCTAACCCTAACCCTAACTAACCCAGTGGAGTTTATTTAAACATTGTGTCATTTTTTTATAAAAAAACTTCTGTGTACTTTTTTTAAACTGGCTCAAAATTTTGTGTAATTTTTTTACATTTACCCTTATTATTATTGCATGTCATAACAGTTGAACGACAATATTGCATGCAATAGTGTTTGTCAACTCAAAACCCTAAACCCATCATTGAAGATCCCGAATTGTGCATTTGAGTTAATTGTGCATATTTAGTTGAGTTTGAGATATAGTCACTTTATTTCTACCTGAGATATTATATGGCATAATGTAGTATGTTTAAAGCCAAGTCATTAATTATACAGGAAAAATTTGAGATTGTTAACTTCTGTGGAAAAAATAAAATAATTAGGCTCGCTATCTCAGATAGCGACCTTGATTCAAAGAGGCTTGCTATCTGAGATACCAATTGTGAGAATTGCGAGTTACAGAGACTTTGAAGTATAAACTTGGTATTTTTCATCAAGTTTTTCTCCAAGTAGTGGAGAAATACCTCAACATACATTCGCTATCTCAGACAGCGATGTTATTTTCACCAAACTCGCTATCTCAGATAGCAAGTGGGTTATTTTGATAAATACTTTCAAAAAGTGGGTCAGTGTGGTAAATACTTTCAAAAAGTGGGTCAGCTTGGTAGATACTTTCAAAAAGTGGGGGCATTTTGGCAAAAAAATTTCCTTGTTGAGGGTATAGAAAGAGTCAAATGCTTAAATAGAAGAATGAGATTTGCTATATCTCTACTACTACGATGGGAGAAGGCCTTTGTCCTTAACCCAATTCGTGCAACGCACGTGCAGGTAATTTTTTTTTGCCCTTTTCATTTCTCCCAATTTTTTCCCACGTGCACAGCACGTGTATAATACTAGTTCTGATAAATGCCTTTTTAAATCGACAAAGTATGCTTGATGGATTAAAATGCAGTTAAATTATTGCTTAGTTTTTTACATTATATTAAACTAGTATTTAACACATGCACCGCACGTTTTAATAAATATATAGTTTTTAAATTAATATAATATAGCACGTGTGAGACACGTGTTAATAAATATATATTTTAAAGTAATATAAACAGTATAATGAGAGAGTTGGAATTGTACATCCAATGCACGTAAGTTGGTAGATTTAAAGTGTATAATGGAATAGTTGAAGTTACACGTACAATGCATGTAAGGTGATAGATTGATACTAAGGCCTTCTTCCATTCCATTATAATACTACTAGTATTTTTCACATGCGATGCACGTTTGATAAAGAGTTATAGTTAAACATGCGATACACGTAAGTCAACAGTAATTAGCATGCGCGATGAATGCCTTAATTTTTAAAAATGAAGCTGAACAGGTGATACACATATTTTTTAAAAATTTAAGTAGGAAAAACATTGATGTGTACGTGTGATGCACATGTTGAAAAATATATTCGGAGTCGCATGTCACGTGCGATGCACATGTTTGTTTGGTGACAAAGCGGTGTTTCTTTTGTGACAAAAAAAATTAAAATTTGTTTATTTGTGACAAACTCTTCAATTAAATAGTAAGTAAATATATAATATTATATATAGATAGATGGATAGTAATTTACACATGTGATGCTTGTTCAATATAAAAAAAATTAAAGTAAAAAATCTGACATAGTGAGGACTCGAACTTGAGACCTCCTTCATATTAGTTATGCACATGCGATGTACATGTTGGTGGATTGACAAATGATACTAAGGCATTCTTCCATTATAATATTAGAGATTAGAGATCAGAGATAGAGATATAAAAAAAGGTTGGAAGGAGAGTTATTTTTTTGGGAACCGGCTGTAGCCATAGTTGGAAGGAGTGTTGCTCGCCATCAGCCCACCCACTAGAGTATATGTAGTCGTTTGAACTCAAAATTTGGGTTTTGATTTGAAAAAATAGACGGACGGTAAATAAAGTTTCACCCCGTTATTTTTTTTAAATTAAAAAAAATAGTAATATGCACATGCGATGCACGTTCTAATTTTTAAAAATTATTTTTATAGAGTAAATAATAAGACGTAATCTGGCATTGAAAATGAGACATTCATTTACCCATCACATACTCTTTATAAATTATCCACAATGGCAAAAAAAATTATCTTATATGAGTAACACTTTTGTAAATAATTATGTCGTAAATAAATTAGAAATTATGGTAACTAACAACAGTTGAGTAAATGAATGGTTAATTTAACTCTCACTTAAAAATGAATGACAACCCCAACTCTCCCATTATAATATTAGAGATATTGGACAAGAAATTTATTTAAAAAAAAAGAAGGATCGGATGGGAATTCCGAAAGCTTTTTTGATTAATAAATCTTAATTAAATCTTAATTTAATCATTATTCAATCTTAATTAAATATTAATTAAATCATAATCTGTATGCATAATAATTCTATAGGCCTAATTTCATATAATATTTTAATGAACATTTGGAAATAAAGATCACGGACAAGAAATGATTTTCCGTTCGATCAAATTTTTTTAAAAAAATTGATCCGCACTGGAAATCATTTACCGTCTGATAGATTTGTAATAAAAAAAAATGTAGAAACAAAAGATCATATTTCGTCCGATAGTTGGATAAAAAATCAAACGGACGAAAGATAATCATTCGTTAGCTATATTTTGAAAATTATTATTTAACTTTCCAAATAGTAGATTACTGTTTATTTCAAACCCAAAATTTAGATATTTGGCCAACGACTGCGAGACAAATTTTTTTTTTTTGTTGCAAAACTTGTAAAATCTGGCCAAATGACCAACGACTACCGATGCTTTTAGTCACTATTAGTCAAATCTCAATTGCGATTAGGGGATCAAGAGACATTTTTTTTATGTGCATTGCACTGCTAACAAAATATTACAGCAGAAAATACGGATATCCACTGTTTTTTTTTTGGATGAATCGGATAGAACCATAAGGCTCCAGCCATCAAAAAATATATTAATCAATAAAACAGTACAAATACAAACAAGCATAAGGGTTTTACAAGAGGTAAAAAAATAAATAAGAAATACAATGACGAGTATCAGGTTATCCACTGTTTATTTTACTTTTATTCCCTCCCGTTCTTCTCACTTTTAGGGCACATCCGTCTTCACCGTTCAACATTCCGGCGACTCAGGACCGCAATCTCGCCGGAAAATGTCGACTCGCTGACGTCACTCCTGCAATGTGCGACGAAAGTAAACTCTCACCCACTCACTCCTTGATTTTTTTTACTGCTACAATTACTTCATTCATCTTCATCCCGTGTTAGGGTTTCGAATACTTTCAGTACCGTAGATCCGTTATTCTCTTTTTCGAAACCACTCTCACTACCGTAGATCTGTTACTCTCTTTTTTTAGGGATCTGAGAAAGTGATCTGTGATTATTTAGCGAGGGTTTTTTATGGGTTTCGGAGATTCAACTGTTGTTGAGCAGTAAACTAGAAGAGAAATGGGAACCTAAGATCTTGCTGCTAAGTATATATATATATATATTTAGTTTAATTTTGTTGTTGTTTTAGGATTTAGAGATACAATAGATGGTAACATTTGTTTTTCCTGATTTTTCAATATATAATATAATTTCTACAATTTTTTTGTTTGATGTAGTTATTAGTTGCTGGGGAATTGTTGGTAAGTATACTTTTATGACGAGTTAGGGGATTTAGTACGTGCGTTTTTCTTCATCAAGAGTCTCGTTCATTGTTCTGGTGCATATTAAATGTTGTCAATTTCAACGAGACAAATGAAGATGAGGTTCTTGAAATGCACATGTGAGCTCGTAAGACTGCGATCCACACACTACAGAGACTTTCTAGTTATGGGAAAACTAACTTATGGTACAAGGTCATTTGATTTTCAGTTTAGGTGTTTTTTAATGTTTAATTCACACTTGATTCGCTCTTGACTATATTTGCGCCTTAATGTTTGAAATTGAATTACTTTTTATTGCTTCCTGTGAAACTTCAGGAATGTATAAGGAAAATTAAATTTATCGGAGATAGGGCTCCTTTTCTGTCTTTAGCTCTTGTTTATTGTGTGATTTAACACTAAAGCAAAAAATTGTTTCAAATTTTTGGTATATGTTTTATTTTGGCCCATCTTCCTATAAGTAATATTTGATGGGTGACAGATGTAAAGACAGTAGAAGGTTACTTTGCTGAAGTGTATTATTCTTTCAATTTTAACTTTGTTAGCACTATCAGTTTTTTACTGGAAAGAGTCAAGCCTAATAATAAGGGTTCGGATTATGTTCACTAATTGTCATGATGAATGCCACATGTCTTCTCCCTCCTGAAACAGTTGTATTCTTTTTCTTTCCTCCTTCAATTTTGCACAATCAACTAAATTAAGTTCCTAAACAAAGAAATATATAAAAATCAACCAAATATATCTCTACTTATGTAAGTTGGAAAAATTATAAGAAGGAAATGAAAGGATTACAACTATTTTTTGGAGGGGAGAGACACGTGGCAGTCATCCAAACTATTAGTGATTTCACTTCTAAGTGAACCTAATCTAAACCCTCGTATTTTCTGAAAGTAAATGCCAGAAACTAAAGTATAACATTTGTTGTCTATGATGCATTCCCCAATCCCCACCATGTGAGTGCTCAAATAAGTAAAATGCTTTGTGAGGTTAACAGGGGGTTGTTTGGTTGCATAGTTGGAGTGATGCTAACCAGCAAAGCACTAATTTTCTTGCCTCAGTTTGTACAGATGAGAAACCTTCAGAACTTCTGTGCTAGGTGACCATATGTAGTTTCTAGACTAGATCACCATCAATGTTTTAAATATTCTCGATATATCTGATGTATCCAATATATCCGGTTGGAGAGTAAACCGACATGATATACTTATATAATTAGTATGTCTTTTCTATGGAATATGATATATCCAATATCGGCTAATATATCACCCGATGTTTACTCAAAATCTATCGGTAATATATGTTCAAAAAGTTTGTTGGTTTTACAGGTTTGAATCAAATCAAACCGAAACCATTATGCATACCAACCAACTCGAGCCCAATAACTTTTGATATGTTTGAAATGATTGACATTTCAAAACATCATCAGTTTGTTTGGATTCCTATAAGTTGTTCTTTTCTTTTGTTTCGAATTAGATATGTCAAACTTCGTGATGGATTCTAATTCTAAAATCTATATAGTTCTTTTGTTTTGGTTGATTTTTCAATTTCAGTATGCAATATTTTAGTTCATGCATATATATGTTTGACATCATATGATTTATTGTATATAATTAATCTGCAATGCATGTATAATGCACGTGTGTTCATTAATTCATTTAGTTTCGTATTATTTGTGTTATTTATGTGATAAATATTACAATGCAATGTATGTGTATGTCATATAGATCATATCTATGGTATTTTTTTCTATCCTACATAACAATCCGACATATTTAGATATCCCGATATAACCCCCGAAATATCCCAATATAGACAAAAAGTCCTAGGCTGTCACGACACCGATATCCGACATTTAAAACCTTGATCACCATTAGTGGATTCTCATTTTCATCAAATAGTAAATCCTTTTGGGTTTTTAACATGTATGTCCCTAACAAATATGTGAATATCACATATACCCCTCACAAATGTGTATTTTCACATTTACCCCTAACAATGTGTATCCAACCTCCTAGTTACCCCTTAACATAAAACTACTTTAAAAACATAAAAATGTATGAAATATACAGTTATGTTTAATAGATTTTTGTAAAATGACTGAAATACCTTTCCTCTACTAGTTAAGATTATTCTTATTACTTTTTATAAACTAAACCGTCTATAAAACCGATTGAAACACATCAATCATTCTCAATTTTTCTTCAGTTTTCTTAAAAAATTGACAAATTTACAGTACATCTTTATAATATCATCTTCTTCATCATGTTTTATATCCAAATTCGCCATTAATATTATAAGTTTCAAATACACATAGTTTGAGGTAACTTTTAGGGGTAAATAAGAAATGAGCTCATATTGTTAGGGGCATATGTGAAAATATACATTTTTGAAGGGCATATATGATATTAGCATATTTGTTAGGGGTATACGTGTTTAAAACTCAATCCTTTTTGTTGTTCGGATAGTGGCTAAATAATAATGTATGGTATATTTTAAAAGATTCTTCTTAATATGCTGTTTTTACATGAAATAACCTTGTTCAAAGTTTCTAGATTCAAAACAAGCAGATACATGAATCGGAGCAGAAATTGATTCTTTAGTTATTGATACTTATAAGTTATGAAGCATGCATGTGGGTACGGGTACCGATATGGGTATGAGTATGAGACACGACAAATTTGTAAAAACCAGGGTACGGGGATACGACTGTAATATTATATAAATTAACTTAGTATTACTTCATTATTTATAATATAAATAAAAATGGAGTTGGAACAATACAATTTGTTGCTCATAATCATAATAATAATACTTTGTCCACAAAATGCGGTAATACTTCATTGTACACCATAAAATTGGAGATATGTATGAAAGTAACTAGAGTTAATTAGTAAAAGAAATAAAAATTATGTATTTGAAATTTGTTAATAACGTGTTCTAATTGTTAAGAATTTCTAAGAAATTTCTAAAATATAAGATGTATTATAAAAATGTGGGACACGCATGAGAAGTGTCCAATGAAGTGTTTGACCAAGTGTCATAAGTGTTGGCATGTCTCTAGTACGGGTATGGCTCCTTGCTAGAAGTACCCATGCTACATAGCTTATAAGCGAAAACTGAATTTCAAGAAATATAGCTGAGTTACGGAGTTGTAAGAAGAGAGTTAGAAGATTGCTTTCCTAGAACTGGGTCCTTCTGAATGGCAATGACATATAATATACAATCATTTTCACGTTCTGAAATTCGTACAGGCTGGAGGTACAAATTGATAATATACAATCAGTTTCTGTTGGTTTCATCTGTAATTTTTGATTTAAACTCATCAAAATCCAAATTGAATTGATATATTTTAATCCAAGGTGACTAAATCTTAATGTTTAGTCTTTTGGTTGTTGTTTATTGCAGAGTGGTTTGGCTAAAAAAAATCATATTTTTGCATATTTTTTGGTTTTGCACTTGATTCTCATTCCTGTCTAAGATATCCTTTTACTATCATGATGAACTGGCTACTGGTGATACTTTATTTATTGTTTGCATGTATTGTGCAGAGAATCACCCCCCTATAAAAAACCGAATTATCATGTGTGATAAGTACTTAATGATCCTAACCATGACAACCCTTTAACTTTAGGTCCATCTGATGCAATTTGTTAATCATTTCTCTGTTTTATACCTGTCATAAAAAAGTATTAATCGAGAAAGACATCCTGAACAGGAACTGATGATGATTTACAAATCATTTTTTTTCTTTCGTCCTAGGGTCTCCTATTTTCGGGAACTATGAGGATCACTTCTGGACCAGCATCTTCTGAAAATCACTCTAACATGGAGTTCCAAATCCATTGCTTAGAGACAGAAGCATATGGTGCTGTTTTGAGGGCCTTCATTGCTCAGTCTGATGTCCTGTCATGGGTATTTCCTGCCAGCTGTGATATTGTTACTCTTCTCTATTTCGGTTCCTCTTGTCATGAACTGATATGTAATTCTCCCTGGATTCTTTTATAGGGGAAGGAAGAACTCATAACAGAGTTAAGAAAGGAACTTAGAGTTTCTGATGTTGAGCATAGAGAAATTCTTGGGAAGATCAATTTGGATGACACAATCAAGTCAATAAGGTTATTTTTGTTTTCTGGAAGTTTCTGGTTCCATCCTTATCAATGTTGTATTGTAACTAAAGACCCTTATTCACTACTCTGCGCTTTAGATTTCTGGAGCGTTTTTAGACCCGCTTCAAAATCTACTGAAACGAATCATCTTCTAAGTCTGCTTTTTAAAGTTATATTTTATTTTTTTAGTCCATATTGTATCAACTGCTTTATTAAGTATATGTTTATTATGATTTTTTAAATTTTAATTATTTATTTCTATTTTCATAATATATCCTTTGTTTTTTTTTTGTCCCTAAATTTCTCTAAGTCTTAACATTTCCCTTCCCCCTTTGCTCTGATTTTTTGCTTCCACAATATTGATCCTTACTGGCAAGTATGCTTATGCTCATAAATATCTGAAACGTCTGACTTTTCACTCTTGGGTCTTTTTTTCATGAATTACTCCAAGCAGGGGACGACGTAATGGTTCTGAAGCCCAGCAGTTGACTGCAATGAATCCTCCTGCTTCTGATCTCATGGGGGGGCATTCATCTTGTAAAAGGTTGAAACCTGCACATATGACGCCTGTGGTATCTTCCCCGAGATATCCAACTGCCCAACCTTCTGCAGTACCTCTTTCTCCATTATCAGTAAGTCTTTAATCTACCTGACTTAAAAAAAATTCGTTTACTAATGTGTTGCACTGTGTTGTTGCTTAGGGTATCTCTCAGTTAATGCATCTCACTTTAGTAAGTTGCTACAATAGGTGATTAACATGATGAGTACTAATGATTAATACAGCCATGTAGTGAGAAAGAGGACAACATATGGGCTGCATTTAAGTAGTGAAATGTGAACTAAGTGGGTGGGGATGAAAAATGATGTAAGTATGAATGGCTGGGAATTTTTGCATTAGATGATTAACTTGATGGGTAAGTAAGATTAAACTTGCCATCTCGTGAGAAAGAAGATTACAGATAGGTTGCATTCGAGTGGTGAAATGTGAAGTAAGGATGTGGATGGATGATGTGTGCGAGTGTGAATTGCTGAGAATATATATGGCTGTTGATGAGAGAGATCTTTTGAGGTGGTACGATATGTTTTCTTTCTAGTAGGTCATAAATGTGTGGTCATCTTACTACAATAAAGTGTTATGCTAACAAGTGCCCCACAAAAATGTCCATCTAAAAAAGTTAATAAGCAACATATATTTCTCAAGAGACTAATGGCGCAACCCAAATGACATACATTTAAAGACTAAATCCAAAGAGAGACTCATAGGCCAAGCCAAGCTACATACATATAAAGATTAAATCCAAACTAATATAAGAATATCTAAATTTAACTATGTAAAAGTTAGAAAGGCAGGAAATACTACATTGGAGTTTAATTTCTCTGAATGGCCAACTCTTATTGCAACAGCTTCATAAATCATAATTATAAAAAAAGTTGCTATTTTAGTTTAGACATCTAGAAATGGGAATTTAGCAAATTTTTTATAAAAATGGGATGTTTGTTTTGAACCCTTCTTTTGATTGCGATTTCTCGTTAGCCCCGCATTAAATTCTGAATTAGTTAGTGAAATTTTTGTGCACTTCCCAATGAAATGTGTAAAGTATATAGTAATTAGTGTAAAAGAAGTTAAGAAAGCGGTAAGAGATGCAAAAGAAAAAAATTATGATGATTTATAGACAAAATTAGAAACAAAAGGAGAAAATATCATTTATAAGCTTGCTAAACAAAGGGATAGAAAAACAAAAGATCTGGATACAATTAGGTGTGTTAAGAGCGACGATTCAAGAGTCTTAGTAAAAGATGAGGAAATTAAGGAAAGATGGTGAAATTACTTTGAAAAGTTATTAAATGAAAAGGTTGTGGGCAACTTAAATATAGAGGACTCGAGGGAGAGTCGAGAGCATGTATTTTCCGTAGAATTAGGACCTGTTCGAAATACTCTAGGAATGATGAAAATAGGAAAAGCTTTAGGACCGGATGATATACCCTTTGAAGTTTAAAAGTGTCTTGGGGATGTAGGAATGAGTTGGCTAACAAAATTATTTAATGAAATTTTGAGGACTAAGAAGATGCCCGATGAATAGAGAAAAAATATTTTAGTACCTATATATAAAAATAAAGGAGATATATAAAGTTGCTTAAACTACTGATGAATTAAATTAACGAGTCGTACGATGAAAATTTGGGAGAGAGTGATCGAACATAGACTGAGACTAGAAACTACAGTGTCTGAGAATCAGTTTGGATTTATGCCTGGAAAGTCAACAATGGAAGCAATTTATGTACTGAGGAGACTTATGAAAAAATATAGGGAGAATAAGAAAGATCTACATATGATCTTTATAGATTTAGAAAAAGCATACGATAAAGTCCCTAGAGACATAGTATGGTGGGTGTTAAATAATAAAAGTAACTATTCGGTATATTGAGGTAATTAAGGATATGTATGAAGGGGCAATGACCACAATTAGAACAACCACAGGAGAGACCAGTAATTTTTGCTATTACAGTGGGTTTACACCAAGGTTCGACTTTAAGCCCCTACCTCTTTACTTTGGTTATGGATGAATTGACGCGAGGAATACAAGATGAGGTGCCTTGGTGTATGCTTTTTGCCGATGACATCGTCTTAGTGGACGAGACTAGAGCAGGAGTCAATTCTAAATTAGAATTGTGGAGAGAAACTTTGGAAGCTAGAGGGTTTAGGATAAGCAGAACTAAAATAGAGTATATGGAGTGTAATTTTAGTGATATTCGGAATACAACTGAGGAAGTAGTGAAGCTTGATGGCCAAGAGATACCTAAGAGAGACCGTTTCCTCTATGTTGGCTCGATTATACAAAAAGATAGGGAGATTTGTGAAGTTATACATAGGATCCAAGTAGGGCGGCGTAAGTGGAGAAATGCTAGTGGTGTTTTGTGTGATAAACGTATACCTTTGAAGTTGAAGAAATTTTTTTATAGGACGGCTGTTAGATCAACAATGATGTATGGAGCGGAGTGTTGGGCAATAAAGAAACAACATGTCCAAAAAATGAGTGTAGCGGAGATGAGGATGCTAAGATGGATGTGTGGTAAAACAAGAAAATATAGAATTAGAAACGAGCATATACGAGACATGCTAATGGTAGCTCCAATCTAAGATAAGTTAAGAGAGAATCGCCTCAGGTGGTTTGGACATGTCACACGTAGACCTAGTAGTGTTCCCGTTAGAAAGAGTGATTTGATAAGTATTGAGGGTAGAGTTAGGGGTAGAGGAAGACCTAAACTAACTTGGTTGGAAACGGTGAAAAAATTATGATAGCTTGTGACCTTACAGAAGATTTTGCGCAGAACCGAGCAGAATGGAAAACCAGGATTCATGTAGCCGACCCCAACTTGTTGGGAAAAAGGCTTTGTTGTTGTTGTTGTTGTTGTATATAGTAATTAGTGCACACTTTTAACATTAAATTTGTAATAGTTGTTATTTTTTTCTTAATGAAGAAATGTATAAAATGTTCGCTAATTAATTCAAAATTTAATGCTAAATGAGTCCTATTAGCTTTAGAGCATTCTTTAGCAAAAACCATAAAAATAAAATTTTAGGGTTGGCTACATTAATCCTTTCTCTGTATTCTGGTTTCCTCTAGTCAGGGAAGCTTCATTTGTTATTCCATATTTGTTTTGGTTACATACTCCTATGCATTATTATTCATGTATGTGAGTTGACCTTATCAAGCCATCCCCTCATTCCTCAAATGAATATACGCCCTAATTTCCCATGATTCATGAATTCAATAATTTCTAATTCTATCTTGTTCATTTCAATACTCACTTTGGTTGCCCTCAATTTTTTGAAAACGTGCTTTTCAGTTGTCCTGGAATTCTAGAACTAGAGACATTGTTATGCTATTATTGCTTTCAGTTCATCGGTTTGTATGACCCCATTGAACTTTGGTGTTAATTTCTATTTTAACCATTCAATTTCCATTCTGCTGACAGCTTTCTCAATCTCACCTAGGGCTGCAATCGAGCCGAGCTGAGCCGAATACCTTCAGGCTCGAGCTCGGCTCGTTTACTAAACAAGCTCAATTTTGAGCTCGAGCTCGGTTCGAGCCGAGCTTTGACTGAGCTTTGACCATATTCGAGCCGAATAGCTCGCGAGCTTAAGCCTAAAAAAAAAAAATCAAGCTCGAGCTCGAGCTCGAGCTCGGCTCGAGCCGAGCTTTGACCGAGCTCGAGCCGAATAGCTCGCCAATAGCTCGATTCGTTTGTAGCCCTAATCTCACCATCACGATGATTCATAGAACTCACCTTCTGCCTTTTTTTTAATGCTGGATTCAAAGAAGGCGTATTTAGTGTCTGCCCTTGTTGATGAGCAATGGGAAACCTTTTGAGATTCTAAAGCTTTATTCACATTTTACTTTACAAATTATCTTCTTACCAGCAGTACAAATTCATTGGCAGGCACAATGTACGACGTTAGCTCATTATGAATTTCTTGTTAGTTCTTTTGTAAGAATGCTGAAGATGAGGACTAAACATTCATCGTTGATGTATATCCATTGTGACTGTAGAAGGATACATTCACCTCCAATTGCCCTATTCAGTACGAGAGAGGATAACAAGAGGAAGATTAGATAGGAGGGGAGAGGAAAGTCATAGCTGAAGGCTTAAATGCCTTAACCCAGCTCAATTTTTCGCAATATTTGAATTCATTCTTCTACATTTTTTCTAATTTTTAAGACATATATCGACTTTACAAAATTGCTTAGACATATTTTGCTTATGATAAAAGGTGAGCAAAAAGGCAACAATATTATTCACCTTATATATACTGATTTTTATTTAATTGTTGATATTTTTTTAGGCCCCTTTTCTCACTCTCCCTCCTACGCTCTTTCTATATTGTTGACCATAAGCTTTTAATTAAACCTACAAAAGAAGATGAAGTCGTAACTATTAGATTGACTTTGAGATTCTTGAAAAGTGTTTTTGGAATTTTCCAACTGCATTAAATGCACTGAAAAGTAATGATTGATATAAATATTCATGCATTTTTAATTTCTGAAGTGTGTGAAATCCACTTTTAGTTTTTAGGAAAAGTTTGTTTTTGTATCCTCTCATCCTGATGTATCACTCGCTTTCTTTCTCGTCACCTTCTCTCCTCTTCTTCCAAGATTGAAATGGAATAGGCACTATTAGGAAAAAGGAGCTACGCTACACTGGTTGGACTTACCTGAGGTTATCTTTGAATACATTTGTTTCATGTCCATGTGGCAGTGTGGCCGAAAAATAGATGGACCATAAACATGAGTTCATAAAGGACGAAAACAAGAGAAACACAAAGGATAAGTGTTGGGAAAGGGTGACAAGTTCCATGAGTTGTTAGAGGATGACAAGATCAAGAGCAATGCTAATTGAGTAGAAGATGTTCTGTCAAGTGATGTTAGTTTGTTTTCTCCTTCTATAGGTATATTATTGGCTTTCCGGGTTTGTAACTTCTTGGTTTAGTGTGCGTTCTTTTATCCAACTTCGTATCCGATGGTGGCTTGTATCAAATCAAATCAAATTGGATTTTGGTCGCAGACATACTTTGGGTGTTTTTGACATGTGGTGGGCATGCATTTGTGTCGGATATATACTCTGTATGGACGTGCCATCTAATTTTGCATGTCTGTGCAACTAGTTTTGTATGGTCCATTTTGCATATAATATTAAAAAATTTATTGAAATTTTAATTTTCTGGCGATAGATTAGATATATTACATACTCGAAAATAAATTAGAGAAAGATATCAATTTGTTTATTTCTAACATGACTTTTTAACTTCCAAAAAATAGTTGTGTTGAATTTAACAACTAAAGTTTCAAATTATATACAAACATTACGCTATTCTCCTTTGTGTATTCATGATTCAAAAATATATCAATATAAGAAAAAAAAACAAAAATCAAAACTATCATCGTATGATGACATGTTTATCATCAACATTTTTATAAATACTAAAAAACTGTTACTCCATCAATACAAAACTATAATATTTGTCTATGCTAGTTCTATCTTTAAAAATCCATCTTCTCCTATTAGTTTCCCATGGACTATACTTAATATGTAATTCGTCTTCATAATCACATTTCAGCTCTTCATGCTTACTGGTTTTCTGTGGTGTCCTGTATTAATTTGCGTACCGATTTTGTGAAGAAAAAATATCTTAAACTTTTTTCTTCTTCTTTATAGCTGTAACTATGTCATTATCAGCATTTCTGGAGTAGAATGTTTGTATATTGTAAGAATTCTGTGATCAGTTTTTGGGAATTAGTTTAAGGTATGGGAAAAAGAAGTATGCGAAGACTGGCACAGCCTCGGTGCTCAGCATTTTGTGGGAGAGTCAAGAGATAGGGAAGTGTTTTTTGCAATTTTAGATGCTAGGAAACTGTTTCCATATAACTGGGTAGGTAACCTTTTATAGGATATATTGTGAAGGATTTTATTGAAAAGGCATCGTTTGACAGTAAAGACTCATTTTACCTATGGAAATTGACGTATCATGATTAAAACGTTTCCATTTATTTTCTCCTGTATAGTGCCCTTTGTACTCCATAATCAGCATATGACATAAAAGTGCTCATATATGCTAAATACAATTGCCACCATCATTTTCATCGGGTTATAAGCAACACAAACATTGTTCTCACCAATCAGGGCACCAGATTTAACTTCCGCTGTTCTATAAACGAGAGATATATTTCTTTATATTTAGTGAAGTTAACTCGATGCTAACATATGTACATCCCAAAGAGAACACTAGGGGGGCGGTGAGTAGGTTTTCCAAAAAATATATTTTAATTAAAATTAAAGTGCAAAAATGAGTTTAGAGAATTATTACCACAGTGAACACCACGATTTACAGTGGTTCAACATCCCTTGCCTACATCCATTACCTAAGGACCTCCTTAGGATTTCTCAATTTACTACAACTCTTCTGTTCAACTAGGTGAAAACAAACCCTTCTACAGCCGAATCTCTTCCCTCGAAGAGATCAACTCTTAGATACAAAAAATGTTCTACATGTATTGAATGAGACACTCACAGCTCACAAAAGAAAAGGAAAATGTGCAATGGAGGCTCTACAGAATGAATCTTTAAAGTTAAAAGAAAGTTGTTCACTTGTTTGTTTTCTCAGACATTATGAAAGTCCTCCTTGTGTAGAAGAAAGGATCGATTGGGTATTTATAGAGTAGGGAATATTATAGCTAAACCGAGGGGTCTTTCGAGGGTCCATTTGGGTTGTCCGAGAGTGGCCTGAATGAGACTCAATATACAAGGATCATTTTTGAAAAAAAATTGAGTAGAGAATAATTATAGATATAAAAAAATAATTTAAATACATTTTTGAAATCAATGTCCTTTTAAAATGATAAAGTCATACATAATAATCTTATAATCCTATAAAAGATAACATATAAAAATGAGGCTTCACATAATCTTCATCTTAGGCTTGATATTTGGAGTCTTGACTCGGACTAGCTTCTTATGCATGTTGACTTCATTTGTTATTTGTGAAGCTTGCCATGAATCCATCCAACCCCCAATATGATATAGCTTTATATATAGTCTAACCATCCTCCTTTCTCTAGAGTCATTAATCTAAAATACATGTTAACTTGTACAATGTTCTTGTTAGTTAGTCATCATCAAAACTTGGTGGAGCCAACAGCATGTACTTAATGAGGCATTGAGGCATACTTTAAGGGATATTGTTCTTTATATTTTAGTCATTGTTATAAAGCTTACAATAGTCTTTTATTTTAATATTTATCTCATTTTATAAAAAAATCTTGTTGAGCAGATGCATGTTACAAATGACCAGTGGAATAGCAAGACAACTGTATTTTGCCCCCAAATGAGTGCTGGTCAGTCTCCGATACCTGTGCCTCAAAAGAGGCAGCAGCCAAACTCAGGCAAAGTGAGAGGAACTGTTCTGGTGAAGACTACTAAGAAGGGTTTTGTCCAATCAGGGTTTGGGAACATGAAACCTGAATCTGGCATTATTGAGATGCTTGCAACAGATAAGCTCATACGTGAGGTGGCCATATTTAACTTTATTTTTCATCTGGAATATTTAATTTTTATTGTAGGTGGAGTGTTCACCTTTTGGCTTATGGTGTTGTTTGCATGTACTTTAGTTTTACTTCTGGGTTAATTGGAGGATCATATCCCAAAATTTTGACCACCTTTGCACTTGCATACCTTACTGAACTTTTTTGTTGCGTGTTTCTAACTTTTTTTTTCTTGCATTTTATCCCATCTGTTAAATTTATGTTGAGAGTATTCTCATCTGTAGAAAATTTTATTCTTTAAATGGTGTTATGTTTCTACTGCATCCAGTTAGACTTTTTTGATCACTTCTCTTCCACCTCCAAAACCCTAGGGTTAAATATCTCTGCTGCTTTCCTCATATCTCCACCAGTGCCTTCTAAATTCCAATGCTATGGCTTTGACCTTTTCATGGGGTCAGCAAGCTTCTCCCTTCATGCATCTAGAACAATACCTTCTCGTCCAGCATGCTCCTTATTGTTAAAGAAAAAGAGACAAGCCCACTTACAAGAAAATGAACAAAATCTACTCGAAATCGAAAGGAAAAGAGCCATATCCACTTGAAATTATGGGTGACATGGCATGAATTCAGGCTTCAGGTGGGTGTGAGAGATTTGGACAAGGTAGAAAGAAGAGGAGGGGGGTTTCCTCGATTTTTCTTATAATATTACAGATGGGGTTCAAAACACAAGATTGGTGATTCAAAAGCATTGGAAAAATCAGTAGGGTATATACTATATAGGTTCTGAGGTGGTGAAACAATGGTGTTTTCCCTATAATTTACCCTTCTCTTTTGACTTTTGACAGTGAGTTAACTCTTCTTTCTAACTCTATGTAATTTAATGATCCAATAAGATGTCAGGATTTTTAGTCTTTCCTGTAAGATTTGACTGTGAACTTGTGCAGGTTGAAAAGGTTTGTGGAGAAGCTAACCCTGACAGAGCTCAGTTAGAGAGGGCAAAAGTAGTCCTTAAAGTGAGTTACTAGTCTAGTAGATTTAGTATCCTAGGAATTAATTCGAACTCTTGATAACTTGAACCCTAATTTATGCTTTTGTAATCGAACAGGAACATGAAAGAGCCCTTATGGATGCAATCGGAAAAATTTCTAGTATTTCAGAGGGTGGTAAGTGGAGGATATATTTTCCTTCCATTGTAATCTTTCTAAAATGCCACCGTATATTTCCATTGACATGTCTTGCTCTTTGATACCCAGATGATTCTCCAGATTACAAGCAAATGCAGTATCAGTATTCCAGTGAAGAGCGTCAAAGAAAAACCCCAGGTGTGCATAATGGTGTCTATGAGCAGTTTGATAGGAGCAGGAGCTATTACAATGACTGCTACAACATTAACCATTCAGAGAGAGCAGGAATTCCTTGCATTGATCTTGGAAATGATGATTATCCTTGAGGCTTGCTTTATGCCATGGGAATTAAAAGGTCTCTGTACAACTTCAATGTTCTTGGCTTTGTTTTAGTTTTGTAAATTACTGGATGTAGGTATGTCTCCTTCCATCTTGATACCTGATGTTGAAGTAGATTTAGATGATTAGCCTTAGCTGACGACCCTTCTTTTCATTTACTAGTACCATTTGTATATATATGCAAAACCCCTCATTATGTCAAATGATTTCTGCTATAAGTTTCTATATCTTTATGTTGGTGTTATTTATAATTTTTTGTTCTTGAGGTTGGTAAATTTTTATCAGTGACATGCAAAGCATCTTCTCGGTTGACAGCAAACTGTAGGTTTTACTTTAGGCAATGCACGCGGTTAATCTAGGATATATATGATTATATGAATTAATAATTTTATGCAATAAACATACTAATTATTCATTAAAATGCAGGCAGAAGAATTTGTGAATTGTGATCTGTGTTTCATATTCAAGGCAGGCTTCCCCTCTTATTGTGTTATTCCTTATTATATTTTATTGTCATTTTCTTTCTGAGAGCTAAAACAGACTTTTAGGCTGAAATTTCATGGTGGGTCTAATATTAATGAGTAATGCTACATCCACTACCAATTTCATTACATTTTTCTTCGCTACCTTATGTGGCACACTCCAATAGGTAGGAAAAGATAGAGTAGGTGGGGAAACTCTCCAACAGGAGTAAGATAGTAAAGAGAATGGTCGTGAAATTGGTGAAATTGATAGTGGCTGAAGCATTACTCAATATTAATTACAGTGTGCTAGGTTTAGAATGCATCCATAAATTTGAAATTTGAAATTTTCATCAACCAATATCTTTACTGACATCAAAATTCTCTGTGGTCTGCACATTCTTTTACCGCAAAAGAACAATGCAAATCAAAATTCTCTATTCTTTTACCACAAAAGAAGCATGCAAATCGTTCTTGATGAACTAACACATTTTGTCATCTTAATTTTACCTACAGTTATTTCTTACAAATTTTAATAGTAAATTTTCAAAGATTTCTTTTCCCTACAGTAATTTTCATTGTTTGAATATATTTTACAATCAATCAAACACCCCCTTAGAAAAATATTGAAGGCATATTTCTGATGACTAAAATGGCTCTATAAATGGCTCATCTAGCACCTATTCTCCTTTCTCTGCTTTTTATAACTCTATGTGGCATATTCTCTACTTCTTGTTTTTCTTGTCTTTCTATTGCAGATGTACATTGAGCATAATGTATAATGTATTGAGATGTTACAAATTTAAGAGAAAAAAAAATCTACTCGCGTTCCATTTTTTCCTTTTT
This sequence comes from Hemerocallis citrina, assembly GCA_017893485.1. Lineage (NCBI taxonomy): Eukaryota > Viridiplantae > Streptophyta > Magnoliopsida > Asparagales > Asphodelaceae > Hemerocallis > Hemerocallis citrina. Next base: position 299,440,040 of record CM030360.1, read on the forward strand.
ATAAAATAATAATAAAAAAAAATTCTGCTGCATGACAAAAAAATTTCTTAGCAAAAAGAACATAATGTAAATATTTCCCTTACTTCATGTTCTTCCTAAATTCTCAAGCTTACATCCTCTTCTAAGTTAATTATATTTGAATATGTCAAAGTTTTATTTTTCCAAGCAATTAATTTGACGAGCTTAAGGAGGCTAACATAACATTTGAGTAATGCTACACTCACTATCCTTTTCACTATATTTTTCTTCATTGCCTTAGGTGATACACTACTATTGAATAGTATTTTTCACGTGCGATGCACGTTTTGATAAGAGTTGGAAGTTTTTATGTGCGATGTACGTGTTAAGAAATAGTTTTGGAGTTGGACGTGCGTTGCACGTAATTGGGAAAAATATTTTGAAGGAAAATCTACAATTTGTACGTGCAATGCACATATTTATAAGTAGAAATTGAGTTGTACGTGCAATATATGTGTGTGTTTAGTGTTAAAAAATATTATAAATTTGTTTTGCACGTCCGTTGCATGTTTTAGATAGGTGAATTTGTTTTTATTTGTTTGTTTTTGTTGTAATTAATGGAAGAGTTGGAATTGTACGTGCAAGACACGGATTTGTATGTTGACAAATAACAACCCCAACTCTTCCATTATAATATTAGAGATATTTCTACTACCTACTCTATTCATACTCTACAATCATTTTCATGGTAGTGTGCCACTTAAAGAGAGTGAAGAGAAAGGTATTGGTTTGGGTAGTGGGTCAAACATTACTCATCAGGAGGGAAATGATAGTTATAGGAAAATTTTTCGTACTGACTAACCTTTCGAAAAGATTTACCCAACTCTTCCATTATAATATTAGAGATATTTCTACTACCTACTCTATTCATACTCTACAATCATTTTCATGGTAGTGTGCCACTTAAAGAGAGTGAAGAGAAAGGTATTGGTTTGGGTAGTGGGTCAAACATTACTCATCAGGAGGGAAATGATAGTTATAGGAAAATTTTTCGTACTGACTAACCTTTCGAAAAGATTTACCCAACTAACTTAGTTTTGGACACGTTCGCATAAAACGCTATTGACAATAACGACATACGTTATTTTGACGCGGTTGTTGCCAACAGCAGCATCTGTAAATATAAAAAAATCGTTGCCGCTATTGGAAGTAACGACATTAGTATATCTCGCATTCACTTAGGAGTTCTCTAACTTGAGAAAAAAATTGTAAGTGGAAATTGCTTATAACTCATGCCGCTATTCTCAATAACGACATTAGTATAATCTATAATGTACGCCAAATTTCTTGCAGTTACATCAACTTCAATCCCGATTTCAACCTTGATGCAGTCAGTATTTTTCAAAACTCAAATATGAAAGTTGTAGATATTTTTCTTGGTATTCCATAGCATTTTGAATATTCTCAATCGGAGTTCGAATGATAGAGTTATGCACAGATTACGAAGTGATGTCAAAACTGTCCAGAAAAAAAATGTAAGTAAAAATTGCTTATAACTGATGTTGCTATTCCCAATAACGGCGTCATTATAATTGATGCCGATATTGGCAATAACAGCATCAGTTTAGTCTACAGTGTACTTCACATTGCCTGGACGGTTTTGACATCGCTACGTAATCTGGGCATAACTTTATTATCTGAACTCTGATTGAGATGATTCAAAATTCCATGGAACACCAAGAAAAAGCTCTACAACTTTCATGTTTTGAGTTTTGAGAGATACTAGCTGTATCAACGTAAAAATCAAGCTTAAAGTTGATGTACCTGCACAAAATTTGGAATACACTGTAGATTATACTCTGTTATTGCCAATAGCGGCATCCGTTATAATGATGCCGTTATTGGGAATAGCGGAATCAGTAATAACTGATTTTCACTCATGATTTTTTTCTCAAGTCAGAGAGCTTCAAAGTGAATGCTATATGTATTGATGTCGTTACTTCCAATAGTAGCAACGGATTTTTTTTATATGTACTACTATTGATAATAACAACATCAAAATAACATATGTCGTTATTGTCAATAACGTTTTATGCTGACGTGTCCAAAACTGAATCAGTTGGATAAATATTTTCGAAAGTGGGTCAGTTTGATCAATATTTTCAAAACGTCGGTCATTACGGAAAAATTCTAGTTATAGTAGGTAGAGATAATTTAGGGGTTTGTTTGGAAAAAAATAATATGGACCATGCTCTATGAACTAGTGGATTTACCCACAACTTGATTTGTTTTGAAATGTGTACTTTGTGAGAATAATATTGGGACTTGGCAGCCTTCAAACATATCACATGGTTATAACCCAGTGGTTCAATTCTAATGTCTATTTTTAGATGAAGCTAGATTTCCTGAAATTTTTTGCCGTACTGACCCATTTTTAAAAAATATTTGGCGCACCGACCCACTTTCGAAAATAATTAGCGAACAGATCCAGTTTAGGACACGTCAGCAAAAAAACGTTATTGGAAAAAACGGCATAGGTCATTTTGATGCCGTTCTTCCCAATAACGGCATCTGTTTGAAAAAAAAATTACATGCCGTTATTACAAATAACGACATCTGTTACTTTTGGTCCAAATAGCATACAGTCTCAATTGTGAGCTGAGAGAGAATTGTAAAAGTAAATTAACCTAGAGAACTGTAGCGCCCCGAATTTTTAATATAATATCTTAGAAAATACGTGGCACAATTCCCAGCATCAACTTCAATGTAATAGTACACATAGCCAAAAACACAGATAATTTTTATTTCAAACTTTTGTTACAACAATCATTTACAAAACACAGCAGAAATACAAACACCTTGAATTACAAACTTTTTCTTTTGCAACACTTCTTTACAAATTTTACACAAAAGCTCTATTACATCAATTTATCTCAAAACTATCTCAAGCATCCAAACCTCCAAGCTTTAAGCAATAACCTGTAACACATGAGGCTAGAGATGATCCCTAACCCCCAAAACTAAAGGAGTCAGCCATAAAGGTGTGAGTGACATAAAAAAAACAAACAACATAATTAAATCATAAAACACTGAGTCATCAACAATATGTATTAACAACAATAATAAATGAACGAGAAATAACAAGTAAAGCATAAAAACATCATGGAATGAAAACAACAAGTGAAGCTAGACTAAGTGTCAAGTGTAGGAAAAACAGGAAAACTGTAACGTCCCAAATTTTTTTTTTTGAAAACTAAACCTCGAAATTCAATTCTTTCAATTTCTATATCACTTTAAATATAAACTAAGATAAGTATATTTCAAATAAAATTTTGGCAGAGTTTCTCCTGAAATTTCTGCCCCGAAACACAAAAAGCTTACAGAATTCTGCTCTAAATTCCGTAGTTCACATCACACACAATAATATCATGGGCTCCCCAGGCCAAAATGAGCAGAATCACACAGGCAATATAATATAATGCTCTGGGGGCCAAACTCACAACGGATTATCACATATCAATTTAAAACTATAAATTTCTTTGAAAAACGAGGTAAAATTTTAGAAAAATCTTTGTAAAACCTACCACAGAGCCCGGTACACCACAACAAGATGGGTACGAGTCACAACCACCACATACTACTCCATACTATACTCACCATCATCATTTACATACTTATACATCCATAATACAATTTAAACCATAGATTCTACTATTCACATCACTAAACTTATACATCTATAACTATTATAATGGGAGAGATGGGGTTCCAAACAAATAAACAAATTTTTATTGTTTTTTGTATGTGTGCAAACACGTGCAGCGCACGTGTTGGTAGGTTTTTTTTGGTCCTTTTCCTTCCTCCTTCACGTGCATCGCACGTGCATCATACTAGAGGTTTTTTTGTCCTTTTCCTTCCTCCTCCACGTGCATCGCACGTGCATCATACTATAAAATTTAATGTAAAAGACTTCACTCAACGAAATCTGTGCCTCACATCTGCACTGCTGAGGACCTGTAACAGTAGGGGATTTAGGATAGTCTAGGGACTCCCTAACCCCCCAAATACTAAGGGGTTAGCCATTTCTGGTGTGAGTATAGTTATTAATCTAATAACAATTTAAAATAGTATAAAGAAAATAACTTAAACTTACGAATACCAAATTAAGATAATGCAACCTGAATCCTGAACACAACAACATCATCAATACGACGATATCTCAAATACCTTGCCAATCCTGCATTCAACTATTTAGTTATCCACCACTTCCCACATTTCATAATGTACTTCACATCAACCTTGTATATATATAAATTCTTATTTTCATCCGCATAGTACGAATACACATACAATCCACTACTTTTCAATTTAAACTCTCTAACCCAAATATTCATTCTTCCCCAAGTATCGTCATAATAGCATTATAACCATTTGTATGTTATTACTCCTTTCATTAATAACCATTTGTATGATTACAACTCATAGTACACATACTCTCTTATTAACCAGTTTCATAACCAATCCCATAATACGGGTATTTATTTTTATTATGCCCTATCCAGTATCATTTCTTACAATTGCTTATATTCTCTTAATACCACATTCATTCAAGTCTTATAACACAAATATAACATCGAATTGCTTATTGCAATGCTCTTACATCTCATCACATCATTAACACATTATTAATCGAATGCTTATACTTATTACATCAAAAACATGCTTTATGGTTCATTTCCATCTCATTATACCACTTTAGAAATTCTCATTCTTATAAGTAATATCTCTTATTATCATTTTTACTTAATCCCCAAACACAATCTGGGGCCACAACATATCACATCCCATAGCCGATAGCTTGAGTAATAATCACTGTACCTCAAACACACAGTTTGGGTAATATCACATCACATCTCAAGCCGATAGCTTGATTATTAATTCACTTCAATCACTCATCATCTTCACTTTATTTAACTCTTCATTTCCACTAATCATTACCACTATCATACCAACTCGCCCTACGAATTATGCCAAGGCAGGTAGTTCCCACCATTTCCACAGAAATAGCGGGCAGGTAGTTCCTTGACACAATTCCAAGGTACAACTCATATCAACTACATTTTACTTTAATAATCACACACATAATACAATTACTTCGTATTATTCATGATAACACATCTCTTTTATTATTCTCATTTTAATTTAACCACGTACTACATTTATCACTTTCTTTCATACACTAACTCATAACTCATTTTCTTTCATTTATAAGGTACATAATGCATTCTTTCTACTTCCCGTATTCATTATCATAACACAATTTCTTCATTTAATCCATATTAATACACTTTCGTATTTTCTGTGTCTCATCACGTAATCACTTATTTATTCTTTATTCTCAACTCATAATACACTTGCTTCATTTCATCTCATTTCATTTTACACTAGGTACTTTCTTCTCTTTCTCATTCACATTCTATATCATATTCAATTTACCCCAAGTCTATCCCAGAGTATCAATTCTCTCTCAGGTCTACCCTGAGGTATCAACTCTCTCTTCGGTCTATCCGGAGGTATCTACTCTCCCAGGTCCATCCTGGGGAATCAACTCTCTCTCAGGTCTACCCTGAGGTATCATATCTCTCTTCGGTCTATCCGGAGGTATCTGCTCTCCCAGGTCCATTATGGGGAATCAACTCTCTCTCAGGTCCCACATGAGGTATCATATCTCTCTCGGTATCTGCACTCCCAGGTCCATCCTGGGGTATCAACTCTCTCTCAGGTCAACCTTGAGGTATCATATCTCTCTCCGGTCTATCCGGAGGTATCTGCTCTCCCAGGTCCATCCCGGGGAATCAACTCTCTCTCAGGTCAACCCTGAGGTATCATATCTCTCTCCGGTCTATCCGGAGGTATCTGCACTCCTAGGTCCATCCTGGGGTATCAACTCTCTCTTAGGTCCCACCTGAGGTATCATATCTCTCTCCGGTCTATCCGGAGGTATCTGCACTCCCAGGTCCATCCTGGGGTATCAACTCTCTCTCAGGTCAACCCTGAGGTATCATATCTCTCTCCGGTCTATCCGGAGGTATCTGCTCTCCCAGGTCCATCCTGGGAAATCAACTCTCTCTCAGGTCAACCCTAAGGTATCATATCTCTCTCCGGTCTATCCGGAGGTATCTGCTCTCCCAGGTCCATCCTGGGGGATCAACTCTCTTTCAGGTCAACCCTGATGTATCATATCTCTCTCCGGTCTATTCGGAGGTATCTGCACTCCCAGGTCCATCCTGGGGTATCAACTCAAGTCAACCGAAATTATTGCTATTAACACTTTCTTTTCATATTAACATCACCCTTTATCATCATAGCATCTCATCTTTTATTTACTTATTCGCATAAACAATGATCACCAACTCACTTACCCCTTTCAATGCATCACACAAAAGAAATATCACTGTAATTAACATAAAAATCATCACATCATAATATTACACATCACAACTGTACTGCCTTATTTATTTTATCATTACCCCACACATCATGCGTATATCATACTATTTATTATCTCAATATCACAGGTTTGCATACGCCCATTGGATCAACACATCACAACATCATATATATATAAATACACCCATTACATTACCATCACACTGGATATTCAAAATCACAACAATTTACCATATACCGACATCTTATATAAATATAACTCATCCCCGTATATATATCTAATCTATCATCTGTAAATTTATATCAATACACGAGACGAGTATTTCATCGTCATATCGCATACCAACACTGAACACTAATTTTCCTTTACACATACACCTTATTCCGGGATTCATATCAATCATTCAGATCATACTAAAATTTGCTTAAAATCACAAATGCATAAATACATTCACACTCACATAATAGCCCGTGAAGACTCGAAGCGCCATCTCGCAATCCCGTATCCGAAGTCGCTAACATAACCTATTATCAAATTTCAACACAATTAAGGCTCAAACCCTCCAAATCAATCACAAAAGCTAATAACCCTATTCCAACCATCACACAAGCGTTTATTGAACACCTAGGATGCACACATGCATTGCACGTAACATTCGAATTACTACGGAATTTTATCCCCATGAAATTACTAAAATCACCCCCAAATTATTCTAATGGTTCTACTAAAATTCTAATACTATAAAGGAGAAATTTCTCACATCTATAATTCTCTTTTACAAACCCAAAACCCTAATTTATTAGCAACTTGCTAAATCTCCCATAATGTGCTAATTTCTCATCTTAACTACTCCCAACATCTCCTAATCTCCCTACCATAATACTCTCACTCAAAATAAATTAACCACACTAAATTTCATACAATAAATAAATCTAGGGTTTACCTTTCTAACATCCTTTCGAAAATCCGATGCTACCACGTTGTAGAGAACCCTTTAATTAGTATACCTCTCAGTTTAATTTAAGAACCGTGGAGAAAGGGTGGAGATTTGGGTGGGAAAAGGAGCCGCCGAATGCGTTCTTCGGCTTTCGTTCGATCGGGAAGAAACAGGACGAAGGGAAAGAAAGGAGAAAGAAAAGGGGGGAGGGGGGGGGGGGGTTAGGAAATAAATAAAAATAATAATAAATATAATAATTAATAGGGTATTTTTACACATATACCCCCAATCTCCAAAATATTTCAAATAAACCCCCCAACTCTTGCACTTTAAAAATACTAACAATACAAATTACATAAAATTATCTCATAATAATCCTCCAAAAGTATAAAATAAAGTAAACACTGTTTCTTCACCAAAACTCAACTCATACTCCAATATATCATTTGCATCACTCCAACACAAATATTCATACCAATATCCATATTTAAAAATAAAATATATCAAAAATAATTATTCACCACTCCAAATATATAAAACAGGTATTTCCGGGATTTTAAAAATTCGAGGTGTTACAAAAACACAAGCATAAAACCAAGTCAAGAAAACACAATCTATATGTTGACTCTCTAATGCGTACTTGTCAGATTCTATGCATTCCATAGTACATAGGTCCGGTGCAAGCCCTTAACGATCTCCACTTTATAGGGATAACCCCTCGCTATGCAACTAATCCTACTACGGTGATGGGAAATAAGATCCAGAATACACCGCGAATAGGCACCACAGCCCTCGACGCGCAAGCATCATGTAAGATAGCTAAAAAACAACAACTGGAGAATCATCTCCCAAACCCGTGTAACCCACGAATAGGCTTGCATGGCCCTCGACATGCAGATACACTAGGTACAATCCGTGAATAGGCCTGCCGACCCTCGACACGAGATGCACCCTGCATGCTCCGTGAATAGGCCTGCAGACCCTCGACACGCGAACACACAAATGTCCTCTCGGGACATAACAACAAACAGTCCTGGAATGCATCCGTTGGACTAACAAAACCATGAGCCTATACTTACGTTTCCCAAGTTCCATCACATCCCCACTAGTGCCTGTCCTTAAGTTGGTTATTATTGAAACACAAAATCTCCATCTCTAGAGTTAGTGTATCCTGCCGGACTTAAATACTCAACAATAACTAAACCAAGACCCCCCAGGTCTAACTCAACAAATCTCAACTGCCGGTTCATAGGACTTCCACTCAACCCTCTAGAGATCTCAACAAGATCAAAACTCACTAATCCATCGTCAAAACGATCAAAAGGGAAAACCTCTCCAATCAACAAAATCCAAATCTTTATAAATTTTCAGAATCCAAATCCAACAATAAAATATCTTGAAACATATGTTCTATAGTAAGAATAACATTTAGAATAGTAAGTTATACATCCAAAAACATTTATAGAATAAATCATTTAAAAGAACATCAGAACAACTCAAGAAAAGCATCAGAACCGGTCGACTGCAAAGGGTCTTCAGTCGACTGTCCAGAGTGAAAAACTAACATCTTTAAGAAAATAAAATCTAAGTATTGACGGTTGACTGTAAAAGTCACCAGTCGACTGTCCAGAGAGAAAATTCAATAATCTTTAAAAATAATTCTAAGTATAGCAGTCGACTGTAAAGGGTAGGTCGACTGTCCAGAGAGAAAATACAATAACTTCGAGAAAATAATTCTAAGTGATACCAGTCAACTGTAAAAGTCATCAGTCGACTGTCCAGAATCAAATATCAAGAATATTATTGAAAACAGCAGCCGGGTCGTGCCAGTCGATTGAGAAGTCATACCAGTCGACTGTCGACCTACAGATTACATACTTTTGGTTGTACAAAATTCAACCGATACAAAGATTTACTTTACAAAACAAAATCTCTAAAAAGTATATTTCTGATATGATCAAATACAACTTATAGGATATACAAAAATCCATAAAAACCAATCATAACCACTTGGATTGATAAAAATAGCTTTTTGATAAATTCCCTCAAAACGAAACATGAATGTATGCATATATCAAAACTAGAGTTTTTAATAATAAATCATACATCAAAATAACTTTGTTTTATAGGCCAAACCATATCAATACCAAATATTCAGATTTAAAACTTAGCATTTGAGAAATCCAAATTCGAACAACATCTTTCACAAAATCACAAATCCCCAAATTAAATCCAAAGTGTATAAATCTCCAAATTTAATCATCATAACTCAAATTCTCAAAACATGGTCCTCTAAACCATTATTCATTCTCAAAATTCCTCAACTCAGTCTCAACTATTCTCTATAGTTGATTCATGAACAAAAACAAATTTATCCTTAACATGGCCAAGTTGTATTCATCCAACTCACCAATAGTCCAAAAATCTCATCTTTAATTAATTAATGCATAATATCCATCATACTCATTCAAGTCAGCAATAATCCAACATTATTAGCCTACTCACAAATTAGATTCTCCAACAATCTAAAATCATTCACATGCAAGTATCTAGGGTTCTCCTCAAAGATCCAATTTTTCATCCATCCAACATACATATTCATACCAAACCCTAGCATGCTTTCTAATATATGGAATTCAACATTCAAGATCAATCAAAATATTCATATCATTCGCATACAACATACACAAATCAAAAGGAAACAAACAAGTCATTCCCATACAACATACACAAAATAAAAGAAAACAAACATGTCACTCACCTCAAATGAAGAATCCAATCGAATTAATGAAGAATAATCAAAGCCCTTCTCTTTCAACCTCCAAGAAAAATAAAACAATAAACCTTTGTGTTATGCAGCGAAAGACGACTGCACTCCACCTCCTTTAAATACCCGGAATAGTGGAATTTGGGTTTTGAAACACATTTGCAAAATAATCCTTTCAAAATATAACTTTACATATATAAACCTTTCTTTATAAAATAGTTAAAATAAGTTAAGTAAATCAAAACCAAATCAAATCCTTTTACCACTGAGTTTTCCAGCAATCCAAAACAGCCCAAAAATAAGTAAAATTCGGATTTACACTCAGGGTGGCAATTTTGCACAAAAGTCCTTCTTTTTGTAATATTTGCAAATACATCATAAAATATTTGTGAAAATTCAGAAAATTCAGAAATAATATCTAATAATACATATTATATTTTCCAATAAAAATATCTGACTTTTACTTTCCAAGAAAATATTTGCACAAGATCCAACATAAATTTCATATTTGCAAAAACACCATATTTGTTTAAATCTTTACTAAATCAACTCTAAATAAAATTTAAATATATTTTAATTTCAATGATGACCATGGAAAACCCAAGATTCAGTAAAAACAAATTTTCATAGTTTATTTGAAATCCAAACGGCTTTTTATATAAAAGCCCATCTCTTTCGAGGTATTTATAAAAATAGTTTCTTTACTCAGAAAAATCCCAAAATTTAGAATATAGTCTATTATAAGTAGGAGAATTTATCAAAAATATAAAATTGGATATTTACACCAAAAATATTTGCATGTGTTTCGCACGTGTAAAAATATAACTTTCAGAAAAATATTTATTAAATCTCTAGAAAATCATTTTAATTCATTTTCGAATCCCAAAAATAGTATTTAAAAATACGGGGTACTACAAGAACGGCATAATTTATACTGATGTCGTTATTTTGAATAACGGCATTAGTTACTTTCTATTTTTGCACACATACCTATAATCAGTGCCCCCCACTCTTCTCCTACCCCTTTGGACTTCGTTTTTTTCTCCATGGAGGTTGCGTGCAATTGTTCCAAAAGGCCGTAATTATTTCGTGGTAAAGAAGCTTGAAGGTGCACACACATGTGTGAATCTTACATTGACTCAGGATCACAGCAAAATTGATTCCACGGTTGTATCGACAGTAATATTGGATGTTGTGAAGGCATAACTCGCAATAACACCCAGAGCCATAATTGGAATAGTCAAGGGTAGGTTCCATTACACAATTTCATACTGGAAAGCTTAGAAGGCTAATGGTTCTTTTGAAAAAGCTTACCTAAATTGTCATATCTTCTTAATGCAATCCAAGCTTCAAATCTGGGTACGGCTGTACATTGGACAAAGATTGAGTCCGGTCTGGGCAAAGAAACTTTTAAGGGTGTTTTTTGGGCATTCAGACCTTCCATCGAGAGATTTAAGGCATGCAGACCAGTTATAAGTGTAGACGGCACTCATTTATACGGGAAATAAAAAGGCTGTTTGTTGATTGCTGTTTCACCGGACGCAAACGGTAGGTTGTTTCCATTTGCGTTTGCACTAGTTGACAGTGAAAGCATAGAGACGTAGAAATGGTTCATGAACTGTATTCGGTGCTTCGTCACAGATCGTGCAGATCTGTGTGTCATTTCTTGTAGCGCCCCAAATTTCTAATATGAGAGCTTAGAAAATAAGTGGCGAAATCCCAGCAATCCACTTCAATAGAACAATAAACACCAACAACACCACTAAAATTTTCTTTCTTTATTACAACAATTATTACAAATCACAGCGGAAGTCTAAACATCTCAACCCAAATATTTCTTTACATTTACAACTCAATAACCACACAATATGTCTTTACAAATTTTACACAAAACTAAATAGTCCAAATAGTCTCAAATGCAACATTAAGCATCCAACCTCCCACTCTAAGCAGTAACCTGCAACAAGTGAGGCTAGAGTTGAACCCTAACCCCCAAACTAAAGGGGTCAGCCATAAAAATGGTGTGAGTGGCAACTAATCAAACAAATAACATAAATGAACATAAAACATAATATCCAACAAATAATAATCAACACTAAAGTATGAAGTAACAACAAAGAATAAGGGGTGATACCAAACCAAAAGCCAAGTGTGTGCCGAAAGCAGGAAATCCAAATGCATAAAAGTGATTCAAGAAAACATCATGACTACATGCTGACAACGATGACTACTCAGAGATGAAGATAAACTATGATAATTTGCCCATGCTTGATCATTCCGGAGATTGATCCCACATCACAGGTATTTTTCCCTGGATAATTCAGGAGATCATCCCACATCTAAACATAGACTCATAATCACAAGAATACCCCAAAAGCGTCGCCTCGACTCCGATCATTCCGTAGTTCAATCCCGCATCTCAAGATAATTACTTGGATAATTCCGGAGAAATACCTCACATCTCAGGTTAACTACCTGGATAATTCCGGAGATAAATCACACATCTCAAGTTAACTTCTTGGATAATTCAGGAGATTTAAATCCTACATCAAAAGCCATACTGAGGTGCATAACTCAAGTTCCCATTCGTCATGACACTACTAATGCCTGTCCTTATTAGTTTGGGTCACTGAACAAATCTCCTAGAGTAGCGTACCCTACCGGACTAAAAATCTGAATAACTGAAAATTCGCCTCAAAGGGCCTCAACAAATGACTGAACAAATACCGGTATACTAGGGCCACGTACCTCTAGAGACTCAAAACAAATATCTGAACAAATTCCACTTAACAAGTGGCTCAACAAAATATTTCCAAAATCATGTTCTTAATTGAACATCTCAAAAACCAATACTTAACTGAACATCTTAAAATTAAACACTGAACAAATATCTCAACATCAAGTACTGAACAATATCTCAGAATCAAGTACTAAACAAATGTCTCAAAATCAAACACTAAACAAAATATCTCAAATCAAACACAAAGATCCTACCGGACCAGTCGACTGTACAATGGACCAGTCGACTGTCCAGAGGACATATCCCAACATTTTACGAAAATGATCTAAGGCATGTCCAGTCGACTTACCCAAGAAGTCAGTCGACTGCCCCGAAAGAACTGAACAAAACCACAAGCAGAGGGTCAGTCGACTGACCACAGTCTAGGTCGACCGTTCCGAACAAATCTCAAGACTCAAAAGTACACTGTAAGCTCGTACCAGTCGACTGCACATCAGATCAGTCGACTGACGGCTACAGATCTGAACACAAAATCATCTTGAAGTTTTCTAAAGAATTACTGATCATAAAGTTGATTTATATTCGGGCAAATGAACAATTCTCAACAATCTCTATCATGGTTACATTACTCAATCAATCAATTTCTCCAATCTCATATTCTCATGATCTAAATTCTCAATTCTCCCATTAGGGTTTTCTCAACCTAACTAAATGTCTTCCTCAACACATAATCAAAATTGGCTTGCAATCACTAGATCCAGATGTTTAATATCCAAGTTTAACATAATCAGTTCTAAATTTGCTTTCTAACAGCATGATCTCATAAATCAACATATCCTCAACAAATCTAAATCTTTTCTCATCATGGTCCAAATATCAAATAAAAGTTCTCATCATCCATATCGAATTAAAGATCCATGTCCTACATACAATGGGACTAACAAAGAATGGTATAATGATCACAAACAAACATAACAAGATCTCACGTCATCTTCCAATCAAAACAAACAAAACAAAGCAAAACAAACAAACCAACTCACCTGATTTGAAGAAAAGATCCACAAACTTTCTCCTTGCTAGATCCAAGAATTCTCCTCTTGTTCCTCAAAGAAATCTCAATATTCTAAATATTGTGAATGACGGCTGGGAAAGGGATTTCCCTTATATATGCCGGATTAAAATATTAGGGTTTTCACCCAATTTGCAAAATAATCCTTTTAAGAGTACATCTTACATATATAATTGTATCCTTGAAAACTAAATCAAATATAATTTAAATTAGGGTCTAATAGAAAAATATGTTTCTAAACTTCAACAAATACTGATCGGAATGCCCAGAAATTATAATTTGCATTTTAACCCTTGAAATTGTCAATTTTGCAAATAAGTCCTTCTTTTCTCAAAAATTGCAAATACGCATAATTAATTTCAGAAAAATCTGGAAAAATACTAAATAATTCTCAAATAATAAATAATGATTTTTCATAAAGAAAACTTAATTTTCCAAACTTCTAAAAAGTCATTTGCACGTGTTTTGCACGTGTACCAAAGATAAATTTCATAGAAAGCATTTATTAAATCCTCAAAAATCATTTAAATTCATTTTCAAATAATTAAAATAATATTTGAAAATACGGGGTTCTACATCACTCCCTCCTTAGAAGAGTTCTGTCCTCAGAACTACTACTAATGAGTTCAAACACATACCAATCAAAAGGAAACAATACTTCATAAATAGATCATCACCCAAACAATTTCATATAACATCACAATCAAAATAAAGGAATACATCATTTGTCAATCGACAATACAATCATCCAAAGAATTCCATTCACATACAAGAAGTACATTCATACAAACAATTCAGGAAAATCCTTCAGCATGCGATCCTCTGGCTCCCAAGTAGCCTCCTCGAACTGCTGATTCCTCCACAATACCTTGACCATAGGTATCACCTTGCTCCTAAGGACTTTCTCCCTACGATCAACGATCTCAACAGGCTGTTCCTTGTAACTCAGGTTCACCTGTAGATCTTCGGGAACTTCCACCAACTGGTGCCTCTGATCGGCCACATACTTCCTCAGTAGCGACACATGAAACACGTCATGTACTTGTGCTAACTCCTCTGGAAGTTTCAATCTGTAAGCTGTCTTGCCAATCCTCTCCTCGATCTTGTACGGACCAATATACCTCGGCGCCAACTTGCCACCCTTACCAAATCTGATTACTCCTTTGGTCGGAGAAACCTTGAGAAAAACTGAATCCCCAACCTCAAATTCCAAATCTCTCCGTCGAGTGTCGGCATAACTCTTCTGCCGACTCTGAGCTTCAACTAACCTCTTGCGAATCAGCTCAATCTGCTCTGACGTCTGCTGTACGATCTCAGGACCATACATCTGCCTCTCGCCAACCTCATACCAACATACAGGTGTCCTGCACCTCCTGCCGTATAAAGCCTCATACGGTGCCATCCCAATACTTGCATGGTAACTATTGTTATAGGCAAACTCAACCAATGCCAAGTATCTCTCCCAACTACCACCAAAGTCCATAACACAAGCTCTCAACATATCTTCCAGTACTCGATTCACCCTCTCCGTCTGACCATCTGTCTGCGGATGAAATGCCGTACTGAAATCAGTTCTGGTGCCCAAAGCTGCCTGTAAACTTCTCCAAAACCTTGATGTAAACCTCGGATCTCTGTCAGACACAATTGAAACAGGAACTCCATGAAGTCTCACAATCTCTCCAATGTACAACTCAGCCAATTTCTCCATCGACCAAGAAATCTTCATGGCTAGAAAATGTGCCGACTTAGTCAATCGGTCCACAACAACCCAAATCGAGTCATTTCCCTTCGAACTCCTCGGCAAACCCGTGATAAAGTCCATGCTGATATTCTCCCACTTCCACTCCGGAATGGGTAAAGGCTGCAACAAACCTCCAGGTCTCTGATTCTCTGCCTTGATCTGCTGACAAGTCAGACACCTTGCCACAAAATCTGCTACATCTCGCTTCATGCCAGACCACCAAAAATGCGGTTTGATATCCCTGTACATCTTCGTACTTCCAGGATGAACTGACAATAAGGTACTGTGTGCTTCCTGCAAGATACTCTCCCTCAACTCTGCGTCATCTGGAACACACAACCTCTCACCCAACCAAAGAACTCCATCTTGGACACGAAATTCTGATAACTTGCCCTCAGCAACCTGCTGCAACATCTTCTGGATCTCTGAATCTGATCTCTGACCTTCCACAATCTTCTCTCTCAAAGACGGCTGCAGCCTCAACTGAGCCAAAGATGCCCCTAAACCTCGCAGTACAACCTCGATACCTGCCTGATCGATCTCTGCTGCCAACTCCCTTCGAGTAGTGATCAACCTTGCCAAACTACCCTTTCTGCTAAGTCCATCAGCCACTACATTCGCCTTGCCTGGATGATACTTGATCTCAGGACGAATGTCTTCCAAAACTTCCAACCATCTTCTCTGACGAAGATTCAAATCCCTCTACTGATAGATATACTTCAGGCTCTTGTGGTCCGTGAACATGCTAACCTTCTCACCATAGACATAATGCCTCCATAGCTTCAAGGCATAAATGATAGCTGCTAACTCCAAGTCGTGCGTCGGATAATTCTTCTCATGCGGACGCAACTGCCTCGAACCATAAGCAATGACCTTGCCCTCCTGCATCAACACACATCCCAAACCTCTGAGAGATGCATCGCTGTAGATATCATAATCTTTTCCAGCTTGCGGCAATGCTAGTATGGGTGCGGTAGTCAACCTTTCCTTTAACTCAAGGAAACTCTCCTCGCACTTATCTGTCCATACAAACGCCACACTCTTCCGGGTCAAACCTGTCAATGGAATAGCAATCTGAGAATACCCCTGAATAAACCTCCTGTAGTAACCAGCTAATCCCAAGAAGCTTCTCACTTCCTTCACTGACGTCGGCCTGGGCCAATCCCTTACTGCTTCCACTTTCTGAGGATCAGTAGCCACTCCCTCCTTAGAAAGAATGTGACCAAGAAAAGCTACCTCAGATTTCCAAAATTCACACTTCGACAATTTGGCATACAAGCTGTGCTCTTGCAATGTCTGTAATACCGCTGTCAAGTGCTTAGAATGATCCTCCTCCGACTTCGAATATACCAAGATATCATCGATGAAGACCACCACGAAGGAATCAATGAATGGCCTCAACACCCGATTCATCATGTCCATGAAAACTGCTGGCGCATTCGTCAACCCGAATGGCATCACCAAAAATTCATACAACCCATGACGAGTCCTGAACGCTGTCTTACTCACATCTTCCTCTTTGACTCGTACCTGATGATACCCTGACCTCAGATCAATCTTCGAAAACACCGCTGCTCCTCGAAGCCTGTCGAACAAATCGTCAATCCGCGGCAATGGATACTTGTTCTGAATAGTCACCCTATTCAACTCCCTGTAGTCAATGCACATTCTCATTGACTCATCCTTCTTCTTAACCAACAACACTGGCGCTCCCCACGGAGATGAACTCGGTCTGATAAGTCCCTTGCTCAAAAGCTCTTCAATCTGCTTCTTCACTTCATCCTGCTCTACAGGTGCCATCCTGTACGGAGCCTTGGAAATCGGCGCACTCCCCGGCTGAACATTGATGCAAAACTCCACATCTCTCTGCGGCGGTAATCCTGGAAAATCATCCAAGAACACCTGAGGAAACCTTCGAACCACCGGAATGCCCTGGACTTCATCTGCAATAGACTTCTTAGATACCATTGCAGCCACCTGCGGGATCTTCTTCTTCCCTTGAAAAGTTACTGCGGGTCCACCTGGTGCTTTCACCAACACCTCCTTCTGCTTGCAATCAATTGTGGCATCATAAATAGCCATCCAATCGATGCCCACTATGACATCCACTCCCAACACTTGTAGCTCGATCAAGTCGATGCCGAACATCCTTCCACCAATCTCGATATTACAGCCCTCGTAATATCGATCCGCTACCAGCTCCTCACCTGACGGCGTTGCCACCGACAAAACTCTGCCTGGAAACAATTTAGGTTCCAAACCTAAGCCCTTTGCAAAACTTGGCGATACAAATGTATGCGATGAACCAGTGTCAAACAAAACCTTTGCTTTTATTCCATTTATTAAAACAACCCCTGTTACAATAAGAATGATACTCAATCTTAAATTATTCTGAAAGAAAAGCTTTTATTCATTACACTGACTCAAAATGAAAGAAATCAAAATTCCTGCATACCCTGAATTACATCTTCCGAGTTTCTCGCATCCTCCTCGGTCAATGCAAATACTCGCCCTTGCCTCTTCGGGAACTTGCTTCCACCCGAATCATCTTTCTTCAGTTGTGGACAATGGGGCTTTGAGTGTCCAGTCTGCCCAGACTGAGAACAAGCATGCTCTGCCAACTTCGGACATGCTGACCTGTAATGTCCTACTTCCTTGCAGTAGTAGCAGGTCACTCCCTGAGCTCCAGATGCCTTCTGCACCGGTCCACTGAACTTCGCCTGCTTCGCGGGGAATCCCTTCCCACTCTGGCCTGATGCTGGCCTCTTGTTCCGGTTCCAAGAATCCTGCTTCTTCTGAAACAAGTCCATATCCTCTTCAGTCATCGCTGCTCTTCTGACCAGCTTCTCGAATCTTCGGATGCCCAACGGAACCATCCTTGACCTCAAGTTCGGCCTCAAGCCCTGCTCAAACTTTTTGGCCTTCTTTGCTTCATCCATGACCAATTCTGGTGCAAACCTCGAAAGTTGAGCGAACTTCGTCTCATACTCCCGAACAGTCATGCTCCCCTGCTGAAGGTTCATGAACTCAGTCGCCTTCTTCTCCTGAACATCAAGAGGAAAGAAGCGATCTCTGAACTCCTCCAGAAAACCTTCCCATGTCAGCTGCTGATCTCCCAAGTTCCTCTTCAATGACTCCCACCATACACCAGCATCTTTCTCCAGCTGCATCGAAGCCAACTTCACCTTGCTAGCTTTAGGAGTCTCTGACACTTCGAAGATCGTCTGCATCTTCCGAATCCAATCGTCTGCTGCTGTTGGATCAGCTTGCCCCTCAAAGACTGGCGGCCTCATCTCTTAAAGGATTCAATCTGCTTGATGGGGTCGGCATTCACCAATCCATGCCCAGCTCCATGATTGGGCGGCGGATTCTGCTGCTGTGCTTGCTGCTGCGCCACATTGAGTGCCATCAGCGTATTCAACGTCTGATAAACCTTAGCAAACTCAGCTTCAAGGTCGATCCCATTACCTCGGGAACTACCAGAACCATCCTCATTGTTGCCACCATTTCTACCTCTGGGTGCAACCATTTTGAATACTGCAAAACGAGAGTAAAGTTAGAGCAACACACTCACAATTTAAACTCATACCAATGTCCTATGGCAAAGTCAAACCATAATTTCAAACCAAACATCATATTTTAAATTCTATGTGATACTCACGCTCTGATGTCCACACCTAGGTACTCACCCTCTAGTGTCCACACCTAGGTTGGTTGTCATACTAAGTCTATTATTATATTGAAGCGGAGCTCTGATACCAATCTCTGTAGCGCCCCAAATTTCTAATATGAGAGCTTAGAAAATAAGTGGCGAAATCCCAGCAATCCACTTCAATAGAACAATAAACACCAACAACACCACTAAAATTTTCTTTCTTTATTACAACAATTATTACAAATCACAGCGGAAGTCTAAACATCTCAACCCAAATATTTCTTTACATTTACAACTCAATAACCACACAATATGTCTTTACAAATTTTACACAAAACTAAATAGTCCAAATAGTCTCAAATGCAACATTAAGCATCCAACCTCCCACTCTAAGCAGTAACCTGCAACAAGTGAGGCTAGAGTTGAACCCTAACCCCCAAACTAAAGGGGTCAGCCATAAAAATGGTGTGAGTGGCAACTAATCAAACAAATAACATAAATGAACATAAAACATAATATCCAACAAATAATAATCAACACTAAAGTATGAAGTAACAACAAAGAATAAGGGGTGATACCAAAACCAAAAGCCAAGTGTGTGCCGAAAGCAGGAAATCCAAATGCATAAAAGTGATTCAAGAAAACATCATGACTACATGCTGACAACGATGACTACTCAGAGATGAAGATAAACTATGATAATTTGCCCATGCTTGATCATTCCGGAGATTGATCCCACATCACAGGTATTTTTCCCTGGATAATTCAGGAGATCATCCCACATCTAAACATAGACTCATAATCACAAGAATACCCCAAAAGCGTCGCCTCGACTCCGATCATTCCGTAGTTCAATCCCGCATCTCAAGATAATTACTTGGATAATTCCGGAGAAATACCTCACATCTCAGGTTAACTACCTGGATAATTCCGGAGATAAATCACACATCTCAAGTTAACTTCTTGGATAATTCAGGAGATTTAAATCCTACATCAAAAGCCATACTGAGGTGCATAACTCAAGTTCCCATTCGTCATGACACTACTAATGCCTGTCCTTATTAGTTTGGGTCACTGAACAAATCTCCTAGAGTAGCGTACCCTACCGGACTAAAAATCTGAATAACTGAAAATTCGCCTCAAAGGGCCTCAACAAATGACTGAACAAATACCGGTATACTAGGGCCACGTACCTCTAGAGACTCAAAACAAATATCTGAACAAATTCCACTTAACAAGTGGCTCAACAAAATATTTCCAAAATCATGTTCTTAATTGAACATCTCAAAAACCAATACTTAACTGAACATCTTAAAATTAAACACTGAACAAATATCTCAACATCAAGTACTGAACAATATCTCAGAATCAAGTACTAAACAAATGTCTCAAAATCAAACACTAAACAAAATATCTCAAATCAAACACAAAGATCCTACCGGACCAGTCGACTGTACAATGGACCAGTCGACTGTCCAGAAGACATATCCCAACATTTTACGAAAATGATCTAAGGCATGTCCAGTCGACTTACCCAAGAAGTCAGTCGACTGCCCCGAAAGAACTGAACAAAACCACAAGCAGAGGGTCAGTCGACTGACCACAGTCTAGGTCGACCGTTCCGAACAAATCTCAAGACTCAAAAGTACACTGTAAGCTCGTACCAGTCGACTGCACATCAGATCAGTCGACTGACGGCTACAGATCTGAACACAAAATCATCTTGAAGTTTTCTAAAGAATTACTGATCATAAAGTTGATTTATATTCGGGCAAATGAACAATTCTCAACAATCTCTATCATGGTTACATTACTCAATCAATCAATTTCTCCAATCTCATATTCTCATGATCTAAATTCTCAATTCTCCCATTAGGGTTTTCTCAACCTAACTAAATGTCTTCCTCAACACATAATCAAAATTGGCTTGCAATCACTAGATCCAGATGTTTAATATCCAAGTTTAACATAATCAGTTCTAAATTTGCTTTCTAACAGCATGATCTCATAAATCAACATATCCTCAACAAATCTAAATCTTTTCTCATCATGGTCCAAATATCAAATAAAAGTTCTCATCATCCATATCGAATTAAAGATCCATGTCCTACATACAATGGGACTAACAAAGAATGGTATAATGATCACAAACAAACATAACAAGATCTCACGTCATCTTCCAATCAAAACAAACAAAACAAAGCAAAACAAACAAACCAACTCACCTGATTTGAAGAAAAGATCTACAAACTTTCTCCTTGCTAGATCCAAGAATTCTCCTCTTGTTCCTCAAAGAAATCTCAATATTCTAAATATTGTGAATGACGGCTGGGAAAGGGATTTCCCTTATATATGCCGGATTAAAATATTAGGGTTTTCACCCAATTTGCAAAATAATCCTTTTAAGAGTACATCTTACATATATAATTGTATCCTTGAAAACTAAATCAAATATAATTTAAATTAGGGTCTAATAGAAAAATATGTTTCTAAACTTCAACAAATACTGATCGGAATGCCCAGAAATTATAATTTGCATTTTAACCCTTGAAATTGTCAATTTTGCAAATAAGTCCTTCTTTTCTCAAAAATTGCAAATACGCATAATTAATTTCAGAAAAATCTGGAAAAATACTAAATAATTCTCAAATAATAAATAATGATTTTTCATAAAGAAAACTTAATTTTCCAAACTTCTAAAAAGTCATTTGCACGTGTTTTGCACGTGTACCAAAGATAAATTTCATAGAAAGCATTTATTAAATCCTCAAAAATCATTTAAATTCATTTTCAAATAATTAAAATAATATTTGAAAATACGGGGTTCTACATTTCTGATCGCCTTGCAGGTATTTTATCAGCAATGCAAAATGAGTTCGGAACATGGAAGGAACCATTTGCATATCATCGGTTCTGTATGCGGCATTTTGCTAGAAATTTCTATAAAAAATTTGGTTGCAAATTTTTGATGAGTAAGTTGAAGGTGATCGCGTGTCAAAATCAGTTGAAAAAGTTTGTGGAAAAGATGGCACAACTTGAAGCGACCAATGCTGATGGGGCTAATTGGTTGAAGGAGAAATCGATTGAGAAGTTGGCACTTTCTACCGATGGAGGTTGTAGGTATGGTATAAAGACAACAAATCTATCAGAAGTTTTCAATTCGGTTCTAAAAGGTGTGCGTAGCTTGCCTATCACCGCAATTGTAGAACAGATTTTTTTTTCCGTCTAAACATGTATTTCACTGATCGCCGTGAAGCCGCACAGACGCTTATCAGTGAAGGTAAAATATGAGCACCACGCATTCAGGATATTATTGATGTACGCCGTGAAAAATTCATTTTACATGAGGCAATAATGTTTAATAATCGGCCAGGTGTTTTCGGGGGTAAAAACGGGCATTAGAATGGATAGTGGATATCAAAAGGGTGGACATTGGCACACGGTAGACCTCGGGAGCCGAACTTGTACTTGTGGCAAATTCCAACTATATGACATTCCATGCTCTCGTGTGTTAGCGGCCTGTGCTTTCCGTGCGATTGATTATCAATCCTACATAGATGCCTTTTACTCTACCGGTTCATTAGCACAAACGTGGGCACCAACTTTCAATCATATTCCAGACGAATCTTATTGACCGACACAAAGTGGACCGGTGCTCATAGCTGATTCGAGTCTTCGTCGGGTGAAAGGGCGACCTAAGAGTACTCGTATCCGCAATGACATAGATGCTCGAGAAGGTGGGAGCATTGGAAAAGTTTGTTCCAAATGCGGAGTGAGTGGACACAATAGACGGATTTGTAAGAACGTACAGAGTGTTCCAAACCCGCCCACGTATGGCTTCAACCCGAGCGGGTCCGACCCGACTCGGCCCGGTTGACCCGAATGCCAACCCTATACGTCTCTACCACTCAGGTGAATTAATCTCGATGGCTAGATTCTGGTTTGAAGTTATATATAGTTCTTCTGAATGACGAATTCCCTTGTTGAGAGAATGTAAAGAAGATCTTGTTGAATAATAATGAGAATAAGAATAAAGAGAAATTAGGGTTAGGGTCTAATATCCCCACTGCTTGATATATTATATCATGATTATCAGAAATGGAATAATCTCAGACACTACTACAAGACCATTATATATGGTTGACATTCGGGTTGATTGGGCCGGTCCGGGCCCATCCCATTAGGGTTGGCCTGTGTTTCGGGTGGGCCCCGGTCGGGTTGGGGCATTAACCAGGCCGAGCCATGCTAGGTTGGGAAAACTCGACCTGGGTCGACCTGTGAACTCATACAGGTTGAACCCGTATCGGGCCAGGGTGGGTCACGGGTTGGCCCGAAAAATTCACGAGTTAATTTATTTTAACTCCAAAAAATTAAACAAAAAATGCATGAGTTGAATTCATGAATCAAACGGGTGTGAAGTGTGAACAACAATATTAATTGCTTACCACACACTACTCAATTGGCCCACCACACCCTAGCTATTTATAGCCAACTTCACCTCGTCATTTCTCTCATCTCACCAATGTGGGACTAAATGCAATTGGATTTTAAACTTTTGAATACTTTTAGTCCCACATTGGTGAGATGAGAGAAGTGAGGAGGTAGAGTTAGCTATAAATAGTTAGGGTGGGGGTTGTCCAATTGAGTAGTGAGTAGTAACCAATTAATTCTGATATCCACACTTATTTTTATAAATTTTTGAAATATTTAAGAGTATATGTATATGCATACATACATATATATACATATATTTTGTTGTACATATATTCATATATACATATATTTTGTAACAAAAAAAGAATAAAAAAACAAAAAGTTAAAAAAAAAAAACCAATTTGCGCAACTCGCAGGTTGGCGGTTCGGGTTCGGGTTCAGGCGGGTTGCGTTCGGGTTGCGGGTTCAACACGGGTCGGGTCGATTTGGGTGGGTCGCAGACGGGTCGCGGGTTGACCCGACCCGAATGCCAACCCTACTAGTATATATGGAATAAGACTGAGTTTTGGTTATTGAGTTTTATGCCAACTCAATTTGGTCCAATAACTAACAAATAACACGTTCAAATGAGTGTTGCTCCATACAATATTATACACAATAATATTCTATTAATTATATTGAGAATAAACCTATATATCCAACAATATCCTCATATATTCTCAATATATTAGGCAATACATGATTATCTCATCAGTTCCACATGTTATGCACTGGATCATAACAATTTCAAATAGACATTGAATCACAAGAGAACATAGACTAAATCAATTATAACTTGAATAGTTCCAATGAGACTAAGCCAAAATAATCAAATAGTTTCAAGACCATATCAAAACAGAATAGTTTACAATGACTAAATCAATTGGAGAAATTTTTCATAGTTTCAAAATCATCCAAAACAAATAAACTTCAAGAACAAAATAAGAGTTTTAAGCTTAATGAACTTAAGAGTCTTAAACTCAAAAGAAGTTTCACAAAGTAAGTGACTAATTTATTCTCGAGAGAAATAAACTGAAACTCTACCCTTGCAAATTGCTTTGTATTTATTAATCCAATTTGAGAAATTTATTATTTTGAAATCTTTGTTGACAAATTCAACTCCTCTATCTTTGCTAGCATATTGCAAACAAGAATATCATGTGACACATCTTTAAGAATTCTATAAAATTTAATAAAGTATCTAGTTAGACAAAAGAACTTAGTATGATTCAAAAAATTTCATAGCAATGTAACACAAACACCACAATCAATTGTCTTTAACAAAATAAAAAACAAGAACTATTATACTTTCTACACAAGAACTATACTATATTTCATATTGGAATGATAGAACTGTCAAATCAATTATGGCTAAATTCTGAATCATCAAAATTAGAATGAAACATAAATCCATAAAAGAGATATATCATCAAAATTGAAATGATATAATGATAATTCTAAACATCATAAACACTTCGACAAGTTTTTATGCTTTCTTTTGGAATAATGAAATGATTCTAAGTAAATTATGAGAATATATATAGCATCATCAAATTTGGAATGAAGTTATATATTAACAAAATTACATAGAACTTTTAAAATTATCTAAAATATGCCAACTGCCTAAAAATTTATGCTTAAGTTCGAAGTTCTCTATGACTCCAATTTGATTCTAAATTTCAAAACAACTAGGATGTTAAAGCTTTTGGCTCAATAGTTTTTAACCTCATTTCCCCACAGTTTTGATAATTAGATAATTTTCAAGTTTTTTAGCAAAAGCATTAGCCATACTTTGTCTCAGTTGCACTTTATCTAGGAGAAAGTTCAACTAGACTTCTTTTAGCCTTAATGTACTCCTCTTACCATTATAGAGTGAATTATGAGTTACACTGCATTGTAGCTTGATAGTTGTTGAACAGAATTTGAGAGTTTACTTTAAATTTCTCAATAGATGACTAGCTACAAGTCCTTCAATTCACTCATTCTCTTCCCCCTGTAGAAGATAGCACATAGAGGTTAGATTTCATGAATGATAGCGCAACTCATATTTTCCTTTTGATCTCCATAATATTTATGGTCCTCCTAGTGTAAACACATCCAATAGTTGTCGACTTCACTAAGAGCACTATAATGCATCAGATCATCTATTCAATCTTGAAGGATGACTAAATTAGTACAAAGTAAACTCTTGAGTACCTCTCAAATATCTCATTAGCTTCTTAAGTGCACTCCAATGTGTATTAATATGATTACTCGTGAATCTGCATGCATATCATACCTACCTCAAAGGCGATGTCTGGTCTAGTGCGGATCTTTATATACATAAGACTTCTAATAAGTTTAGAATGATATAAATGTCTCATAGTTGCAACATCATTAGGTGTCAACATTTTATGATAATCATAAGGTGTTTAAAAATACACTTTCAGTCACTATATCTTCGCTTTTGGAACACATTATTGATTTAATGAGTTTGACTAAGAATTATCACTTGCCAGCTGAAACTCACCCTTATACCTAATATGGTGTTCACAAGACCTAGGTGTTTCATACTGATTTTTTTTTTGGATAGCCACTTCATTTATAATAGAGATGTCACTTTCAACAACAAGGATGTGTACACTATACAAATAAATGATAATAATTATGTTTGACTCACCAGAGAATTAAATATATTTATCTGAATTACCAGATTCAAATCTATGCTCTTTTAAAAAAATTCAAATTATTCGTACCTCAGTTTTAATACAACGATTTCACCAATTTGTAAATCTGGTTCATTAAACATATTAGTACAAAACTCTTAGTACAAAAATTTTAAGTTATTTCATATGAATTTCTTCATTAAGATCTTCATAGCTATTTAAACATTTATGATGAATAACAAAATTTTCAATAGATGTAAGGGTAAGAGGAATACTTATTTTAGCAATATGACTAACATTTTTATATACATCAAATCATTCTACCACACTTACTGGAGTTAGTCCTTTAGCTACGAAGAGTGCAATAAACTTGCTACTGAACAATCAATATTACGTTTTTTCTTCAAAAACTCCACTTACTTCCTACAATTATTGTCCCCTTTGGATCAACTAGTTTAAAGTTTTATTCTATAACAACAAATTTATTTCATTAATTATCTACTAAAGAAACTTCTTGGCTCATCTGTCATTGAAGTGTTAGTGGCAGTAATACTTATTCTTGATTCTAATTGTGAATTATTAACCATGTCTGTAAGACTAGATAATTTTATGCATTTATTTTTAATGAACACATCCTCAAAGAACTCTGCAAGTTTAGAAATCTATCAACATAAATTAGATAGATCCAAAATATGTCCATAGAACTACATTTTGCACTTTCTAAGTACACTCAAATATTTGTTATAGGTTCTACTATAGGCCTTTTAGGATCATGTACTCTAACAAATGTATCACACCGCATGTTTTCACTTTAATAAAATTATTTGTGTTTTTATGCCATAATCAACAAGGTGTTAATAATTTAGAGCGTATTAACATATTACGAATATGATTGACAATACAACATCACCCACAATTATACAAAGTCAAACAATAGTGAATAACATAGAATTCAACATTTCACTAAGTGTTTGATTTCAACTTTATCAACACTGTTTTGGCTGTAGTTAGTAGAGTGCACTAGAGATTATGTCAAATGTAAACTTCTCTAAAAATATTAACACATATTCACCACCTCTATCAAATCTGAACCCTTTTGATCTTTACAATTTAAGTAGTTTTTTAATTCATTAAAAAATAATAATTGCTTCACCCTTCATATATATAACATATCTTCAATAATCATCTATAAAAGTGATTAAATATTTTTGACCAACCATTGTCTCATCTAGTTACAAAGCTACTGAGATACAAATATCAGAATGTATTGACTCAAAAAAATTGTGCACTCCTAGAGACCATACTAAATAATTTTCTAGTGATCACAATCTGAGCACAAATTTCACATTTGTCATATTTTAATGAAGTGCCATTTAGTATAGTCATGAGTTTCAACAAGAGCAAACAATTTAATATATAGTTCACATGTCCTATCTTATTATAGACTATACAAATTGGAACTACTATTATCAATTGCTTCGTTTGTTTAACTTAATCTACACATGCCATTAACTATATATGCACATTACAAAATAATATTAATAGGACTTAATTCAAAATTACAAAACCGTTTGCTTTCTCTCGTGCTTCTAACAATGTCCAAGTGCTCAAACATTTTGAGCGAATAGTTCTTTCCTTTATTTGTTCTTCATCATCTTCGAAACGCTAAATGAGATAATGACCAATATTTAATTCAACTTTGCACACACATGATAATGAATAAGCACTACAACAAATATGATATTTGATAGCATTCATAAAATGCTATAGTAAACCTACGACAGCGTTTTTCAAACGCTATTGAAAGCCCCGCTATAATAACTTTATAGCGTTTTAACAAAACACTGTAACATTGACAGAGTTTTGAAAAACACTATAGAGTTTATAGCGTTTCGGCAAATGCTATAGATTTCATAGCGTTTCGGAAATACTAATGGTGTTACAGCATTTTGTAAAAACGCTATCGATGTGATAGCATTTGGAAAACGCTATTGTCAGCATTTTCAAGACGCTCTTAAAGAGCAATTTTGAAAATGCTATCTTTTTTATAGCGTTCACAAAATGCTATCTTTTGACCAGTGTTTTGAGAATAGAATCAAACATACAATATTTTTAAAACGCTATCGTTTTGATATCGTTGTTTTTTACATCATTTTAGGAATGCTATTTCGTTTTAACTATATACACAAAAAAATCTGCAGATACAAATAAAAATCGATTTATAGAAAATGTTAATACACCATTAAAACTATAAAAGTTTCGCAAATTTGTGTACACGTATATAAAAACATACCATCATAGAAAAATTTGTACATTAAACTTAAATCAGTATAATAAACTTATAAAAAATTTCATCCAATAAACTTAAAACTGACGACAAAAAATTATTGAGTGACTAATATCAACACAACTCGCACTCTTCGGTTCATCCACGACATCTCCAGTCTGCAAATGTAGAAGAAAAAATGTCAAAGTGTGATTAATAATGAAAAAAAAGTTTTTTACAATAAATGTCAAATACAAATTATACCTTAAATAATCAATCATACAAGTAGTCGAGAAAGAACAAAACGTAACTAATTGAGTCACATCCTCCATTACAAGATGCTCCCACCTATGTTACATACATTTGTCAAACAACTTATATATCAATCATTAATAGAGAACATATGTACGATTTCACATAAACTGCAAATGGAGGGTTAGCCACCATACTTATACACAAAGTATGATAAGACACACTTAACAATCCTAGACATGCTAGCTATGAAACGAGATTAATTATGATCTAAAACTCCAAATATGTGGTTACTCCCACAAAATAACACAGATCATTTAATCGAATTTTTGATAGTCCATTCAACACATGAAAATACAAATAGGGATAAGAGTAGATCATACAAACACTTCACGTTAGAAGTGTTTTTCAAATTCGATGGATATGCCATGTGCCGACTTGTTTGACCTTAGCACACAACAATGCATATCCATAGTCTCCAACATATGCAATTTGTAGCTAATTTTTAAATTTCTACAATCAGGAAAATTGTTAATGATTAGCCAATTAAAAAAATTATTGGCACTACTTAATTCTAATAACAATTTAATTGGAAATTCAAGTTTATAGTCAAAACTATAATTTAACTTGTCAAAATACATATTTGATCTTTAGCACATAGCCAAAACAATTATTCAAAATAAAAGCAACTAGTAGACTTATCTTTACAATTATGTTTTTACTAGTATAATGTACGTGCGATGCACGTCTAAAAAAAGTAAAGTCATCAAATTAAATGAATATATATCAAATAAGCAAAAAAAATAGTTTATATTTGAATGTTTTGATTTGGGCTACAAGTGCGGTGCACATTTATATTTGTTGGATATAATTTGGACGTGTATTATACTTGTTTATATAGTTACAAAGTTAGGGTTTGTTTGTTACAAACCCTAACTCTCACATTAAAACAGTAGAGATAGTCCACAACTAATTAAATAAACTATTGTACCATTTGTTTATAAATATTTGTACTTTAGCACACAGCTAGATAATCAAATTTATAAACAAACAATGGTTAATAATGAATTAAAATGTAGCACTTAGCAACATATCAAAAGTACAAATCAAAACATGGACTTATCAAAATTACAAAAAAAAATGTTTGAAACTTTTAGCACATAACAAAATATTTAACAAAGAATTTTAATACGATAAAAGTAAAGAACTTATCTTCCACCTTTAGGCCAACGATACAAATCCACGAACCAGCAATTCTATTAATCCAAAATTTGGCCCCACGCAAAACAAAGCCCATATACTCTAAAAAGGAAACCGAGTTCGGGTTTGAATATAAGTGAAACCAAAAAATCCAAAACCCTCACCCATTCCTTCACCTTCAACCGGGTCGGGTTGGTTGAGCACTAATTTGGGAACAAATCCAAAAACCAACCAACTCACGTGCGCATCACGTGAGAGAAGGGGATGAGTCATGGATCTGATTTAACAGCAGCACCGGCAAGTTAGATCTGATGCCAGAACCAAACATTAAACATCAACAGTAGCCAATGGTAGTCTTTGCGGGTCGGATCTGGCTCAATAGTAGCCGCGCAGATGGATCCGATGCCGGGTCGAACACCGAACATCAATTTCAGCGAATGGAGTGGCCTTCTTTTGGATCAGAATTCAGATCTGGTTCAAATCCAGAGAGGCCCAATCTCTGCAGGGGAATAGGGGTTGCAGGCTGCAGCGGCCTGCGGCGGCAGCGACGGAGAACAACTACGACTGCGGCGATCAGCGACGACGATGAGATGCCGATGAATGGTGACTTCGACGACAACAACCGATTTGATTACAAGGATCTTTCTCTTAATCTCAAACTTAATTTTTTTTTTATTATATATCAAGATTGTTGAATAATAATGAGAATAAGAACAGAAAGAAATAAATTAGGGTTATGGTCTAATATCCCTACTACTTGAGATATTATATTCTGTCTCTGATTATTAAAATTGGAATAATCTCAAGCACCACCACAAGATCAGTATACATAGGATAAAACTAGGTTTTGGGTACTGTATTTTATGCTGACTCAATCCGGTCCAATAACTAACAGATAATACGTGCAAACATGTGTTACCCCATACATTATTACACACAATAATATGATCTATGTATATTGAGAATATACCTATATATTCGACAGATCTTTAACGGCTAGCATTATGCTGGAAATTAAAGACATTGCACAACCCATAGTGAGGATATAGTTAAAGTTGAATTTCTAAAGGAGAAGCCAGTTCAAACAGTGGAGTGCAATATACAAAATCTCAAAGATAAATGAGAGGATGAGAGGCTAAAACATAACGGAAAAAATAAAAGTGAAATTAATTAATGCTAATACACAAGCAAACGTTGAAAAAATTTGAGCATGTGCAAATATTACACTCTCAAAATACTGCACATATACCCTGAAGGGACTAGAAGACCAGCAAGAAGTACTGCATCAACCGATCGAAAGAAGATAGAGATAATAAAGAAGGAGAAGAAATAACAAAAAAAAATTGTCAAAGCTTAGACAAGCCCTAGGCTTTGAGAGAGCCTCAATGACAAGAAACACAAGTAGATGGCAAGCAACCCAATCCCTAATACCCTATCATGCTTCATATCTTTCCTTGGCAGAATCACGAGAGCCCACAGCAGGCCACCAATCATAAACCCTAGTATCTCAAAGAGTGGGGGCCCCACTGGTATCACAAACGGCTTTGGGTGCACACCCCATGCTGAGACGACAAGTGACAACCCTAACCCTGCTAGTGTGTTGAAAATGGGCCCTGCATAGCACCCAGAGAGTGCAATCTGGAGCCCATCTGGTCCCCCATTCACGGCCATTGCCACATTTGCAGTTAGGTCCCCAATAGAGTTCCCCCATGCAAGCACAGTTACCCCTAGGACCGAAAGGCTGATTCCGAGCACGTATCCTAAAGACACCAACAACCCTACAAGCTCTTCAGCTATGATGTAAGTCCACAGCACACTCATCAGAAACCCCCCTGCAAGCCATGGGAATAGTCCTTTCTTTGGTGGGCTGTCCTTCTTCGTTGTTTGGAGTGCAACTACACCTAGAACTAGCCCTACAAGGCCTGCATATAAATAGATTGTGTGCCCTTCCCTTGTCCCAAAACCCCTCCTCTTGGAATTCCAAAGAGTGGCGATTAGTAGAGGCGATAACGCAGCTGAGGCCACTGCGAACGGGCGGCTCCACCTCTCCTCAGAGATGTCAGGAATTGTTAGCCTTCTGGGTAGATACAGAGGCAGGTCGATGAGGTAGAGAAACCACCTCAAATAGTATGCAACCATGGCCTTGCAGTCATGTTGGCAGTCATGAGTAGTAGTAGTACTGATATCCTGAACTTGTTTGGATGAAGATGGTGGTGGTTCGTTGATTTGATCTAGGATGGGCATGGCGAGATCTTCATACTTGTCATTTTCACGGAAGAAGTGGTCTGCCGAGACAATGAAGACATAGACAAAGTATAGGGAGGTGAAAGCAACGGCTCCAAGGATGTTGATTTTCCCGATGAGGAGAATGACTAGGAGGGAGGATAGAACGAGAATGAAGAAGCATACATCACGGACGAAGCTTGTGTGATCGATACGGAACGACGACGACGATGATGATGATGATGAGGATCGAGACGATGTAATAGCTCCGCATATGTTGATGATGCCCACAACAACACATGAGACAAAGAAGGCCCCGCCGAGCACACTGCTCAGGCCCACCTCGCCAGAGCCGGACCGAAATGACACGATGCTTGCAAACACATCTGGGGATCCATTTCCTATAAAAGCAATTAAGCAAGTCCAGAGCCAGAGTTTTCGTTACGCATTGATAAATTAATTAATTTATCTTTATTTTATTTTTCGATCAGTATAATATATATATGCAATATATATGAAGCAAGCAAATTATTATATTGAAAATGATTCAAAATAGCTAGGAGTCTGCATGCATCATAAACATCCATGATTAATTAGGACGTTTACATCACATTCAAATTATGTATACAGAGCTTGTAGGGTTAGATCTAGCTAGCTGTTTGCACGTAAAGAACAAATTAATATTATATATATAATTTTAACCATATAGATTACTACTGATTACATATGTATATATATTATAGAGCTAGAATTAATTTAATTTCCAAAAAAAAAAATTTGAGTAAATTAATTAACCCGTGATTGACTGTACGTACCTAAGGATAGAAGGGTTACACCAGCTATGGTAGGGGATAGCCGAAGCTCCTTGGACAAGCTCTCGACGGAGGAGCAGAAGTAGTTGGAGGCAGTGTTGCCGAGGAGATAAAAGAGGACAATAAGCCATGCACCGAGGAGGGCGTGACCGAGGAGGTTGTGGTGTCCGCAGACGCAGTAGGAGAGGTGGAGGTAGTTGATGTAGCCTTGAGTGACACATGGAGGGTGAGATTTGAGGTAGAGGCATTTGGAGTGAGAGTTGTTGAAATGTTGGAGAGCAATGCAGGAATCTCTTATTGCCAAATTCGGGGGTTTTGCGGTACTGCTTGCGAGGTTGAAAGGAGGGGAAGGAGATCTGATGTGGGATGTGAAGAAGAAGCAGAGAAGGATGAGGAAGGCAGTGTTGATGAAGGCTTTGAGGTTATCTGATATAACTAAAGCCATATGTACGTCAGCCTAGCTTCTTAATGAATTAACAAGGTTGAGAGATGGTTTCTAGCTATTACTTGTTCTTGTTGTGTTTTTTTTTTTTTTTAAAGCTAGGGAGCTAGATAAGGAAGGAGAGAGAGAGAGAGGATGAATCGGTGGAGTTTTAAGAGCTATTAGGGTTTCTTGGGTTCTGAGAGGTTTATAAAGAGGAAGATGTTGGAGATGTTGTGGTCCTGGGTATGTGCACGGAGTGTACACAACATCATACACCTCATTCTGTTTATAAATGATGCATGACAGTATACTTCGTCGTCCTATTTTGAAAAACCCTTTCTCTTATGCCCAATTTATTAGTTTCAGAATTATAAATATATATACTTATATATATAATTAATCTTAGGTGATTTCATTTCAGTTCACCTACACTACACATGCAATTTATATCAAGGGCCAAGGCTATATATATATACTAGATTTGCCCGTGGCCAAGGCCACGTCTTCAGAACGATATAATATATGAAAAGTCGTGTAAACAGTAAATCAACAAATATGTAGCTGAAGTTTGAATAGTATGACAATAATTAGTTGTGAATAAAAGTCCATATTTCAATTAGTATATGGTGAAAAATAATTATAAATTGGGATATAAAAGTCCATGTTTCCATATATATATATATTATAATGGGAGAAGGCCTTAGTGTCATTTGTAAATGTTTTGTCATTCTACCAACATGTGCAACGCACGTACATAACTAATATAAAGGAGGTTTCGGGATCAAATCCTCCCTACGTCACAGTTTTTATTTTTATTTTTTAAAATTATTAAAACGTGTATCGCACGTGTAAATTACTAGTGTGTGTGTGTATATATATATATATATATATACATACAGAGAGAGAATTAAATAAATAAATGAGTTGTTTTGGAGGGAGAATTTGAATTTGAGTTTTGGGGAGAAACTTTTAAGGGAAAAATGTGTTTTATAAGGTTAAATCTGGGCCATTAATTTTAGGGCAGATTGAATGAGAGACACTTGATTGCTTTCTTTGTAATTTATTATATAGATATTTAGCTTAGTTCATGCAGCATGGACTCTCTCACACCTAATTTGTTGTCGATATTGTTCGGAAATACATCATATACAATTCAATAATAATACAAAAAAAATTCAAAGAATACAGCTGATGTATTAGTCATTTTCATTTGCCAAGATCTGTTTCTTATCTTACCAACTCTAAGTTGATGCCCACAAAATAGAGTATAGATATATTCAGTTTTTGAAGTTTGAACCAATTAATTTGTATATGTTACAGAAAAGGCAATTGAAGCAATATATAATATTCTCTGAAAATG
The DNA here is from genome assembly GCA_017893485.1 of Hemerocallis citrina. NCBI lineage: Eukaryota > Viridiplantae > Streptophyta > Magnoliopsida > Asparagales > Asphodelaceae > Hemerocallis > Hemerocallis citrina. Next base: position 299,475,013 of record CM030360.1, read on the forward strand.
CGTGCAAGCTTACTGTTTTTTTTTTTTTTTTTTTGTTGCTGTTGAAGGAAAAACTGCCTAGCTAGTGATAGCTATATAGATTACAGATAGATGGAAGCATATGATTCGTTGGTCGTAAGCAACAGAGTAAGTGTTTGGAAGGTAAATAAGTTAGGGAATGCAGGAAAAGCATGCTAGGGTCCTGAGTCCTGACATTGATTTACATGTGTGGCTTTTATAAAATGTGAGGCAACTTATGTTCTTCTTGTGAATGTATAGTGATAGATATAGTACAAATGAAGCATTGTAAAATTCATAGGGAGAGAGAGAGAGAGGAGAGGACAGAGAGAGAGGGGGGGGGTCAGGTAAGGTAAAGTATAATACAGTCATCAGGTCATGTACATAATAATTTGATTCCATATCAGAAACTGCGTAGAAACTTCCTATTTATTTATATATACAGGAGGATTACAATTTGTACGAAAAAGGGCAAAAACTCATGCAGCTTACTGCAGGCTTGCTAGATGCCATATAGTAGTTAAAAAACAGGAGACAGGATAGTCTATTGATTCATAAATATTTTATGGCATTATACACATGCTGTTGTTCACTAGCTATTGCAGTATAAGATGTAACTGTTTGTCTTGCCTGTGAAAAGAAGAAGAGACTATTGGTAAAATTTACCATTGGTAAATTGTGTTGCTTCGGTAAAAAGAAGAAGAGGCTACTGGTAACATTTACCATTATAATTAAATGCAAAGATTTAACCATACATGTTGGAAGGCTATTCAAAAATTAATGATCGATATTGCAAACAGATGACTCAAAAAGTTAACAAATAGATGACTCAAAAAGTTATATTATGATTCTAATATTTTTCAACCAGGTAAATAAAAAAACATAACAAAAAGAAAAAAATAAAATGCACGTAGTACAGACACATGATCTTAGGCACACCTGGATTACAATTATTAATGAAATGTATTATTTTATTTATGACTTAATAAATAGATGGTTTTCCCTTCAATTTTTTATTATAAATAATTGTAAGCACTATTGTTAAAATTGATACATTATACTGAAACATATACATATATTATACTTATTTAATTATGACCAGTCTCTAATTGAACGTTCCTCATTATATATAAATATGTACAAATCCCTCCCCAATAAGGCATACCAACAAATTTGTTGGATGGAACATAGAGCGGCAATATGGTAAGACAAAAAGATTTTTAAAATTTTCGAGTATTTTGATAACGTGATAATCTTAGTTATTTTTATGTGGAGGAATCCACAAATTCCATCATTTTTAAGAGGAATGTATATCCTTCACAACAAATGATTTTGATTTCCATGAGAATTTAAAAATCCTTCCAAAACTATACTCATATCTTACAAAACGAGGTAATTTAGAGGGTAATCCTAGATTTTTTTTTGTATATTCCCGCATACCAAACACCTTTCCTTAGAATTTAGTAGTAGGTTTGGGCCTTATTTATTTAGGGGGTGTGGGCCTTGTTAACAGCACACAATTTGGAACCATTTCTAAGGCTCAAATCACCATTTAGTACGGGTTTTAAGTGGTGAAGTTTGGCATGCAAATCAAGGCATCCCCTGTCCGATAGAAGTGGGCTGAACTGGGAATCCCTGTATATATTTTAGCATTTCAAAAAAAATGTTAGCAATCAGGTCCCAAATCACCCTCGTACTGATAAAAAAGAAATATATTTGTAGAGGTAAAGCCATAAAACCCCAACCATTTGGCAATTTAGAAGTACCTTGCCATTAAATTTCACTGAGTTACTTAGCACAACGATGTTATCTCTCTCATTTTTGCCGTTAAGTCTGAATATTGTAATTACCTAATTATCTCTCCCATATTTATAGGTGAAAATGTGTTATCATATAAAGGAGGAGGCAATTAGGTAATTACACAATTCAGATTTAACACAAAAAATAAGAGAGATAACAACATGTTGCTAAGCAAGTAAAATTTAACGACCGGAAGTTTCTTAATTTTACTCAAATGTTAGGGGGATTCATGATTTACCCCGTTTAGTTATTAAGCAACAATTATCTCAAAATTTATTAAGTAAAAAGAAAATAAAAAGGTGATTAAATCCAAATTATAATGCAGCCTTAGTATGTCATGATGTTTGGAAATTCCGGTTTCTGTGTAAAATTAAAATTAAAATGCTACGAAATTGGAAAAAATCCATGGGTTTTTTGAACCCGATTATCCGGGAAAAAATCGAATATTTGATGAAAGAACAGGAGATCCTTTTAAACAACTTGTTCTAAACCATCTTCCTTCAAAAAAAAAAAAAAACTTGTTCTAAACCATCAATTCAAGAAAACTTATATTGCTTCTTAGATCCTGTTAGGATGCAAAGGTAGGTCACTTGTAGATATTTTAAAATGAAGATAAAGTAATGTAACCTAAACCTACAAGTTTGCCCCCACCGGGGTAGAATATAGTCTATCCCGGCGTTTCAAAATGGTGGGAATTCCATAGGATATCCCGACGCTTTCCAATACAATCCCTGGCCCTTTTAAAAAAAAATTATTAATTTGTTTTTTTTCAAATATACACTGACATTTAGAAACGCTGGGAAATAGTTTTATACGACGTTTCCAAACGCCGGGGTAGATTTTTTTTTTATTAAAAAAAATAGCATAATTTTTAAATTTGAATATATGGAAAACAAATATAATATTTAAATGCACAAATAAACCTGTATACAATTCTTAATAATGTGCATCTGATGTAATTCATAAGTCATTCACAAAAGTCATAAGATATGAAATTCAAAATAACAATACTTTCAACAACATACATACGATGTTTGTCTCATAATTTTTTAGTCTCAAATAATAAACACAAGTTTAATTTACAAAATTCGAAAGAGTTCAAGTCAACAAGCAATAAAACGAACACAAATCCTACTACAGTGTTTGTCTAGCAATATCGTTGTTGATGGGATCACGTTGTTCTTCTCCCTCTTCATTGACCTGATTGGATCTTGTTGGTACTCTATCGCGTTGCTGTTTAAGGCAATTTTTTTTTTTTTGAAATTAGTCAACATGATATAAAGAGTGAAAGAAAATAAACCAAAAAGCTAAGATACAAAACAAATATAGAACTGAATCCGGAGTGCCCACACTGCAATGAAAAGTTTAAGCAGCAACATATTTATATATACACACTAGAGATCAATCAATGAGGCAACAAGTAACTTGGTCTACAACTCAAATGAGGGATGGCAGCGAAGTTCATTAGTGGGATCAAGTCAATGAAGCAACAAGTAACATGGTCTGCAACTCAAATCCCAAGTCTGTTGAGAAGCAACAAGTAACATGGTCTACAAGCTAATTATTTAAACACATCCAAACTTCAGATTACAATCAAAGTATACATTCAAAATTCAAAAAGTAGTACAATTAACTACTAACACACTCGTACCACACAAAGTATACAAATCAACTGGAAAGTTACAAACAATTCGAGCATCATGACCGCTCATTCAATTTGTAACTGCCATTTAATCTTCTTGCATAATGTTATTGCTACAGAAATTGGAAAAGAAATTAGAGTTAAAAATGATACCTTTTTGAAGGCGGATGAGAGAGAGAGAGAGAGAAAAGCGACAAGTGGCAGTGGGGAAGGAAAGAGAGGGGAAGATGGGTGTCGCCGGAGTCACTGGATGACAACGAGCGGGGGTGTGGCATGATAGTGAGAGGGAGGAGTAAAAACGATTTGGGGGTGGGGATTTGGAGAGAGAGAGGATGAACGACGACGGGGAAGCCGACAAAGGCAGTGCAAAAGGTGATAAGCTTCGGCGGGAGTGAGCAGGATAGAGGGAAATAGAGGAAATTTGGGAATCGTGTGTGATTTAGGGTTGGAAAATTTGGGTTTATTTATACAAGGATATCCCGGGGGTTTCAAACGCTATGGTAGCCTAAAAACTCTGCTGGCGTTTGCAAAACACTGGGGATACCTCAGCGCAACTTTCCAAACGCCTGGGTAGTTACGCCGGATTTTTCCTATTATTTTGTAGTATCTTCCTCTAAAAAATAGCATTTTCTCCAATTCTCATTGCTCCTCTTTCAAATCCTTATTCGTCAAAGTCTAAATAAAAATTCTGAACTAAAGGGAAATATCTCAAAATTATTTTCTTAAATTAAAAGCCATTCATGGTCTTTAGTATGTCCCCAATTGGAAGAGTTGATAACTAACTCATAATTACACCCATAATCTCTAAATTAGGTTGCACATAACACATAAACCCTTACTAGATCTCAATCAGAAAAGAATATTCATTTCAAATTCATTAATGGGTCAATGGAGTTTGGAGATGAAAGATATTTTAAATGAAGTTTGCCGATACTATGGTTCAATGAAGTTCAATAGAGTTTGGAAGTCGGAGATGAAGAAGATTTTAACGAGGAAGGAGCTTTGAGATCTAAGGTTCAATGGAGTTTCAAAGCTTATACAGTTTTCTAATTCTCTGGGTTTGGATAGGGGAAGAAGTTTGAGAGGGAGGGGTAGAACGTCAAAAAATAACACCTACCATGCGCAAATTCAAAAAAAAATTAACAAATGTCAAATCCCTAGATCCCCTTGGGGGTTTATGTTTAACTAGAAAACTAGGCACATTTTACCCAGAAATAAATTTTGTCGGATTGATGGTCGGATACTGATGTGGGGTAGGTGACGTGGTCCCATCTGGGCCATCAGATTCCCTCAAATTTCGCTCATCCATGATTATCAAGTCAAAGCAGGTCTAACGGGCTTCAGCTCATTCAGGCCCACAGGCAAACGGGTCCGACCCAGTCCGTTAGGGTCTCAGACCCATTTACCCATGCCTATAAATACCAGACTCCCTCCTCACTTTCAAAGGTAATAATTTTTTCCCCACATGAACCCTAGCTACTGTTGCTTTCTCAGTGACTGACTAGATCGTTGGAGGGTTTATCGCTGAGACTAGATCGTTAGGTGCATGATGGACCCAATAATATTCACATTTAGGAGCAATAATCTTAGTGCAATTAGACATTTAAATGCTCTTTATGTGTTGTTTTACTCTTCTTTTCTCTTTTCCACAGGAAACAACCAAAAGCAGCAAAACGAAGCAGATTCCAGACTAATACAGACTGAGAGGATGATATACAGGGAACTGCAGAGCAACAGTCGACTGGCTCTTCACCAGTCGACCGGACAGAGAGATTGATGGGGCTTGGCACAGTCGACTTCTCCAACATCAGTCGACTTGACTGATGAATCATGAAGCCACAGATGTCTCGGTGCATTCGACTTACATCCAACACCAGTCGACTGGTATGCGGCGGAGTCAAAAGATAAGAACAGCGAAGATTCATCCTCATCCAAATACGAAGCAAGATTTAGTTATCCAGACCCAGGTTTTATGCGAATAACAACTCCTCCAACAAATAAAAGCTAGAGACTGGGGATTGGCGAGAGCACGTGGTTAGCAGAAAAGGCAGAAAAAGAAGAAAAGAGAAAGATATAAAACGCCGATCAAATAAGGAAGGAAATAAACAGAAGAAGAGGACTTTTCTGGAAAAAGTGCAAAACCCTAATTTTCTTTCCGTGTTCTATAAATATCAAAGAAGAGGCATTGTTAAAAGGGATCGACAGCAAGCATCAAGATACGAGGATCACAGAGACAGGAGATCAAGTATTCAACAAGGAACGGGCCGGTCGACTGTGTGACAGCCAGCCGACTTCTCAGACCGAACTATATCAGTTTATTTCTTCTCTTTCTAGTTCTGTTATGTTGATCATGTATTCGAAATTGTTAGTCAATAAAAGTTTTATTATGTGGAACTAATTTCATAGTTGGGTAGATTGAAACCGTAGTTATGTAATGCTTATATTCTTTTGAATGCTATTCTGTTACTTATTGATTAACCCTGATTGTATTGGTATAGATTTATAATATACAAACTTGTTCAGAAGTTCTAAGAGCAGTCGACTGAGAGTGACAGCAAGTCGACTGCCATACAGAACCTGAGATTATCAAGTTTGCATATTATAAATCTGAATCTGTTATATGAGTATAGAGACGACCCGTATCTCGTACTCATAACTTGTAACACAAAAATTTTTAGGGGTTCTTGGTTTAATCAACTTGAAGGATCTAGATCTGATACCAATTTCTAGAACTTCGAGTATTTGTTCGTTTCCATTGTTCTTATGTTTTCTTTAAGTGCAACTTAGTAGATACCATGCTAAACACTTAAGGAAAGAAACTAATTAGAGTAGATCCCATGCCTAATTCTTGGCTAGGGAAACAATACTTTAAGGAGTATATACCATGCCCTTAAAGGAACGAACATGAGTAACTAGAATAGTGAAGAAGGTGACTTAGCATTACTAACTACAGGTGGAAATCAAAGCCCAACTACTTAAGAGATATTTGTGATTCAGAACTACTTAATATAGTTTTTAATTTCTCCTTTTCTTTTAGAACAATTCTTTACGATCCTTATTTTTGTTTTATTGGTTAGTAAGTTAATTTCTACAATCTCTGTGGGATCGACCCTTGCTTGTCATTACGCTTCTATAAACGATTCGTACATTTGCGAGGTTTTTAATTTGTGTCTAGTTAGATCATCTAGATTGCACAACAAGTTTTTGGCGCCGCTGCCGGGGATTGTTAGCATTTTAACTTACAAATCAGTAAATCTTTTCTTTTATTTTTCTTTTCTTTTATTAATAAATATCTTCTCTTTTAGGTTACAGGATTTTGGTGGATGCACGGAAGGCGATCACTTCGTCCAGAGCTACTACCTATTGACGCGGAAACAGAACGCACTCTGTACAGACTAGGTCGGCTGTCTGCAACCAACCAGTCGACTGCACAGAGACCCATTTCACAAGCAACAATGGCTGTGGAGATACCAAATCGAGTACCAATGCAGGACAAATTCACACCTAAGAATATTGAGCAACTTTCCTGCATTGCTTATCAACCTAATGTCACAGGGAATATGCATCTCTCTCCTTAATTACTTAGCATGGTTCCCCACTTTAGTGGCAAACCAGACGAGGAGCCTCACTTCCATTTGCAAGACTTCTTTGATCTTTGCAGAACACAAAGTGTCGAAGGGCTTACCCCCGAACAAATCAGGTTAATCTTGTTTCCATTTTCTTTAAAACTTAATGCTAAATTGTGGTATAATTCTTTGGAACCAGGATCAATTAATTCATGGGAGCAATTGGCCACAAAATTCTTGAAAGAATTCTTTCCAGCCCAGAAAACCAAACAACTAAAAAGGGAGATTCAACTCTTCCAACAAAAAGATGGAGATTTATTTTTCGAAGCATGGAAGGATTTCAAGAACAAGCTTCTCAAGTGTCCTACACACAACATGCCTAAAGATGATCAGGTACAAGCATTTTATGAGGGTTTAAATGATACTAACAAGGCAATTGTGGATTCAGCTTGCAACTGGATCTTGATGAGGAAAAGTGGTGAGGAGGCCATCGAATTATTTGAAGAACTCAGCGAGAACTCACAGCAATTCTCAACTAGGGGAAGAGGCATTTCGAAAAAACAGGGAGTTTATGAAATTTCTGGTAGTAATAATATACAATTAGAAATGGTGAACATGAACAAAAAAATTGATATGCTTGTTAATGCAGTGACAACAATGGGCAGTGTCAAAAATCTAACAAAAGAAATTTGTGCAATTTGTTCTCATTGTGATCATACAACTGACACATGTCCCATGTCTTCTTTCACAGATCAGGAGCATGCAAACTATGTGGGACAAGGAGTGTTTCCACCAAAGAACAACCCATTCTCGAATACATACAACCCAGGGTGGAGGAACCATCCAAATTTCTCGTGGAGCAACAATCAAGGCACTCAATCTTCGCAAGGACATGCACGGAACTTCCAGATGGGAAGTGGGTTTGATAGGCCAGTTCAAGAACAGAAGAAGTTGGATTTCGAATCCACCGTTCTTCAATTGCTCCAACAACAACATCAAATAAGCAACCAACAAGGGCAGGCAATTCAGAAATTGGAAACTCAAATCGGGCAAATCGCAAAGGAGTTGAGTGAAAGAAAGGCAGGAGAACTCCCTTCACAAACCATACCAAATCCTAGAGGCCAAGAACAGCTCAAATCAGTAACAACTCTGAGAAGTGGTAAGGCAATTGACAATAAGGTTGGAACACACACAGAAGAAGCAGATACACAACCATCAAAAGTTTTGGGTTCCAACAAGGTAACTGAAAAAGAAAGGACAATTTTGCCACCATTCCCTCAAAGGTTAGTCAAGCAAAAGAAAGAACAACATTTATTTGATATCTTTGAAACTCTCAGAAAGGTAGAAATTAATATCCCCCTACTTGATGCTATTAAACAAATTCCTTCTTATGCCAAAGTTTTGAAAGAATGTTGTACTCACAAAAGAACATTTCAGGTTAGGGAGGATGTGGCTTTGACAGAGGAAGTGAGCGCTGTTCTGTTAAGGAAATTACCTCCTAAATTGAAGGACCCAGGTAGTTTTACCATTCCTTGCAGGGTTGGTGAGCACTTCTTTGAAAAGGCACTGCTAGACTTGGGGGCAAGCATCAATCTTCTTCCTTACTCTGTTTACGAAAAGCTAGGATTGGAAGAACTCAAACCAACATCCATCACTTTGCAGTTGGCTGATCGCAGCATCAAAAGACCTAGAGGTATTTTGGAAGATGTCCTAGTTCAGGTAAATGATTTCATTTTGCCTGCAGATTTTGTTGTGTTAGACATGGAGGACTCTTCAATGCCATCTTCTCTACCGATCATTTTAGGTAGGCCCTTTAAGAGTACGGCTGATATAAATATTTGTGTTAAAAAGGGTACTATAAGCATGAAAATAAATGGAGAAAAGGTTGAATTTAAAATGTTTGATACACTAAAATTACCACATGATGACCATGAATGCTATAATGTTGATGTGGTACAGGAGATTGTTGATCAAACATTTTAGGTACATAGCATTGAACCACTACAAGCCACAATTACACAATCTCTAACTTTATCTCATGTTAAACAGGAATATGATGACTGCAGGATTGCAGAGACAGCACATCACCTTGAAACTCCAAAGTCATACTCAGGTAAACTCGCACCTGCATTTGAAAATATTGTGACTGATAACATTTGTTTTTCCTCAGACCAGTCGACTAGTGAACGGAACAAGTCGACTGTCCCGACTGCTACCAGAACACCAGACGTGGAGCTTAAGCCGCTGCCTGAACATCTGAAGCACGCATATTTGGGTGAGAACCAGACGCTACTAGTGATAGTTGCTGCAAATTTGAGTGCACAAGAAGAAGATAAGCTGCTAAGGGTACTGCGAGAACACAAAGGTGCAATAGGATGGACCATTGCAGATATCAAGGGAATAAGTCCATCCAAATGCATGCATAAAATACTTCTTGAAGACAATGCAAAACCTAGCAGGGAAGCACAGAGAAGGCTTAATCCACACATGAAGGAAGTGGTAAGAACAGAGGTCTTGAAGCTATTAGAGGTTGGCATCATCTACCCTATCTCAGATAGCAAATGGGTGAGTCCTATACATGTGGTGCCTAAGAAAAGTGGAGTCACAGTGGTGAAGAATGAAGAGAATGAGTTTATCCCCACAAGAGTGACCACAGGATGGAGGGTATGCATTGACTATAGGAAGCTGAATAACGAAACCAGGAAAGATCACTTCCCTCTTCCTTTTATTGATCAAATGTTAGAAAGATTAGCAGGATATAGTCATTATTGTTTTTTAGATGGTTATAGTGGCTATAATCAAATTGCTATTGCTCCAGAAGATCAAGAAAAAACCACTTTTACATGTCCTTTTGGTACTTTTGCATACAGGAGGATGCCCTCTGGATTGTGCAATGCACCAGCTACATTTCAGAGATGCATGATGAGTATATTTTCAGACATGGTGGAAAGGTTCATCGAGGTATTTATGGATGATTTTAGCGTTTTTGGATCTTGTTTTGATGAATGCCTTAACCATTTGCAGCTTGTACTTAAGAGATGTGAAGAATGCAATTTAGTGCTGAATTGGAAAAAGTGTCATTTTATGGTACAACAAGGTATTGTCTTGGGACATGTGGTGTCAAAAAGAGGCATAGAGGTGGACAAGGCAAAAGTTGACATCATATCAAAGCTACCCCCTCCTACTACAGTCAAGGGTGTTAGGAGTTTTCTTGGACATGCAGGGTTCTATAGAAGATTTATAAAAGATTTCTCAAAAATCTCCAGACCCCTTTGAGAATTGTTGGCTAAGGACGTTGAGTTTGCATGGACAGAAGAGTGCACAAATGCTTTTATTACATTGAAGAATCTTTTCATTTCTGCACCTATTGTCATGGCACCAGATTGGAACCATCATTTCGAGCTTATGTGTGATGCAAGTGATTATGCTTTGGGAACTGTTTTAGGTCAGAGAATCAATAAGGTACCCCATGTTATTTACTATTCTTCTCGAACTTTAAATGATGCACAGCTCAATTATTCCACTACTGAAAAAGAAATGTTAGCTGTCATTTTTGCTGTAGAGAAGTTTAGATCATATTTGATTGGTTCTAAAGTCATTGTTTTCACTGACCATGCTGCTTTGAGATATTTGTTTGCTAAAAAGGATGCTAAGCCTAGGTTGATCAGATGGGTGCTGTTGCTTCAAGAATTCGACCTTGAGATTAGAGACAAGAAAGGAAGTGACAATGTTGTAGCAGATCACATGTCCAGATTACTGCATGAGGAAGAAAGAATTGTGACCCCACTTAATGAAAATTTCTTAGATGAAAATTTATTTGAAATAAATATACAACTTCCATGGTTTGCAGATATTGTAAATTATCTCACTGCTCATGTTTTCCCTCCAGGTATGACAATTCAGGAAAGAAAGAGACTGGTGGCAATGTGCAAGCACTATTATTGGGATGATCCTTATTTGTTCAAATTCTGCCCTGATCAAATTATAAGAAGATGTGTGGTAGAAGAAGAGCAAATGAGTATTCTACAACATTGCCATCAATATGCATGTGGAGGACACTTTGGACCAAAAAGAACAGCACTCAAGGTATTACAATCTGGTTTTTATTGGCCTAATGTATTCAAAGATGCTTTTTCTTTTTGCAGGACTTGTGACAAATGCCAAAGGACAGGCAACATCTCTTCTAGAAATCAAATGCCACTGCACAACATCCAAGTAATCGAGCTTTTTGTTGTTTGGGGAATCGACTTCATGGGTCCCTTTCCTAACTCATTTGGTTATTTATATATTCTTGTGGGTGTGGATTATGTGTCTAAATGGGTCGAGGTTGTCCCCTCAAAAATTAATGATCACAAAGTTGTTGTCAAGTTTTTGCAGGAGAACATCTTCACTATGTTTGGTACACCACGAGCAATAATTAGTGATGGAGGGAGTCACTTCAATAATTTTCCATTTGCTTCTTTGATGAAAAAATATGGGATTACACATAGAGTGGGTACTCCATATCATCCTCAAACCAGTGGGCAGGTGGAGATTAGCAACAGAGAGATCAAGAGCATTTTGGAAAAGACAGTAAATACAAGGAGAAAGGATTGGTCGCTACGCTTGAATGACGCATTATAGGCCTACCGAACGGCATATAAGACACCCATCGGCATGTCACCATACCGTTTGGTTTTTGGAAAAGCCTGTCATCTGCCAGTAGAGTTGGAACACAAAGCCTATTGGGCCATTAAAAGGTTCAATTTTGATATGAAACAAGCAGGCGACAAAAGAAGGTTGCAACTGAACGAGCTTGAAGAATTGAGGCATGACGCATATGAAAATGCAAAGTTGTACAAAGAAAGGACCAAGATATACCATGATAAACAACTAGCAAGGAAGGAGTTTTATGAAGGACAGAAGGTATTGATATACAACTCAAGATTAAGACTCTTTCCAGGCAAGCTTATGTCACGATGGTATGGCCCATACATTGTTACAAAAGTCTTTCCATATGGAGCGTTGGAGGTTCATAGCAAAGAGAAAAATCAAACATTCAAGGTGAACGGGCATAGGGCGAAGCCGCATATTGAGATGAGTATGGAGCCGAAAGAGGAGGATGTGAATCTTCAAACCATTCAATACATTGCATGAACTCATCAAGTCTAGCTGAAGATAGAAAACACAGCGCTTATTGGGAGGCAACCCAATTTTTCAGGGGAGTACTTACACTCTCTTCCTTTATTCATTTCTTTAGTTAGTCTTTATTTCTTTATTTTATTTTTCCTTCAAACTGGGTGGTAACACATGCCTATTTTAAGTTTTTGTGCTAACATTGAGGACAATGTTCCATCTAAGTTTGGGGGTAGTTATTTACATTTGGAGTCTTTTGATTTTTTTTGGGATAAACAATTTCTTATAAAGTAGGAGTAAGTGTACTTATTTACTTTAGGATTGTTGAGTTTCATAAATCCTTACAAAATTGTAGGAGTCATGCTATTATACATTAAAAACAAATGTGATGTTTCTTCTGGTGATTATCCTCTTTGATCTAGTCCTAAACAGAGTTTAAGTAAATAGAGTAAAAACGAAGAAATATATATATATGAATAAAAGTCAATCTACTCCAATGTTATGAGTTGCTTAGTAACTAGGGGTATTCATCACCAATGTTTACCTTTACGTCAAACGGCAACTTGAAATATGAGTATGCAAAGCACTTAAAGTCCGTGACTTGTTGAGTAACCGGGTGGATTCATCACAAATGTCTTGCACTCGCGTCAAAAGGCAAGTGACGACTTAAAGAAGAGACTAAAAAAAATAAAATAAATAAATAAATAAAAAATTATTACCTCTAGTTTGCTACTCGGTTTGTAGTAGAGAAAAAGGGATAATCACAGATGGAGTGTTACATATTATAACTACAATTAATTGCATGACAAATATGATTGGGTTTGGAGCTATGAATAGACAATTGCACTGGAGAAAGTGGGTATGCTTGTTTTTACTTTACTCGCAATTGTTTATATTTTTAATAGTAATTTTGATGCTTGCATAATGAGAATCCTTGGTGTGATGGGTTGAGTTCATTATTATTTTCCCCTTGTTCATAATTTTAGTTTGCTTGAGGACAAGCAAAAGCTAAGTTTGGGGGTATTTGATGGACCCAATAATATTCACATTTAGGAGCAATAATCTTAGTGCAATTAGACATTTAAATGCTCTTTATGTGTTGTTTTACTCTTCTTTTCTCTTTTCCACAGGAAACAACCAAAAGCAGCAAAACGAAGCAGATTTCAGACTAATACAGACTGAGAGGATGATATACAGGGAACTGCAGAGCAACAGTCGACTGGCTCTTCACCAGTCGACCGGACAGAGAGATTGATGGGGCTCGGCACAGTCGACTTCTCCAACATCAGTCGACTTGACTGATGAATCATGAAGCCACAGATGTCTCGGTGCAGTCGACTTACATCCAACACCAGTCGACTGGTATGCGGCGGAGTCAAAAGATAAGAACAGCGAAGATTCATCCTCATCCAAATACGAAGCAAGATTTAGTTATCCAGACCCAGGTTTTATGCGAATAACAACTCCTCCAACAAATAAAAGCTAGAGACTGGGGATTGGCGAGAGCACGTGGTTAGCAGAAAAGGCAGAAAAAGAAGAAAAGAGAAAGATATAAAACGCCGATCAAATAAGGAAGGAAATAAACAGAAGAAGAGGACTTTTCTGGAAAAAGTGCAAAACCCTAATTTTCTTTCCGTGTTCTATAAATATCAAAGAAGAGGCATTGTTAAAAGGGATCGACAGCAAGCATCAAGATACGAGGATCAAAGAGAAAGGAGATCAAGTATTCAACAAGGAACGGGCCGGTCGACTGTGTGACAGCCAGCCGACTTCTCAGACCGAACTATATCAGTTTATTTCTTCTCTTTCTAGTTCTGTTATGTTGATCATGTATTCGAAATTGTTAGTCAATAAAAGTTTTATTATGTGGAACTAATTTCATAGTTGGGTAGATTGAAACCGTAGTTATGTAATGCTTATATTCTTTTGAATGCTATTCTGTTACTTATTGATTAACCCTGATTGTATTGGTATAGATTTATAATATACAAACTTGTTCAGAAGTTCTAAGAGCAGTCGACTGAGAGTGACAGCAAGTCGACTGCCATACAGAACCTGAGATTATCAAGTTTGCATATTATAAATCTGAATCTGTTATATGAGTATAGAGACGACCCGTATCTCGTACTCATAACTTGTAACACAGGAATCTTTAGGGGTTCTTGGTTTAATCAACTTGAAGGATCTAGATCTGATACCAATTTCTAGAACTTTGAGTGTTTGTTCGTTTCCATTGTTCTTATGTTTTCTTTAAGTGCAACTTAGTAGATACCATGCTAAACACTTAAGGAAAGAAACGAATTAGAGTAGATACCATGCCTAATTCTTGGCTAGGGAAACAATACTTTAAGGAGTAGATACCATGCCCTTAAAGGAACGAACATGAGTAACTAGAATAGTGAAGAAGGTGACTTAGCATTACTAACTACAGGTGGAAATCAAAGAGATATTTGTGATTCAGAACTACTTGATATAGTTTTTAATTTCTCCTTTTCTTTTAGAACAATTCTTTACGATCCTTATTTTTGTTTTATTGGTTAGTAAGTTAATTTCTACAATCTCTGTGGGATCGACCCTTGCTTGTCACTACGCTTCTATAAACGATTCGTACACTTGCGAGGTTTTTAATTTGTGTCTAGTTAGATCATCTAGATTGCACAACAGTGCACGAGGTAAGTTCACAGAGGTCTGGGAATAACTCCCTCCGCAGTTGTCCTCCATACCATATATGTTCCACCACAACCTAGTTGAAGCAACATTTCCATATGAGGTTGAGCATTTGTTGACTGTTTCATAAGCCTTGAAGACCCCTTTGCAAAACCATAAGGTCGTCAGGCCTACCTTGAAGTCCTCCTTCCTTGTATCTCTATCTCTAAGGTGTTGCTGTAAGGAATCCTGCCACATTTCCCCATTTAGATGGAAGGTTTTCAACCACCACTTTCCCAGGAGTGCCAGATTCATATCATTGAGATCAATGACCTCAAGTCCACCATGTGCCCTATGCATACATACCTTCTCCCATCATATTAGGTGGTCGCTCCCTATGTTCCCATCAGCCAATTTTTAGAGAAATTGCTTCATAATGCGGTCGATTCTTTGGATAACTCATTTAGGTATTTCAAAAAAAGACATGTAGTAGGTTGGCAGACTTGAGGGGACAAAGTTAATTATGGTGACTATACCATCAATCGCTGGAGACTTCCCTCCAGCCTACCAATTTGGCCTCCACCTTGTTAATTATTGGTATTTGGTTAGACTTCCTTAGTTTACCCGACATCAAGGGTGGGCCGAGATATTTGATACAGAAGGATTTGGTATTGTAGTTAAGGATGTTCACATGCTCCATGGAGGTTATGAGGATTAGACTGCTCTTATGGAAGTTGACTTGTAATCCACACCAAACTTCAAAGCAATGGACAATGTCCTTGATAGCAAAGGTCACCTGGATAGACCTGTTATTGGAGATTAATGTATCGTCAAATGGAACATCCTGCCTAGGAGTTAATGCAGCTCACATGGGATGTCTGACTCACTGAATAGGAGTCCTCTCATGCATATGAAAGGTTTCCCTGCAAACAATTGATGTCTGGCTCATTGAAAGTATCCAAGTAATTTGCCAAATATGTATCTCCGCTAAGCTTCCAAGGCAGTCTCAGTCAATAGAATCATATGTTTTTTTTTTCAAAATCCATGTTGAATAGATATCTTCTCCCGTTGTTAGTACGACAGTGATGGTTCGTTTCCTCTGCTATTGCAACACAATCAATAATACGTCTTTCTTTGATGAAACAGGTTTTGTCCTTGTTGATCAAAATATCAACAATCTGTCCCAACCTTGTCGCTCAAATCTTGGTTATGATTTTGATCGAGAAATTTAAAAGGATGATAGGGCGAAAGTCTTTGACCCTTCTTTCCACTTCCTTTTCGAGAATCACCACTACCTCCACAAGGTTAAGGCATCCTAGTCGTTGTTGATGGTTATTACGACTACCATGAGGTCATCCTTGATGTCTTCTAAGAGGATGTGATAAAACAGAATGAGAACCCGTTAGGTCCCAGGGCTTTTTTGTTGTCTAATTATGAAATAACTTCTTTTTCCTCTTCCATCCTGAACGTTCCTCCATCATGTACAAAGCAGCATTCAGATATGAGGTTCATTCTGGCCAAGTGTCCTGCGGAAGTGGACACAGGAACTTGCTCTTACAGCTGAACATGTTCTTTTAATGTTCCTAAAATACTGCTCCAATCATTCCTTCATTATGTAATATCCCGTTATCGGTGTCAATCAAATGTATTAGGTTGACTCTTCGGTAGGCATTGACTCCCCGGTGAAAGAAGGCCATGTTTGCGTCTCCTTCCTTGAACTAGGTTATCCTGGAACTTTGTTGCCATTTGATCTACTATAGCATGTATATCATCGCGATGTCTTCTCTAAGGTTGAGAAGCCTATTCTTTTTCGTGTGGGATAGATCTCTGGTCACTTCCAGCCTTTTACAGATTATCTATGTGTAACACCCTAGATTTGATTTATAAGATTGTGTGATTTTACGTGTTATGCACGTATGATTTCGTTTGTAAAATTTCTCGTATAAAATATTTTTATATAGTAATTGTTCTCTTTATTTTTCTAAAATTATTCTCTTTAAAAGTCTAATTTAAATCTAGGCCTAATTGTCCTTTTTAAGCCCACTATATTTATTAATTATTTAATTAATTTTGAGCCCATGGTTAGTTTGGCCCATTAGTGAGCCCATCTACTTTAATTCTCTTTTGAAATGATCTAACTTGTAGTGTAGACTCATTTCATGGACAATTAAATTTGTCACATGAACAAATTTGTAAATAGGGGGCACTAGGTGGCACGTGCATGCAATGGAGGTGTGCATTGCACACCATTTCCCCTTGGCCGGATTGTGATGGAGAAAATGGGAGAGATGGGGGTTGGTTACTCTCATCATGGGTAGTTTATATAACTCCTTATTTCATCTAAGCCCTTAATCTCTAACCATTAGATCTAATCCTAGCCTTCTATTCATCCTAAGAATTTGTATAAATACTCTCCATTCATTAACTCTCATTGCACCTAAAAGAATAGAAAGAGAGAAAAAAATAAAGTTGTGAGGCAAAAAAATTGAGGAGTTTTTGTGAGTTGAAAAGAGAAAGAGTTGTGTGGGTGCTTCAACTAGGAGAGGAGGCCGGCATCTCAAAGACCAAGAAGGGTGTGCTCGGGTTCCAACATTTCAACAAGGAGAGGCACAACTTGGCGGTTGATCTAGGAGGAGAAGGCTTTAATCATTTGTTGTAGGAGATTCTTTAGGAGTTCTTTGATTTTCTCTCCAAATAAGGTGGATGTTTTTCATGCTTCTAATCTAGTTACCATGCTAGGAATGAATTGCTACTAAGAGAAACTAAGTGATTTGGAATTATGGTTGTTTTTTTTAATAGATGAAATGATAAAATAGAGAATGATTGTTAAATGATTGCTAAATTGGGAATTAAAGTGTTAGAAATTATCACCTTACCATGATATATGTTTATGAGTTATGCTTTATGGAGATTTTGTGTTTGTGGGACAAATAATTAATTAAATGCATCGTGGATAATTGTTTGTTTGAATTTAATGTTATACTAATGTAGAAAAATGAGAATTTGGTATCCTAAAAATATTGTAGGTTGATTAATGAGTAAAAGAACGAAGAGATTAGTTGTCTTGTGAAAAATCTAATTCTTGAATTATGTAAAAATATAGATCATTCTCAATGTCGAACTATGGACATGGAACATGAAAAAAAACCAAAAATGCATTTTTATAAGGTAAATAATGGTTTTGAAATTATTGGTTTACTGTAATTTCATATAGATTAAAATCTCGAAGTTTTTGAGTTCAAAAGAGAAGAAAAAGAAACAAAATCGTTTTGAGAAGTGGTGAAATTAGAAATGAACAGAGAACTGAGTTATAAACGACCCAACTCAAATTGTGACAATCTGGCCACTTAGACCATTCGGTTGTAGGGTGTTTTAGTCGCTACAGTGCGGGGGTGGGTTGTCTAAGGTCTTAGGTTCGATTCCGAGTAGGAACTTTACTTTTTTATTTTTTTGAAAAAAATCCCGAACGCCAAAATTAATACACATGGGTTAAAACCCATTACTTGACGCCTCTGTGGCTTGGCGCAGTGGTCTTGAGTGTTGTCCTTTGGGTCGCTGGTTGTGGGTTCGAATCCAGGTGTGGGCTTTGGTTTATAAAGTGGTTATTTTTTTGGAATAACTAATATTTTGAGTTTTAAAGTTAATTTAAAATTTAGAAAAATATGGGAAAATTCCTATA
This sequence comes from Hemerocallis citrina, assembly GCA_017893485.1. Taxonomy (NCBI): domain Eukaryota; kingdom Viridiplantae; phylum Streptophyta; class Magnoliopsida; order Asparagales; family Asphodelaceae; genus Hemerocallis; species Hemerocallis citrina. Next base: position 299,493,458 of record CM030360.1, read on the forward strand.
ATTATTTAGACTTTATGAAATAAATTTTTCTATAACTTCTGATGAAACGTAATTGAAAATTTGGGACTATTTTTCAAGAAAGGACTTGTTTAATTTTGAGATAGAAAAATAAATGAGTTGTTTAAGAAATTCAAAATGAGACTTAGAAATGAAAAATTGTGACTTGTGAAATAAAAGAATGGATGTGTGAAATTAGTATGGATTTAAAGTAAGATTAAGAGAATTACGTGGGAAAGCACAAATTGTTGAATGTGACTAGTTGGGAAAATTGAATTAAATTGTTTATGCATGATAGTGTACATGAAATTGATAGTGAATGCTCGTTTGAGTTATGGAAGATCTTATGGATATAAATACATGAATGCTATGAACATGAAATGAGAATTTTGTTAATCATGAAAAAGAACATATGAGTATGAAAGAACTCAATATTGTGATTATAAGTTGAAATTAGGAACTAGGGAGTAGCTAAGCCTCATACCGGAAATAAAAGAAATGTTGATATGATATTTGAGGTGAAAGACCAGGTTTGGATCAAATGCATTGATTGATGGTTAAGACCGGTATAGAGGAAAGAGTTAACCCTAGAAATTGATTTTTGTTCATGATTCATACAATTAAGAACCAAACAATTGAGAAGACGCGATGAAAGTGAGAGAAAAACACAAGTATGAGGGCCTCGAGTTTACGGTGTGAGAGTGATTCATAGGTTGCCTACTTGATGAGTCAAGTCTTGGCGTGGACACTACTTCGGAATTATCGGGATCGGGGCGACGCTTGTGGGATGTTTGATTGACTACGAGTGGTGCCATGGTTCATGACGGAGGCTGAATTGACCATAGGCTCTGCATGATGTGTCATGTCACGATGTGGGATTCTCCTCCAAGTTGTCTGGACATGGGCTCGTAACTCATAGGACATCTAGGATATTTACCGTAGTTACAGTAGTAGATTAAGTCATGGCGAGGGATCGAACCCTACAAGTTGAAGAACGATTAAGGGCTTGCCCTCGGACCTATGTAGTATGGGATGCATAGAATCCGAACAAGTGCGCATTAATGTAATCTAATAATAATAATAATAAATTGTATTAAGGACTAGGCGCACAGTCCCGACACGACATCAATAGGATAGTCTCCTTAGCTTTGTTTGTGAATAAGTTTGTGGTTTGTTAAGCTTTGAGAATCGTTATACTGTTTCGGTATAGAGAGGATGGCCGTGTATAATATCTCGTCAGTTGAATGAACTGACGTGCCCACATTCTTTATGCAGGATAAAGAAATTGACAAAGATTAAAGTATGCAAGCAGCTTAAAGAATGTTTCAAGTGTTGTATATCTATTTATGTAAATATTGTAAATTGCTTCCGCTGTTTAAGTTTAAATATAAATGTAACTCTGGTGTAAAGGAAAAGTTTAAATTTCCTTGTAAAATTGTACGAAGAGAAGTGTAAAGATCCTGTGGAACTCGAATTCAGTTGTATTTGGAATTCGGGGTGTTACACTATGTCTTTAAGGATGAATTCTTTTGCCCTCCAGATTGTTGTGAATCGTCATTGGTTACATTTTCCAAGTCCGGAGCATAGTCCCCTAATCCTCTCACTCCAGATCGTAGCAGCCTTAATGCCCCTCGTTGGGAGGGACCAGTTTTCCCAAACCAAGTGATTCAAGTCTTTAATTTATAACCATGTCTTCTTGAATCTAAATTTTCTTGATTGCTATTGGGTATGCTCCCCTGAACTAACCAGAATAGGAACATGGTCTGAGGTCAGCCTTTGGATTGAATGCACATGGGAATTCGGTCTCCCAAGATGTCGACACCAATACTCTATCTTTTTTTTAAGGGAAAAGGTGGAATCTGGCCATCCTGTTTCATTAATAAGAGTTTAACGAAACAAACCCAGAGTACTGGGCCCAAGTGCAAACTACAGATAGAAAATAAAACATACATGAAGCAACATGACGCGTACAAACAACAAATCCCTCCAACAACCCTGGAGGGTGGGCTGAAAAACAAGCTCGGTCCAGCAAAATTGTAAGTACGTCAGTTTAGCATCGTACAGTACCTCCACGGCACATACACACCCACCTGAAATAAGTCTGGAAGGATTTTATCACCCGCCAATCCCTATCTTTACCTTACTGGGGGGACCCCATCGTTGGGCCCAAGCCCCGCAGATCGAAAACTGACCCCGTGGTATATACACAACTATCGCACCCTCCCACCCTCTCCACCGCTCATCCTACAAACGTGCCAGTAGTGCCCACAACCACTACTAAAGAGATAGCCGTGAAGAGAATACCTTCACCTCTCACACGATAGCGCTTTCTCAGGCGATTTCTCACCAAACAACTATCTCGCTCACCCCACCAAATACCACGCTCCAGGATAGAGTCATGGAGAGGATACCTTCACCTCTCTCACGCTGAAGCTCTCTCCGGTGATTTCTCACCATACAGACTTATCTCGACTCATACTCCCAATTCGAGGAAAGAGGCGACGCTGTCACGAGCCAGTGGCCTAAGCTGGAGGAAGCTCAATAGCCTGATTGTAACACCCCGCAAAATTGGAAATTACAATTTTGTCCTCGTGTGTTATGCATGTGTATTTTGTAACGTATTTTCACTACGTGTTTTGATTACCGACTATTTATGAATTTTCCGCATTGATTTTACCCTATTTTTGAGTCAACAAAAATATCAAATTTCAATCTCTGCATTTTACGTGCTCTTTACGTGTTTTTGATGCACGTGTTTCCACCGCTACGTACAATATTTTCTATGTACTTAAATTATTTATTTTATGTATTTAAATCTATTTTATAAAACGGAAATTCAGTTTTCTCACATTTTCGATCTAAATACTTTTGTACGTATAATGCACGCGTTTTCTACGTACGTAGCAATTACGTCGTGGAATATATAAAATTAATAAATATATTTTCTTATATTGTATTTTTATCGTGTTTAACATTTTTTCCAATGATAATGTCAATTTTCGCATTTTCGGTATTTTACGTGCGACGCACGTGTTTTGGTACGCGTATTTGAACGTATTCGTTTTTAAGATAAATTTTTAGAGTATGTGTATTTATTTTATTTATGTATGATACATTATAAATTTTAATTAAACTTACATTCTAAAATGTACAGTATATATATATATATATATATATATATATATATATATATATATATATATTTAGAGAGAGAGAGAGAGAGAGAGAGAGAGTTAGTCTATTATGAGATGGTGAGATGGGCTCCTTATAGTGAGCGGGAGCTAACAGCCATCTGATCTAGTTTGATTCAGATCGAATGGCTGAGATCAGATCCCCTTCTCCATCCTGTTTTGTTGAGGGTAAAATGGTCATTTACCCCCTCTCCTTATCTTTTGGCATTTCGATCTCTCCCAACTCACTCCCGCTCTCTCTTTGATCGTAAGAAACCATAGTCTCCTCTCCTTTTCTTACTCCCGCGCTCTCTCCTTCTATCTCCTCCCTCTTCCCGCTCTCGAATCTCTGCCGATCGAAATGTCTCCCCAAATTACCTCAAACCCTAGCTCCAAAACCCTAGCCGAAGCTCTCACCTCTCAACTCTCATCAATCTCACTCTTGCTGTCTCTTTCTTCGTCGAAACCCTAGCCGAACCTCTCTCACGTTCTCTTTCTCTCGTCGACGAGAAACCCCCCTACCGTGAGAATCGGTTCTCTCAGACTCTTCGTCGAAACCCAAATCTTCGAATCAGCTCTCGATTTCTACTCTCTCCCGTTCTCTCTCTCCAATACCGTCGAAACCCAAATCTGGAAACCCTAGCTCCAAATCTTCCCAAAACTTGAAATCAAAATCGAAACCCCGCTCATTTTTCCTACCCCTCTCCTCATCCCTTACAATCGTTCCGCTCTATCTCTCTCATTGAAGCCTCCAAAAATCGAAACCCTAGTGCCAAATCTTCCCAAAACCTGAAATTGAAATCAAAACCCTAGCTCGAAATCTCTAACTCCGATAGAGGTAAAATTCCAATGTTAAGTTTTTTTTAAAAATTGTTTATATACATCCAAAATCAGTATTGTTCTGAACCTTTTTAGAATCTTCATTAGAAATATATGTTCTTTACGCCTAATTTATATAACAATATGGTGTTTGTAGGTATGGAAGGACAAGATGGAAGTGCTAATGCCATGGATAATCCTATAATTGATAATATGAATTGAGGGAAGTATTTGGTTTTGTCTAAATTTTTTGAGTTTTCCCTTTCGAATGAGGTGGGGGTTCATTATGCTTTTATGTGTCAATATGGGCTAAAGATGAACTGCTTCTTTTAATGCTCATACCGTGAACTCAATATCTTGGTTATGGCTGTGATGATATTCACACTATTATGCTTTGAACTGAATATTATGATATTCACACTACTATGGATGTGATGATATTCAGGCTCATTCTGCACCAAAGATGAACTCATTCATATTTTAGTGATTGAATAATTTCTGAAACTGGGCAATGATGAATTTAATTTGGGTATATATATATGATATTCACACCCTTATGGCTCTGATGATATTCACACTCAATCTGGACTAAAGATGAACTCAAATTGTGAGGTTTTAGTGATTGAAGATTTTCTGAAGATGGGCAATGATGAACTCGTCTCTTTTAGTTTCGGAGTTGGTTTTGACATCTACAATTATACTTCTGCTGCTTCTCAATATGGCATTGGTTTTGACATTGCTTATCTGAATATGAGATTGGTTTAGACATGAATATTCTCAATATAGCGTAATATACCCATGTCTAAACCAATCTCATATTCAGATAAGCAATGTCAAAACCAATGCCATATTGAGAAGTAGCAGAAGTATAATTGTAGATGTCAAAACCAACTCCGAAACTAAAAGAGACGAGTTCATCAATGCCCATCTTCAGAAAATCTTCAATCACTAAAACCTCGCATTTTGAGTTCATCTTTAGTCCAGATTGAGTGTGAATATCATCAGAGCCATAAGGGTGTGAATATCATGTATATATACCCAAATTAAATTCATCATTGCCCAGTTTCAGAAATTATTCAATCACTAAAATATGAATGAGTTCATCTTTGGTGCAGAATGAGTCTGAATATCATCACATCCATAGTAGTGTGAATATCATAATATTCATTTCAAAGCATAATAGTGTGAATATCATCACAGCCATAACCAAAATATTGAGTTCACGGTATGAGCATTAAAAGAAGCAGTTCATCTTTAGCCCATATTGACACATAAAAGCATAATGAACCCCCACCTCATTCGAAAGGGAAAACTAAAAAAATTTAGACAAAACCAAATACTTCCCTCAATTCATATTATCGACTATAGGATTATCCATGGCATTAGCACTTCCATCTTGTCCTTCCATACCTACAAACACCATACAGTTATATAAATTAGGCGTAAAGAACATATATTTCTAATGAAGATTCTAAAAAGGTTCAGAACAATACTGATTTTGGATGTATATAAATAATTTTAAAAAAAAACTTAACATTGGAATTTTACCTCTATCGGAGTTAGAGATTTCGAGCTAGGGTTTCGATTTTGATTTCAGGTTTTGGGAAGATTTGGCACTAGGGTTTCGATTTTTGGAGGCTTCGATGAGAGAGATAGAGCGGAACGATTGTAAGGGATGAGGAGAGGGGTAGGAAAAATGAGCGGGGTTTCGATTTCGATTTCAAGTTTTGGGAAGATTTGGAGCTAGGGTTTCCAGATTTGGGTTTCGACGGTATTGGAGAGAGAGAACGGGAGAGAGTAGAAATCGAGAGCTGATTCGAAGATTTGGGTTTCGACGAAGAGTCGGAGAGAACCGATTCTCACGGTAGGGGGGTTTCTCGTCGACGAGAGAAAGAGAACGTGAGAGAGCTTCGGCTAGGGTTTCGACGAAGAAAGCGACAACGGGAGTGAGATTGATAAGAGTTGAGAGGTGAGAGCTTCGGCTAGGGTTTTGGAGCTAGGGTTTGAGGTAATTTGGGGAGACATTTCGATCAGCAGAGATTCGAGAGCGGGAAGAGGGAGGAGATAGAAGGAGAGAGCACGGGAGTAAGAAAAGGAGAGGAGACTAGGGTTTCTTACGATCGAAGAGAGAGCGGGAGTGAGTTGGGAGAGATCGAAATGCCAAAAGATAAGGAGAGGGGGTAAATGACCATTTTACCCTCAACAAAATAGGATGGAGAAGGGGATCTGATCTCAGCCATTCGATCTGAATCAAACTAGATCAGATGGCTGTTAGCTCCCGCTCACGATAAGGAGCCCATCTCACCATCTCATAATAGACTAACTCTCTCTCTCTCTCTCTATATATATATGTATTAATGTGGCATATGTGGGTGTACCATGAACGGTGGTTGGAAAGGGGCCCACACGTGAGAGGCTACAACAAGCTTGGGCTGTTATGATATGGCTTGAAAATATATATATAGTGTAAAATGTGTAAATAAATGATTAGTGTATTGAAGTGGGCCAACGTTGAAGATGCAGCATGTGCTGTTTGATTTCGTCAAACATGCTGACATGGCTTTGAAGGGGGATTTCGGTTTTGAGTAGTGGGGAGAGAGGGAGATGGGAGTTGGGTTTTTGAAGATTTGAAAAAATGAAGAGTTGGGAGTTTTTAGGAGTTGAGAAAATGAAAGGGTGAAAATTTAATTGAGTGATTTATTAGGTGGGTAATGCTACACCTACAACCTTTCTTACAACCTTTTCTTTTACAACCTTAGGTGGCACAATCGCATTGGAATGTATTGTAGAGTAGGTTCTAATGGATTGTACACATCTCCAATGAGATTGTGCCACATAAGGTTGTAAGGTTGTAAAGGTTGTAGGTATAGCATTACCCTTATTAGGTGTGTAATTTTGCACATTGAACCCTAACAATATCCTATAAATAGCACCCCCCTCCTTCTCATTTCACACACCAAAAATAATCAAAATATAGAGAAAGAAAAAGAAAGAGAAGTAATGTGTTCTTGTGCTTGGAGGCTCTTGCTAGGAGGAGAAGAACTAGGAGTCTTTGGAGCTAGAAGTGGTGTTCCCTCTTTCATTGTTCAAACTTCATATAAGGTGGGTGATTTCTTACTTTCTAAATGTAGAGATTTCATGCTAAAACATATAAAGGGGTAATATAAGTTGATATGTAGATAAATTTCATGCTAGTATAACATGCTATGAATTAGAATAATATGGTTGTGATTAAGCAAATAATAGAAGATTTTGATTAAAGAGTTAATACTATGGATAATGTTAGAATGCTTGTGAACTTTATGTATGTTGAGTATATATTTTTGTGTGGAAATTTTGATGTAATAAAGTAGAACAATTCATGCTATTTGAATGTGGTGAAAATAGTAGTGAATCATGTAAATTAAACTACAACTTGTTAATTGATAAATGAGAAAAAGAAAAGATTGATTATTTTGCCATGCATGAATGGATTATATGAAAAATGTTGGGAACATTTCTCTTGATAAGCAACTGTAAATTTTTAGTTAATTGGATACCAATAAATTCATTTTATTGGTTATAAAAGATACAATATGTTTCCTTGATGCAACTTTATGATTATCAATAAGAAGAAATTTGAAAGTTAGATTAATCGTCTAAAATATGGAGTAGAAACATATGAGCTACTGTTAGAGAATAATCTCAGTTTATATAAATTTATTTCAGTTAAATAAAAAGTTTGATCAAAGTTGAAGAATCGAGTTTTTATAAAATAATGGGATAATAGGAAGTTGGGGACAAAAGCCATCGGGATACCTCTATGTTGTTGAGGGCACTTGTCCTGTTGGTCTGGCGTTGCACTTGTTTCCTGGTCAGCTTGGGGTTTGAAACCCGTTTAGTCCCAAAAACATTTTGTTGTTTTGTTTTCAAAACTATTCGAATCCGAGAAAGTGGTTAAGTGGACTTTGGTGTGAGAATTAGGCACGAAGCCCACATGGGCTAGTGGGGTGACTTGGGGCGGTGCCTGAGCATTCACTGGTTCGAAACCCAGGGTCTGCCTTTTATTTTTTTGTTGTTTTTAAAAGGATTTGGTGAGTTTCAATACATTTAAAATATGAAGAATAATCCTAGTAATCTTATAAAGTGTTGTATTTATAAAAAAAATAGTTTCAAAGATTTTATATATATTTTAGAAGAAAAAAGGGCATTTGAGAAAGAATGAAATTTTTGATCTCAAGTTAATTATTTTAAGAACATAATCCTTATCTTTAGAAGAAAAATAAAGACTATGATATGTGAGAATTAGTCTTCTTGTTGAGATTATGCATTTATGTTGAATGAGAAACTCTAGATTTCTATATGTACTCAAATTGTTAATGAGTTTAAATTAGATGAATGTATGAATAGAATCATTAATTGGAAAGAATTAAGAGTGGAAAAGTAAATTATGAATAGTGTTAAAATACGACCTTGATGAAGTTGTGAAATGAGTTGAAGATAAGAATAATTAAGTTTGAGAAGAAAAAAGGGCATTTGAGAAAGAATGAAAAATTTGATCTCAAGTTAATTATTTTAAGAACATAATCCTTATCTTTAGAAGAAAAATAAAGACTATGATATGTGAGAATTAGTCTTCTTGTTGAGATTATGCATTTATGTTGAATGAGAAACTCTAGATTTCTATATGCACTCAAATTGTTAATGAGTTTAAATTAGATGAATGTATGAACAGAATCATTAATTGGAAAGAATTAATAGTGGAAAAGTAAATCATGAATAGTGTTAAAATACGACCTTGATGAAATTGTGAAATGAGTTGAAGATAAGAATAATTAAGTTTGAGATATGATAAAGGGTATGAGTACCCATGGTTTCGAGTGCATGAAAAGTTGTGATCTAGAGGTGTAGTGAGGCCCCGGGTACCGGCAAGTTAAATGATTGATATATTTGAGATATGGCTATGAAGCTATCTCGGTTTTTGTGATTAAGTCCGGTAGGGGGGTTAAAGCTAACTCTAGGGGTTGTAATTGATTCATGTCTTGAACTTAAGAATTAGACACTTAAGTGAAGATGTAGTAAGATCTAGGCAAACGTAAGTGGGGCACTCTATATAGTCGGGCGGTAGGCGTGTTGCGGCGGTTCATCGGGACTATAGACCCAGTTGGTAGACTGTGATTGCCTCGTGGGAGACGAGCTTTTATTTTAAATCCGGGGCTATGCATAGTCGGGCGGATAGTTTGCCGTTCTCCATGTATATGCGTATACCGGGACTAGAGGGTCACTTGCGGGAGGTTCGCACGATGAGGAGTCTGTATAACAGTCGAGCGGGGGATTTGTTGCGGCGGTTCCCCGGGACTGGGATCTGTACTCGTGGAATGTCTTAACTTTGTCTTATTACTGGGTAGTTGTTATGGCGAGGGATCGAACCCGTTATTGTGGAGTACGTAGACGCTTGCTCTCAGACCTATGTAGTATGGGATGCATAGAATCCGAACAAGTGTGCATTAGTGTCATCCTAGTATAAAATGTGTGCATTAGGCATTAAGACATGACATATACTTACATGTTTAGCGTAGTCACAATTTAACACTTTATTGTTCATTTAACTTTGTGATTTGTTAAAGTATGGAGATCGTTATACTAATTCCGGCATAGAGAGGATAGCCGTGTATAACATTTCGTCGGTTGTAATCAACTGACGTGCCCACAGTCTTACATGCAGGTAATGGATGTTCATGAAGCTATAAAATGAATATGCTGATGCTGTTTTGTTTAAAGATGTTGTACATGTTCCATTGTAATTTATTTTGTCTTCCGCTGTGTAACAAATGTAACAAACTCTGATGTATTGAGAAAAGTTTTATTTTCCTTGTAAAATTGTACGAAGTGAAGTGTAAAGATCCCGTCGAATCTCGAATTCGGCCTTATTTGGAATTCGGGGCGTTACACGGATAGTAGGCGCTATGAAGACTGCACCGACGACATCGTAGGACACTCTAGACCAACCAAACCCAAAATCCACACCCCATCACCCCCAACACCAACAAACTACCGGTATGGTCCCACAGGCCCCAAACTGAACCACTGACCTCACACACTTGAACCCCAGATCCATGGTGTTCGCGACAACAGGTGCGGGAGGATTCTCTGTCGCGATATAGTCGCTCCTCGACAGTTGAGACAAGCACCCCGGAAGTTGAGATAAGTGAACGCACAACACGGAGGGACCCCATCTTTGGGTCCAAGCTCCACAATCGTGCAAGGCAACCTAACTCCCGGCATCTTCACACGCACTACCAACTCTAGCAAAAACCAAATCACAGCCGCAGAACGCCTTGATTGGCCCCGAGAGTGTGGACATGGTGGCAAGCATGCAGAACATCCGGACAAACATCTAGCAAAACCACACAATCCCAACCTAACCTAAATCCCAACCCTAAACAACTCACAAACCCAAACCCCAACCAACTCACCCCCAACCCCACAAACCAGGCCCTAGCGGACAAGAACCAAACTGCCGAACCCATTACCTGAGTGCGGAGGTGGCCGGAGAGGCGCCTCGCTCGTAGGGCGCCTTGGCTGAGCGTGTAGGTGGCCGGAGCGGCGCCTTGCTCGACTGCGGCTGGTGACCGTCGACGGCGCGACGGCAGGGGAGATGGGAGGGGGGGAAGGCATCGAATGGTAGGGAGATCGGGGAGGGGGAAGTCGACTTCGGCTGGAGATGGATACAACCTTTCGATAGTGGAATATCAACCAGTTTGAGTTCGAAGATAACATGATTAAAGTTCTCCTTTCCGCCCGATGCTCGAAGGCAAATATGAATATATTGAAGTCTCCACCGATTAGCCATGGTATGTCCCACCTTCTGTGGATCAAATGGATCTCGGCCCAAATGGTCGTTCTGTTCGTTGCTTTGTGTGGCCTGTAGCTATTGTCAGTGTCATCACTATCTATGTCTATGAAGGAGGATTGATAATGAGAATTCTCCATGAAACTCTTCAATAGCTTTGAAGAAATTCGGATTTTTGAGGAGCCAATAACATCCCTAACCATTTCCAGTTTTCCACTATTCATTCTACTAACATTTTAGAAAGGCAATTCCTCTGTCACCCACTTAACAACTATATATATCCAAACAATGACATTGGAGAAGGAAAAAAACCCCTCTAATAATCTCTCTATTTCGTGCTCTCTCTCTGATATTCCTCCATCCTAATTCTTGTATAATCCTTCACCATTAAAAAAAAAAAAAGAAAAGAAAAGGAAGTCGTTCTAATCCCTCTTCCTCTTCCCTCTTATTCCTCATATCCTCATCGGAGGATGAGGCGCAGAATATCGTCTACGGCGTCGATGGCGACTCAAAAGGCAGGCACCACAGAAATCTTAACCTCTATTGATGAAACCACCTCCGACTCCAACTCAAACAGAAATGAGGAATTTGAGACGATGATTTCCTCCTCTTCTAAATACGATTTCGACAAGGTAGTCAGTCCTCTTTCTTTCTTTCTTTCTTTCTCAAATTGTTCACATATTCTTTTAGTTTACGAAATTATGTGGTGCTTGCTTCGGTCAAAGTTTCATCTTATAAATTTTTGACAAATTAGGTTAATGTTTTACTGGGCAACAACCACAACCATTTCTAACACTCGTTTTCTAAATGGGGTTTTAGTTGACCCCATGGAATGGAAAAGAAAACATCGATCGAGGTTGGGATTTTAGGCTATGTTATGCTATTATTACTACTATCTTGAATTGTGCAGATAACCACAAGACTGGAGTAAGTTTTTTTCCTTGGTTATAACTTACTTAGAGAAGTTTTCATAGTGTATATATATAGAGAGTATGCAGAAAGTCTGTTTACATATTAAGCTTAGTTCGCTTTTGGTCAGATGTTCTCTTGATAATGATGATGTTAAGCTTAATGTAGTTATAGCGCTTTAGTTGTTGATGAAGCTGTTTACTTTTTATATTTGTTAACTATAGTATGATCTTTAATGTGATTTACATAGAACATGTTGTGCAGTTTGCGCCCTCACATAATTTAAAGATATCATTTAGACACATGCATACGCATTTCACACAAAGTTTTTGAAATCACTACGGGTCAAGTATAGTTTCTTGCAAAGGGATTGTTGGTTGGTAATAATTTCCCTTACCAAGTTCTGAATAATTAGATTCGTGGAGGATGTAAATATGAGAATATTACTAAACTAGCGAATATGGTCGGGTAAGAGTGGAGTAATCAAACACCAACTGTAGTGGGGAGACTGTATGGAAACAAACAATGCTAGTTCTTTAGTTATGTGGTTAGCGGGGGTTAACATGTTAAACTGAGTACACCTTAAATGTGAACCTTATACTAGAAAACTTTGTGCTAAATTGGGTACATATGGATGTGTACAAGTTTCAAATAAGTTTGGATAAAAGACCCAAAAAAGATTCAGAAGGCAATAAAAAATATTTATAAAAGGCCAGTTCAAATGATTAAGGAGAAAAATGTCTTATTTTTGTTGGATAGAAGTACCTCAAGTAGAACTTCTGGGTACACTGCTGACAATCATCTTTAATAGTGAGTTAAATATACTCTTTAGAACACCAAGTTGTCCATATAAACTTGAGAACTGCAAATAATTCAATTGGACTTGACCTATTTAGTAATCTCCCATTAGGTATTTATACAACGTTGACTAAGCCACTAACTAGAAGCCACTAATTTTACCAGAATATCTGTCATACATAGCTAAATTAGTCTATCTTCACTTGGAACTTCTGATCAACACTCTTAAGGGCCAAGGCCTTCATACTGTATCACCTTAGGTTGTCGTTGAGGTACAGATCAGGGAGGTATATTTGTAGAGTTCCACGATTTTATTGAAGATCTATCTAATTTAGTTGCGGGAGATAACCTAGTAGATCAATGTTAGAAAATTCATGTTGAAATACTAATGATGACTCAAGACACACCGGTAATCCATAAGATTCTTGGCAATCAAGCTGTTGCAACTGTAGCATGATTTTTCATTCTTGTAAGTAGTATCCATTAATTATCTCACTATTTGTGTTGTAGTTATCAACTCATCTCTTGCCACGACGGACTTGTGTCTTCCGTACTGTTTGTTCTATCTTCTCTTCGTTCACTTTGTTTTCTTGGACTTTCTTATGAGGACACTAAGTGCTGTTAGAGGACTATAGTGTTGTTTGTTTTTTATTTACATTGTATGCTCAATGTGCAACTTGGAGTTGAATATTTGAATGTATTATAAATATAGTTTATATTTGATGTTCTTACTCGTAGTTGGTCTTTGTTATTGTGTATTGTGTTTTCTTCCTTCTTTAACCAACATTTCAAACTGTTGGTGAAAGTGTAAGGAAGTGCTGCAAGCTCAACGTTGAACTCTTCCTCTTCTGTTTCCTTTGGAGTAGGTCCACCCTCGTACTTGTAGCGGTGTTGATGATCCATTTCCTTCCGAGTCTTTTTCCATTCAAACCTACCCTTCAAGAAATAGCAAGTGATGCTTGAATTGGGGAGGTCCTGACAAAGAATTGTGAGCCCCTGACAATTTGTCTAGATTGAATTTGAATCATCAAAAGCAAATGGAATGTCATAACCAGGCTCACCCCCCGTTGTAGGGGCGGGAGGAGGAAGCATTGGAGGCACCTCTTTGTGGATGGAGCTAGCATCGTTGGGCTAAGCAGCAAAGAGAAGTGGAAGAAATAGAAGAGAGATTTTTGAAAATTTGGTTTTTGTAAATAGGAAACTTGTAGGATGATCATGTGTGTCTAGAAGAGTGCATGTGGTGGGGATGGTGATATTCTTTACAAGATAGCTGAGGTAGCAGTTAATTCGGGCTTGGGATACCAAAATTTGATTTCCTCTAAATTGACTTATACTTAATCAGGGGTGAGAATAGGTTGGTCACAGATCGACCTCATGTAAACCCGGGTCTGGGTATATTTAACTTGATAATCAAATTATACTTACTGCTAAAGTATCATGAGAAAAATTAAGGTTCTGATCACTAATAAGATGTGAATGGACAATGAGAAGAGAATGAAGTCGAAAGCAAGAGGTTATGGAAAGAGGTTAGAGAGTATGCAACCAGAGGTAGAGGTAGTTGTCGCTTAGGGTGAGGTTTACGTGAGTTAGATGAAGAAGATGCGAAGAGGGGAGAGAGGCTGGAGAGGAACAAGACTCAAAGGAACAAAAACAATGTGGTTAGAGGAATGAAACAAACCCTGTTTCCTTGTGATGTTAAATATATGGGTTCTTTTACAAGCCAATCATTTTATAAGATATGAGGTCACATATCGGCCTCATGTAAGCCAGGGCCTGGGTATATTTAACTTGGATAATCAAATTATACTTACTGCTGAAGTACCATGAGAAAAATTAAGGCTCATTGATCACTAATCAGAAGTGAACGGACTATGAGAAGAGTATGAAGTTGGAGAGCAAGAGGTTATGGAAAGAGGATAGAGAGAATGCAACCAGAGGTAGTTGTCGCTGATGCGAACACTATCGATGAGGTTTATGTGAGTTAGATGAAGAGGACGTGGAGAGGGGACAGAGGTTGGAGAGGAAGGATTCTTTTACAACCCAATCATTTTATAAGATAGGTGGGCCACAATTGAGTTTGGGTTGAACCATAACAAATACCCTAGTCCCAGATAAATTAGCAAATTTATCTAAATCTTACCAATATTTGGCGATATATCAGATTTCAACCTGATACATTATCCAACATTAGACAAAAATGACATGCAATTCAATCAATAAATTAATATTTTAGTCGTATCTGCCGATTTCTGAAAGAACACATATTAACTCACATTATATAGTTGACAGTGCTGCACTCTTTACGTTCATATAGTCATCTTTAACTCTTTCCGGTGTCGTTGGTGTTAAGAGGTATACCATATGGCTTGCACAAGCTAAAGCTACCACAATGATTTCAAGATAGAATAACGAAACAGTTTTAGCTGATATGGGTGATGCATCATCTATCCAATTTTTTTCCAATATAATCAAAGGAAAGATTCTGCTGCTGTGTATGAATGTGAAATGATGGAAGTACCTTCTGTGTGGTTCATAATAATTTGTGGGCAACATGCATCAAAATTTGATTAGGTTGTACTTGAGAAGATAATAGATTTGATACAATTGTTTTATTGTAATCCCATACTATGGATCCGGATCCTCTGCAGTAGTAAAAATTATTGCAGAGGTAGAAGGGTTTGATTTTTAGCCATAGGATGTTATGGAACGGCTAGGAATCAAACCACTTCAATAGATAGGATCTGGGTTTAATGCAACAAAAATACAAGGGGAGATATAAGAAAAAGAATAATATAGTTCTTGAAGTAGACAAACCTTTTGTAAAATTTGAACTTTTAGGAAGTATGGGCACTTTAAAGTGAGTCCTGTTTCCAACAGGAAGTATGGACACTTCCCCTACATGTATATGCACACTGACGCAATGGATCAAACTGGAGTTATACTATTGGCTAAAAGAATGTGGGAATATGAGTTTTTGCATACAAAGGATATTACGAAAAGATATGCAAAACTGGAGTTATACACATTTATTCCCATATGCAAAAATTCACTAATAATATTGAGATAAAAGATGATCTTTTCCTCGTATATATTTGTGAATTCCATATTTTGCTGATCCAATTCGGTAAGATAATCCATTAATTTACTTGATACTGAGAATAAATGTGTTTTGGAATTAGTCGACATGAATCAAAAGGTATCCTGGCTGATTCTTATCAATATCCATTCCAAAGAATGAATTACTCAACTTCATGTGATAAATTCTATAGAGAAAGCTTTATAAATCAGCTTTAAGGAGGCGGCCAAAATGTCTGAGGATGAAACTATTTCGAGAAGTGGGGTATATGCTCAAGAAAAGCTTTTATGTCTTAGGAACAGTCATCTAGAAATAGTTAAATGGTCTCTGTTTGCGTGATTACTTCTGTCTAGTTGGGTTGGACTATGTGATTGCTTTCAATTTCGTTAAATTCGTTTTCTTAGAAAAACTTCTTTTTTATTCTTGAATAGAGCTTATATATAATCACCTTTTTGAGTTAAATTTGGAAGATGTACACTAGGAATGAAAACTGCATTTTTTTAGCAGTTTCTGGAGGTTTCTTGCATTAGCTCAGGTAAGATCAGATGCTTTGCAGCTGGAACAGACTGTAGATTTGCATTGTACTTGATCAATAAGCAGTTAGCAATCGGGGATCCTCTAGCTTCACATATTGAGGCTTTTAAAGGAGAAGAATCTGTTAGTTTTGGCCCGGATGCAACTCTCGTCAATTATGGCAAAGGCTGGAAATTGCGGACAGTTACTGAGAATGGTAAATTATGGGGTTAACAAGAGAAATTGCATACTCGTTTTGTGTAGTTATTTTTTGTATAATACATCAATAATTCACATCATATTGTCTTTTCTAAAGAAGGACATGAAGAAGCAAAAATTATGCATCAGACGTTGAGCATACTTCCAAATATTGAGGTATGTCGTTTCCAAATTATATTTCTCTATATGTCCATTTTCCTTCACTTAAAAGACTCCCTCCTTTTCAAAATCTAAGTCGTTTGAGGTTTCACACTCATTTTAAGAGACGCCTAAATTAGTTTATTAGGAAATAAATATCTCTCTTAGTTGAACCTATTAAGTAACCTTTTAATAGTGTACTTACAAAACTGTCCTCTTATTTGATTATTATGTTCATTTTTCTAAAAGCTCTCCAGGGTAGAGTTGATAGTTTAGTTAAAAAATTAATTGGAGAGAGATTGAGAGTGTGAAGACATTGTGTTGGAAAGCGTAAACAACTTACATTTTTGAAAAGAAGGCTTAAACGACTTACATTTTGAAACCGAGGGAGTATTTCTTAAAAAAAGAAAAAAAGACTGGTGAAAGTTTTAATTCTCAGGAAGATAATCTTTATATTTCTGCAGTAGCTGAAAGATTGGTTTACCCTTGTCAATTTTGGCCAATTGTAGTTCATTTTATCTTATATAACATTGTGAGGACTAATCTCAACATCCCATTGAAGTATTTGTCAAGGTTGTAAGAGTAAGCAGAATGCCGAAAGATGGATAACTAGACCCATATATATTATAAATGGGTATAATAATGACAAGTAGGAAATACTAATTGCATTCCCTCTCTTGTTACTTCTTGTCCATCCTTTTTTCTCATCCCATCCATCTATTTTACCTTGCATTGGTGTTGCAGTAACGTGGTTCACTAGTTTGATGACTCATTTGGTAGCCTAAAGGAAGCATCTCATAATGCAATTTAATTGATGCAGAAGATTCTGTGAAGTGCTTCTCAAGCTGACAACAACAGTTGGTGGTCAGATTAATAGCTTAATCACCCAGAAATCGCATGTTAATCCCTAAAAGTCAAAATAAGAAATGAATGAATATGGTAGAAGAGTTTGCCTTAATTGAAAATAAAATGTGGGAGTATCGATTGAAGTGGTTTGGACAACAAATGAGTATTACCTATGAAGCATAGGTGCGGGCATGAGACAGGGCAAAAGTTTTAAAAGTAGGGTGCAGGAACACGACTATATTATTATAATTATAATTATAATTATAATTTAATATATAAAACTCAAAATAAAACTGAACCCATACACGTAAAAAGAACATAAAAAGAATCCAAAATTCAACATTAAACTTTTGACCTATAAAATTAAAGATAAGTTTGTGTCGTCGTTAGAGAAGTTTCATAATTGTTAGTCTTATCCACTTTTCTCACAAAATATGGATCTTCATATTCTTTATGGAACTATATAATTCCAAAAGAAGTAAAACTCTTCTAATTATTAGTTAGTGACAACTTCCAAGACATCTTCAATCACATCAACAAACAAGTCCATTTCCAACACCTGCTCATCAAGGGAAAGGTTTTTCCACCTCCAAGATGTCAGTATCCTTAAGTATATCGAAGTCATCTCCGCCTACGTCCCACATATTTATCTTTCCTTGAAGATATTTCCGAGACTTCCTTGAAAGAAGGTGAATATTGGTATGGACATACATCAAATCTTGGGCCCGTTGTTGTATTATCTTGTTCCTCTTAGCGGAATGAACTTGTATGTACTCCAATTTCTCTCACGACAATAGAATGAACAAGGATGCCCAAGCAACCTTAAAGCCAATTTTGTCAAATAAGGTGCAGACCATGGATAACCCACCATACCGTCAGATCCATCAAGCCCTAAATACATAAAGACCCACGAAAAATCTTCCAAACTTCGTATTGACTTTGCTCCTGGTCATTCCAAAAATATCTATTCAAGCAGTTGCCTATCTCATTAGATCTCTCCGTATTGAAGTGTTGAGCAACTCAACTTGTTCTTCCATTAAGTCGATCAGAAGTATAATACCTAACACCACGAAACAAAATATTTATAACATGCTACGGGTTGTTTACATGGAGTGTTGTTGGATCCCCAAAATTTATAATAATGTGTTCGTGATTAAGAACTTCATCATGAACCACTGTATGAGGCTTGCTATGTTCATCCGTTTTGTGAAGCTTTCCGTTGCTGTAACGAGGTTTGCATCGTTTGTTATGTTAAAGATGTGTCAAACGATAAGACAAGGTCTTCAGGATATGGTGCTTAGCAAAAGTTTATATAAGGACAATGATGTGGTAAAAGCATAATTTGTGAAGACAAAATTCTACAAGAGATTTGGTGGGAAGATCAACTACATTCTTTTCTTCTCTGGGCCTATATATCATATGCTCTGCTTTGTTGACACGAAAAAGCCCAATCTTCATTCAATATATGATATGTAGGATATAATGATTGAAAAAGTCAACAACACCATATTTAGACATGAAAGAAAGATGGAAGATGAAGAATCACCATTCTACAACGCCGTGCATGGTATATTGGTTGTACTTTGAAACATAAGCTATACTCATGTACATTGCTTGGCTCATCCCCTAAACCCAAAGCAATTCCTATACTAATCTTTTCAAGTTTTAATTACTTAGTAAAGGGTTTGAGGAGAAAAATTTTGGGTTTCAAAACCTGGCCGAAAGTCAATAGTTTTACTCATAATATAACATGCAATATGGCAATTCCCTTCTCTCCTTTTACTCACCCATTGCATATTGGCTTCACTACAAAGGAGCATAGGTTACTTTTTACTGTTCACTTATGGGCTTCAAACATTGATACTTCTTTTTTAAATAAGCCTCAAATATTTTCGATAGTAGGTTGTGGCCTCCAAAAGAATGTATGGTGTGATCTATTTTGGATTAATACTTTAGAAATTGATAAAGGCTTCCTTTGATATTGCTTTTGGACAGTACTTTTGGTTCAAAAAGAACTTTTAGATGCAAAGTGGGTGTTTGGAATACTTAATTGGCTAAATTACAAGAAAGTGCCCTATACTTTCGGCATTTTTTAAAGAACTACCCCAGCTGTGCTTTATTATGTGCAAGCCCCCAAATTTTCATTTTAATTCTCAGTAAACTACCCTGCCATCTATACTCCATTAGTACGCCGTTTACGCATACTACACGTGCTTTTGATGAATGAAAATACCTCTCCACTCCATTTTCCCTCCTTTTTTCACTTTTTACAATATTTATCTATCATCTTCACCTTTTTACCTTCTCTCTTTACCCCATTTCAATTTCTTCCCCGAAACTTTTCAAACCCTAATTTCTTTAATTTCACATTTATCCATCCATCTTTTGCTCATCGTCCTCATCATTAGCGACTATCAAGTTAGGGGATCAGAAATTTGAGAATTAACATAACACAAAAGAAAAATTAGTTTTCTTTCAAATAAAAAATTGGAGGAAAATATACTTAAAAGGTCAATAATAAACACACCTTCGATTTCACCTTGAAATAGAATCAAGATTGCAAAATTATTAAATAACTTGGGTTTCCCCAATTTGAGATGCCAAATAAGAATAATAAGAAGAGGAAGAAGAACCGAAGAAGAGATCCAATTTGGAGAAGAGGGAGAGATTTGAGGAAGATTTTAGGGTTAAATATCAATGAAAAGGAAGAGATTTGGGGAAGAAATTAGATTTTGGAGATAGGAGAAGGAAAAAAGAGGTGAAGTGTGGGGATAAATGTTGTAAAAAGTTCAAAAAAGTGGGAAAATGAAGTCGAGGGTATTTTCATTCATCCAAAGCACGTGTAGTGTGCATAAACAGCGTACTAACTAAATGTAGAAGGCAAGGTAGTTTACCGAGAATAAAAATGGAAGTTTAGGGAGTACGATAATAAAATATAGTTAGGGTAGTTTTAAAAAAGCCAGAGTATTGTAGTTTCTTGCAGTTTAGCCTACTTAATTGAAAAACATATTTAGCCAAAAGTACTTTTTCAAAATTGCTAAAAAAAGAGGTTGTTACCCAAAATTACTTGTTCAAAATTGCTAATTATAGCATTTTTCACCATCAATACATCTAAAGTGGTGACCAAGAGAAGTCTTAAGAGAGACCGTTTCCGATATTTAGGCTCGAACAAAGAGATGGGGAGATTTGTGAAGATGTTATATATAGGATCCAAGCAGGGTGGTTTAAGTGGAGAAGTGCTAGTGGTATTTTGTGTGACAAACGTATACCTTTGAAGTTGAAGGAAAAATTTTGTAGGACGGCTGTTAGACCAGCAATGATGTATGGAGCAGAGTGTTGGATAACAAAGAAACATGTCCAAAAAATGAGTGTAGTGGAGATGAGGATGCTAAGATGGATTTGTGGTAAAATAAGGAAGGATCGAATTAGAAATGAGCATATACGTGACATGCTAAAGGTAGCTCCAATCCAAGATAAGTTAAGAGAGAATCGCCTCAGGTGGTTTGGACATGTCACACGTAGACCTAGTAGTGCCCCTATTAGAAAGAGTGATTTGATAAGTATTGAGGGCAGAGTTAGGGGTAGAGGAAGACCTAAACTAACTTGGGTGAAAATGGTGAAAAAAGATATGATAGCTTGTGACCTTACAAAAGATATTGCGTTAAACCGAACAGAATAAAAAACTAAGATTCTTGTAGCCGACCTCAACTAGTTGGGAAAAAGGCTTTGTTATTGTTGTTGTTGTAATACATCTAAAGTGGTGCTTTCTACTTTGCAAAAAAGTGCTTTTACTTAATAAGAAAATTTTGAAGTTAAACATATTCTTTTCTTACAGCACTTTTGGCAAAACATTTTTTCAGCAAAAATACTTTTCACTTACACCAGTACCAAACAACCAAAGTGGTATATGCATCAGTACTAGCCATACATAAGATCATTCCTTCATGCATTTGGGATATGTTTATATATTTTGTTAAAATGATCAATGCCTTTTCTATGTTTAGTTAACCTTCAGAACATCTCCAATGCACGTTCTTTTCGGCAATAGTATATCTCCAGTTTGCCCGATTCTCCAATGTGTTCGTGCATGTAGAGATAGAGTCCGTAATTCCTGTTGGAAAACGTTACTCACTTTAAAGTGTCCATGTTTCCTAGAGTGAAAGTTCCTGCCACTAAGCTAAAACTTCGAAGTTGTAGTAGGGTTGGGGGATATTGCACTTTGTATTCTAACACATCCACTCAGGTCTAGAGCCCATTTTTTATGGGCCAAAGAAACGATATAAATTGTAACGCCCTGAGCCCGGCGCAGCTGCGCACGCGGCTATGCGCGCAGCTGCACACGCGAAAAACAGATTCTAACAATGGCCCACCACAGGCTTGCATCACAAAAGGTGTCATGACTATTTGGTACCTAGTGATCCTTGGCTAACACTATATAAACACTTCTTTCTCTCTTACATTTTCGATGTTGGATCTTTTAAATCCAACACTTCCCTTCAATTACCCTCATGTGCTTAGCACGCCATGCAAGCATCAGGTGCCACTCACTAGCAAATGGGCCCCACATTTCATGCACACACAGCCACTTCTTATTCACATATGGCCCAATTTAATAATTCCATACACCAAGCCCATAATCCATTTATATGGGCCCATCTAATAATTACTCCACACACACACACACACATATATTATATGTATACATACACATACACATATACTCTACTAAGTACGGGGTATTACATACACCCCCCTTAAGATCTCAGCGTCCTCGCTGAGCTTGAATATGCAACTCGATCTAGGATCGTCTTTCTAGCCGATGTGGAGTACATTATCCTGATTCTGCTAGCATACTGTTCCTGGTCTCTCTACCAGTGTACTGTTCTAGCTCTATCTCAGGCGTACCTCTAACCCATTCCTACCAACGATCGGTGTCGAAAGTCGTCTCTGATACCATATAACGCCCCGAACCCAGTTTAGCTGCGCATACGCGGCTACGCGTGCGCGCACACGCGAAAAACAGATCCTAACAATGGCCCACCACATGCTTGCCTCACAAAAGGTGTCATGACTATTTGGTAACTAGTGATCATTGGCTTACACTATATAAACACTTCTATCTCTCTCACATTTCCGACGTGGGATCTTTTAAATCCAACACATCCCTTTCAATTACCCTCTCGTGCTTAGCACGCCATGCAAGCATCAGAGGCCACTCACTAGCAAACGGGCCCCACATTTCATGCACACACAACCACTTCCCATTCACATATGGCCCAATTTAATAACTCCATGCACCAAGCCCATAATCTATTTCTATAAGCCCATCTAATAATTACTCCACACACATATATATATTATAAGTATCCATACACATACACATATACTCTACTAAATACGGGGTATTACATAAATACCCAACAAATTGTGGGCCGAGACCTGGACTATACGCAGCGATTTTTATTTTATTGTTTTAAAATCCGCATTTAAATTGCGTACCTGGTGGGATTCGAACCTGGGTTGCTCTAATACCATGTGAAAGTCCCTGTCACTAAGCTAAAACTTCGAAGTTGTAGAGGCTTTGAGGGATATTGCACTTGTATTCTAACACTTAGAATTTGATTTTTTACATTAGGGCTTTCATAGAATTCTGTTATTCTTATCTAAAGCCACCGATAAAATTCAGGTAAAAGATTGTCTCATATATTTATGTATTCCATATTTTGTGGATCCTATACCGTTAGATTATCCATTAGTTAACTTGATTTTGAGAATAAATGTGTTTTGGAATTAGTCGAGATGAATCAAAATGTATCCTTTCTGTCATTGTTTTTTTAATAAAAAAAGTGCGTTTTTTACGCTTAAGCGATCAAAAGGGCGAACACTGTGAGATTTACGCTGAAGGATAAGCAAAGCCGATCTATTTAGCGGTCGACCGATTTTATTGCGCTTTTATAATTAAGCGGGCTGCTTAATTGGCATGTTTCGCTTAATAGGTTGCTTAAGAAGATGTAAGTGTGGAAATAATAATAATAATAAGACAGCTTAAAACCATTTGGAACCCGAACCACCCAATATCCAAATTTATAAGTTGTCTCACCCTGAAATATGATAGTTTGTTAAACCCTAACCCTGATCCTCCTCTTCAAGCGACCCCTTGACTTGCGGACTGTGGACTAGTTGGTGCACCTCTCGTTGCTAGATAATTTTTCGCAATATATGTTTTAATTGTATATATACTTTTAATGCTATGCAACTCAGTATTCACTTTATTGATTTTCTATTTCATACTCCTGCAATTTGTCGAATTTTATATTATTTATTCTTCATTGTTCAGAAATTTCTACCATTTTCTACTATTTCTTGTACTTGTTGTAATTTTCATGAAATTTTCACATTATCCTAAATTTAAAATCTGAATAAAGTAAATAAAAAAAGTGGAGTTTCATAAGCCGGCGCTTAAATCACGCTAAAAGCGATAAGTGGTAATTGAGCATTTAAGTATGTTTTACGCTTTTAAAAACCTTGCTTTCTGTTTCTTATCAATATCCATTCCAAAGAATAAACTACTCAACTTCAGGAGATGGATTGTAAAGAGAAAGTTCTGTAAATCAGCTTTAAGGACGAGGAAAAAATGGCAACTAGTATGTGTTTTAAGCGGGATATATTGGTAAAAAAAAGCGATCATATTTTGAGAGAAGTCTTCTATATGTCCAGTTTGGGCTGAGGTTTGCCATTGTATTCAATTTTGTCAAATTTGTTTCTTAGTGAAACTTCGTTTTTATTCTTGAATAGTGCTTAGATGTAATCACTTTTACATTTGCTTCATTTTGGGTTGAATTCTGAAGATGTACACTAGGTATTAAAAACTAATGTTTTTAGCAGTTTCTGGAGGTTTCTTGCATGAGCTCCGGTAAAATCAGGCGCTTTGCAGCTGGAACAGATGCTGGATTTGCATTGTACTTGATCAAGAAGCAGTTAGCAATTGGGGATCCTCTAGCTTTACACATTGAGGCTTTTAAAGAAGGAGAAGAATCTGTTAGTTTTGGTCCTAATGCAACCCTGGTCAATTATGGCAATGGCTGGAAGTTGCGGGCAGTTACTGAGAAAGGTAAATTATATGAGATTTATAAAGAGTTATTGCATATTTTGTATAATATATAAATCGTTCACATCATATTATCTTATCTAATGAAGGATTTGAAGAAGCAAAAATTATGCATCAGAGATGGAGGAGACTTCCAAATAGTGAGGTATGTCACTTCCACATTATACTTCGCTATGTCCATTTTCCTTCCATTTTCCTTAAAAAAGAGAAAAAGAATGGTGAAGGTTTTAATTCTCAAGAAGATGATTTTTATGTTTTGGCCAAATTTTTAAAGAACCTTCACTATTCCCAAACTTTTTTTAAACACCCCTTAACCTTCAACTTTTTTTGAAACATCCCTAAATTCAATTTCTCAAGTAACCCACATACGGTGTTAACTTCTGTTAGGTGTTTTGGTCACGTGACTAGCACGAGACTCTGTCTCTGAAGAAAATACCCTTGTTTTAAAGGTTATTCCCCCTCTTCTTCTCCAAGCGTTTTGAAGCTTGAGCGAGTTAGAGTTCATCTCAGGTTTGGGGAATCTTGAGGAAATCATTGGATGTAAGGTTTATGAATAATGAAAGCCATATAGAGTTATAGTCACCTCCTTCTCTATCCTTCCAGCGACCTCCACCATCTCAACCATCACCTCTGCCAAATTATACAAGCCATATAGAGTTTTTCATCACTTGAATCTTGAGTAATTATCACAAAATTCAGGATTTGTCTTCATCAAAAAAATTGCGGCCTGGATTGGAAGTCGGTGGGACCTCCATGGCTGAAGCCTCTGTGGTGGGACCAGGGGAAAGATCGAGGGGTTGTGATCGGATGTAAAATAATTCAATGATTTCTCCGATCCAGTTTATTGAATCAAAATTCCCCATTTTGTTCAATTTTAAGGTGAGGTTAATTTAGGATGAAATTAGTTGTTGTTAAGGGAGGAATGGATGGTGGTGGTTGTGGTGGTGCCATTGAGTTTCAGTTGAGTTGAGTTGAGTTGAGGAATGAGGAGTGGGATATGGAGAGGATCTTGAAGTGCCGAAGGGGCAGGAGGAGGTGGTGGCGGCCCCAGTGTTGATTGCGAAGGGCAGTGTACGATTCACAATCTTAGAATGAATTTGACATAAAAAATGGGTATGTGGTTCCTTCTCATTTGAGAAGAAAGAAAAAGATGAGTTTTTTATTTTTACCTTTTTTATTATTTTATTTTTTGTACTGAATTCATCTAGGGGTTAGACAATTCACATCAGGCGCTTGCTAACGGGAAGCTAACTCCGTTTGTGGGTTAACTTGAGAAACTGAGTTGTGGGGTGTTTTAATGAAAAGTGGAATAATTAAGTTTTTTTTTATAAAAAAATTAACCTTATAATTTTGCATTATTTTAAAATTTGCTTTTACCCTGGACTAGTTCTGGTCAGTCGTTTGCCATTTTATCTTACGTAACATTGCGAGGGATAATTTCAACATTTGCATTGTAACTAATTTTCAAGGTTGCAAGAGTACGTAGAATGCATAAGGATGGATGACTAGTGCCGTATAGAATGTAAATGGTTATAATAATGACAGGTAGGAAAGACTAATTGCATTCCCTCTCTTGTTCCTTCTTATCCATCCTTTTTTCGGCCCATCCATATATTTCATCTTGCATTGGTGTTGCAGCAATATGTTTCACTTGTTTGTAGTTTGGTGATTCATTTGGAAGTCTAAAGGAAGCATCTCAACTTGCTATTTAATTGATGCAGAAGATCTTCTCTGAATTGGTTCTCAAGCTAGGGGCGGCCCTAGGATTTTAGGGGCCTGAAGCAAACTCTCAAAAAGGGGCCCCACATATACCCCCCTCCCCCCCCCCCCCCCCCCCCCCCCCCCCCCCCCCCCCCCCCCCCAAAAAAAAAAAAAAAACTCCATATTATTAATATTTTTAGTAGTAAATATCCTTATGTGCACATTATGTGGTAAATAATGATATTTAAATCCTCAATTAGACTTCTTTATATATATATATATATATATATATATATATATATATATATATATATATATATATTTGAAAGTATAATGAAATAAGAATATAGGAGAATGTGACATACTGCTGTATCAAATATTGAATGAGGCTCGTTTGTCCAATCCCTTAAACATCCAGTGGGGAAAAAACCAAGGTCACATGGAGGATTCTATAATAAAAAATAACTAGAGTAAAATTTAGTGGAACACACACACATACATAAAGACAAACAGAGTAAAAATAGTAATATGTTGATGATGAAGTAGAAGATAATGATACCTTATTTTCTTTCTCCAAAAGATCATACATTTTCAGAGTGTCACCTAGAGCATTGTCATATAGAGACTGGCTGCGCTGTAAGGTTAAAATAACAAATAAACAAAAACAGTACAATTACTATCTTCTGTTCTTTACTAGAATGGGGAGGGACAAATAAATAAAGGGAAATTTAGTAGAAATGGGGAAGGACAAATAAATAAAGGGCAATTTGCCCTTCTGCAGGTATAGTCTCAAACAAGTGAATGCAAAGGGATAGCTCCACTAAAATCAAAAAGTAATTGGTTACCATGCATTATATGTAGTGCATCAAGGATTGTTGTGTCCAGCGTTGCACATTCAGGATTTGCAGTCATTACCTTGAAATGGGAACAAAATAATTTAAGAATGCATAACTTAATATTAATCAAACTTTAAAATGTGTGGTTGAAATTCATAAGTTGATGGCTTACTTCACACATTCCCCGGACTCTCTAGCTATAATAGCAGATTAAGCCTGCGAACTAATAACAGTTTGCAACAAAATTGAGACTATTACCAAGATGACGAGTCTTTAGGTGATTATTACTAAGTATAAAATAGTATTAAGCAAAGAAAAATTCCATACACAGGTATAATTTTCTATCAACAGAAGCACCTGATAAATGTTCTCGACCTGCAGAATTATTATGAAAACTATTCACAGAAACAATGTGAAACTTACATTAAATCCTCATATGCAGTAATGTCACATTGCACATGTTTTCTGTTTAACCCAATGATTGCACTGTCACAATAATACTAATTATTGTTGTGATTGTAATAGATAATAGATGTTAAAGCATGAAACTCCGTAACAATCCTTTTACTATCTGTTAATTATTACAATCATAACATAATTGATCTGATTGGAGTATATAAGAGGTGAAAATTGCATGACCAACATAAATCGATCTTTTCAACTATTTAAACTAAATGGACTCATGGTAGCAGAAATAGTCTAATTAAAGATAAGTTGAATTCATAGGTAAATCATTCATATTGCACCAGTCCTCCTAAAGCAATTGCTTATGGTTGGTTTGGCATGTTAATAAATCATTAAATTGCGGATTAATAATGAATACTGATGACATTCAGAACATCAGAATAACCATGAGAATGGTAGATGCTGGGAGTTCAGACTAATCATCAACAAGTGTCTATTGTATCTCTACTCCTAAATATCCATTATCACCACAAAAAACTAACTAAATACTAAATGAGTGCACAAGCACCTTTAACTTTGAGGTAATTACTGCACTACTAAATTTCAACTTACTTATTAGTTCTCATCAACTAACTTATCACTTCAATATAGCTTATTAAACCAATTGATTCCTCAGAGTTAACAGGGTTGGCTGTTTACAATCATAAATTACACAAAAAAATAAACTTGATGGATTCAACATGACACTTCAATCATACTAAAACAACCCAGAACATCAAAATTGGAAGTTGACCCCCAAATTTCGAGGTGCTAGAATAGTCAACAAGCTACAATAACCAAATCTAGAACGAACTAAACTTCAGATATTGCAAAACCCTAAGATGTGATGATGAGATGCTCACCTGAGAGTAAGGATTCAAATGATGTGAAAGGAATTTGGGGGAATTTGATTTCTAGGGTTTTATTGCTGGAAATTCCCCTTTTTTCTCTTTTTTTTTCTTCCTCTTTGCTGAAAAGAAAGGGAAAGAAGAAGATGAGAGGAAACGGGGGCTTCCCCTTTGCTGGAATTTGATTTTTTTTTCTTCTAAAAACGGGGGCCCCTTTTTTTGGATTTTTTGGGGGCCTGATGCAGTTGCATCGGCAGCCTCTGGGCTGGGCCGGGCCTGTCTCAAGCTGACAATAGTAGTGGCTAATTTGATTAATAGATCCATCATCCCTCAAAAGTGAACAAGTGATCCACGTTTGACAATGGTCTTGGTGAATCTATGCCCAAGTTATTGTAGCTTCTCACGGTAATCCCTCACAGTGAATTTCCCAGATTTAATGGGATAAACTTTGTATGTGGCTGCAACTTTGTTTTCATTTTCATATGAAATATTGAATGAGCATAGCCTGCCAGTTACCTTGTTCTACATGGACAACTATGCTCTGATTTGATTCCAATGGATGTTCTAGATCTTGGAATTTTAGTCAAGGTTGGACCTCTTTTCAACCTTAAGAGATACTCAATCTCGTCGACACTCAAGAGTTCTCAAAGTTGACGTAGACTCTCGCTATAGCAAATATCAAACCTTTGTTTGAATGGTGCTATTGGCACTAATTGCTTTTTTTTCAAAGTCCTTTCTTTTTTGGTCCTTCGTGTTAGGTCATAAATTAGATGCATGAAGGGAAGCCCAAAATTTACAATCTAGGACATGGTCAAGCCATAGATAGGTGGTTGTAGTACTAGTGAAGGCAGAACTGGTGAAGGTCTAGCCTAGTAAGTAGTAATACTAACTAAACTATTAATCTTTTAGGGGGTGTTTGATACACAAAATTGTGTAAAGGAATCTTCCATCTCTTGTGGATTGCTTGTTTGGCTAATGGAATGAATGTTTTAATCCCATGGGATTCACATTCCCCCCATTTACAAATTTCCAATCCCCCAGATAGTGTGGTAATATTGGATTTACATAGGAGTCAATTATAAATAACTAATTTACCCCCACCTCTTTCCACCTATCATTTCCAACAACCATGTCCCCAACCGCCCATCGCAATGCCCGATGCCCCCACAACCACCGACGCTATGCAACCACCCCCCTGGTCACTACTGCCACCGCCACTACTACCATTCTGTTGCCACCACAATTTCTGCTGCCGCCACCACCACCACCATCTCTGTCACCTCCATCACCACAACCACCAACCTCTTTGCAACCACCATTGTTGTCGTTGCCACCACCACCGCCGTGTAATATCCTTAAATAAAGTTGGTGGGTTGAGTTATTAATTAGTGGGCTATATATATAGTTGTTGGTGTTGGGCTTTGGCTTGTAGGATCGGCCTAAATATTAGGTGGTTGTAGTAGTATGTATATGTGTGCATGGCTTGCATGAGTTAAATACGTGAGTTTAGTCCCACATTGGATAGGAATTGTGAGTGAGTGTGGTTTAAATAGTTGCCAATTAATCAAGAGTACCTATTAAGCTAGCTCTTTTGTGGAGGCTAGCCCTGTGGTGGGAATGTGGCTTAGGTTTTCTTAGAAGCGTAGGTGTGTGAATAGCTGAGTGGACCCGGGTCGTTACATCTGCCAGTGCAGTATGAGACTTGAGGCCGTGGTGGCGGCAGCAATTTGTTGAGGTGCCACCATAGCGCATGCCTTCGTGCGTCTTGATCTAGGCACGAGTCAATCGCCTTTAAAGGCACATTAAGTTTGGATTTAGGGCTTTTCAATTTTAGGAAAAGCCCATACATAGTTCAATAATTAAGTTGTAAAAAGGGTATAGATTTTAGACTTTGTTTTAAAAATGACCATATCCACTTAAATAAATAAGTTTCGGACCAGCTAATTGGGTCAAATAACCCAAAACCCGATATTTTGAACTTAAGCATTAGAATAGCACTATCCTTTTTTCTCCTTTGTTGCGTTCTTCCTCAGTGCCTACTACTTCGTTTTTAATGTTAACTGTTTGCGTCTTTCTTCTTTTATAATGCTGTTGTTGCCAGCTGTCTTTACTGTTGCTTTTTCTTTCCTTCTTCCTCTTCATACATTGATCTTCTTATCTTATTATGATATGTGTTTTCTGGAATTGCTTAGCTAGTGAATTAGGTTTTAGAGTGAACTTTCTGTATGGAATTTGTAATATTACTGATTGAATTACACATTTTCAACTTATTTTCGTTTTTGTTCCCAAAATAAAACACTTGCTTTCGTTCTCTGTATGCACTGAATTCTATTATATATTTTGTTGGCATATAGTGTATATATTCTTAACTAGAAAAGTTTTAGAATCCAAAAGGAATTATTGTGCACCATAGTTAAGTGAGATGTGCGCCTTGCACCTCAAGAATTTCTAGGATATTAAAATTGCCTTGAGCCTTTTGTCTTCAACTACACTGATTCCCACCACCACCAGCACCGTTTTGTAAGACAATATATTTTTGAACGACTCTGAGTTATTGCCTTTAAAACTTAGTAGCATGATATGGGTTATGACAACCTTCTGGAAAAATATATGTCAACAATTATATGTTCTTTTATGTTGTATTTTCTAAAATAAAAAGAATAAAAAGTAATCTATTGCTGGTGGGCTTCTGATAAAATGTTTCTTCTTTAGTCTCGGTCCTCATATATTGGGGCCTAGCTCTTGCCTTTGCTCGAAACCTAATAGGTTGAACTTTGTAAGCATCATAATATCATAATGACAGGATGCATGAGAAAAATGTTTATGATTGCTAACATGAAGTATTTTTTTATTTGAAATGGAGCAGTGGGAGCCCAACCTGTCTACATCAGGGGATATTTCTTAGTTTACCATTGGATGACCTCACTGTTTTATATCAATATTTCTATAAATTTTTTAGCTTTTGGATAATAATTGTGTGCTTGAAGAATTTCTTTTAAAAAAAGGTTTTTTCCATATCCACATCCTAAATCTTTGCTATTTCACTATTCCCATCCGAATTCTTCACATTTCCATATTCCCACCTCAAAATTCATGTAGCGATTCCAAAAAAATCACCTAACATTAGTTTTTCCCTTAATTGTGATGAATATACTTTGAATATTCTCCTTATTTGGGTTCAAACCAGTGTTATCAGGTTCACAATATGTTTCGGTTCGTGGTACGAGTAGGGAATCGTGGTTCGTTACCTTGAGCGGTACGTGGTATGGAGGGGGTAGGATGAGTTGGGACTCTCATTTTTGTATATATATAGATGTGTATGTGTGCACATTTAGAAATAGAGACTCAAAAAAATTAATATATAAAAGAATTAATTACCTGTGTTGCTAAATATAAGATTAATAATCTAATCAAATTCCGTGACTAATTTAGGAGAGTTTGATGAAACGTTCATTTTTTTAAGAATAAAGTGTTCAGTTTGAAGATAAAAAGAAAACCATATGCGGATTGCTAGTTTAAGAGATCCGGATCGAGAACCAAACCATAAATCAGTTCGCGAGATCCGGATCGTGGTTCGGAGGGGGGGTAGGGAGGACCCGGTAACACCCAATAAGAATATATTTTAATTCTCAAAGTAAGCCCAACCCAACTATATTCTTCATTTAAATCTCTTATTTTCTCTTCAATCATCTTCTTCAATTTCTTCATTAATGTCTTTAGTTTCTCTATTAATGTCTTATCTCTCTACAATAAAATTTTAACCTTCAACGAGTGTTCTCTCTTTTTTAATAAAATATAATAACTTAGCCTTCAAAGCTCCACGGCCACAAAAGATTTGAACAAAATACGAACCCAATATTTGTTGTTGGGAATAATTTAAGCAA
Source organism: Hemerocallis citrina (assembly GCA_017893485.1). NCBI lineage: Eukaryota > Viridiplantae > Streptophyta > Magnoliopsida > Asparagales > Asphodelaceae > Hemerocallis > Hemerocallis citrina. The sequence goes on from CM030360.1 coordinate 299,525,596, forward strand.
GATTGTAGTTTAATGGTTATTAGGAAAAGTTATTACAAGAGATCTGTTGAAATTGAAAAGTGTTGCTAGGGTTCTCTTTGCTTTAATGGAGAATTAGAGAATGATGAAGAAGAAAGGAAAAGGGCAAAATAGTCTTTTAAACATCAGGTGTTTTTGGAATCATCATATTCATTGGAGGTGATAATTTATAAATATAAAGATTTAGGGTAGGCATATGAAAATAGCAAAGATTGCGGGTGTGGATATGGAATAAACTCGTAAAAAATTTCATCACCTGAACTTAGAAATAACAAAATGTCATTTCTGTTTATAACCCCCCCTTTTTTTAGTGATTAATTTTTTCTGTTAAATGTCTCTTTTTGCAGAATTTATCTCAATCACAGTATAAAAGTCACCCTGCCCACAGACCGAGCTCATTCATCAGTTTCTTATATGCCACGAAAATATTTCTCGTATTTGTGTTTATCTTCCTGCTTGGAGGGGCACTCACTTTGTTACTTGAAAATCTTCCAGCGCTAATCTTGTTTGTCAATTCTTCCTTGTAAGTAAACATTTTTTCCGTCAGTTTACACAATTCTACACATTTAGGAGCTCAGCATCCATCCAAATGGATCAGTCAATGTATTATTGAGATGATTCTCTATGGCATACAGCTCTATATTTAGTGCCCGATGTACTATTGAAGTTATCTGCTGTATGTGAACAAGGGATTTAACTGTTCATATAAAACTTATGTACATCAAAATAGTGGGATTTTCAAGGGAATCGCCCACTTTACACATGCTTTATGTATCATTTTTGAATTTTAGATGCTTATAAGTTTATTTAACATTGATCTCATTTTCTTAAACTCAGTTTTATGTAGATTGCATTTTCCTGAGGTATCACTGATTTGTTAGCTCGTCTGAATCCAATTACTAGAACTTACATTATTTTCTTGCAATTATTTTTAATTAGCAATGTATTCACGTAATTTGTATGTTAGTATTGCTTGAAAGTGTGTTTTATTTTAAATGCTAGATGTTCTTCTAAACTTATGAAGTGAAAATTGAATCTGCCATAGAATTCATTTGTCTGAGGTATCATCTGACTTTAAGAAAAGCAGAAACAGAGAGACAGACAAGAAGATGCTATGCTGATCTCTTTTCTTTCGCAATTTAAAGTGTCCAGTTGTGGTGCTCTGCTTATAATCGATTCTTTTCTTTCTGCTTCAACAGTAGTCGAAGTTTCTCTTATTAGACAACCCCATTAGGCATTAACTTATATTGGATAGGCGCAAATTCGGACCCCTTGTCTTGAAGAGTTTTTCCATCTTTTTTTAGCTTGGACAGCCTCATATCAATACAACAAGCATTTTTGTGCTTATTATAATATGCAAATTTGCTGTGGGGTGCAACAACAGTGACATCCTTATTCCCAAAATTTTGAAGCAGTGATATAAAAAAAATTGTTTCGGAGGGTTCGTTTCTTGTTGTAACCGGCGGCATAGATGTCGAGTTTGCTCAGCTCCTTGAGGATGATGCCAGGGAAGTAGTTCAAGAACGGTGGTGGTGGTAGTTTTCTTTAGTGGCTTGTTTTGGGCTTATTATAATTATATAAGTAATAATTGAAATGGATTTTTAGAACAAAGAATATTGAGCTAGCTGAAAATTTTATGGAAATGTCTCTTTTCATTCCTAAAAATTTATGCAAATAGCCTCAATTTATGTTCATTGCGTTGTTACTTGCTTAACCAAAATTATTTTTATTGAAGCAAAAAATGTGTTCAGCTTTTTATACTTCTCTTGCTTTTTTACAATGTAAATAATTTTGTTGTAATTTCCAAGCAGTTTACAACAAAGTGATATTAATTTCAAAACTTAGGGCTGGCCCAAAACCCCAAAATTCTGCCCTAGGATCCGGTGGGTAGGGCCAGGGTTGGGTTTGGGTTTATGGTAAATCCGGTCCAGCCCGACCCATTATCATCCCTACATGAAATGGTACATTTTTTAATATTACTAGTAAATACAGGTGCATTCGTCTGAACAATTTTTTATATATATTTATCTATATTATAATGGGAGAAGCACGTGCGGAACACGTAAAATAATAAACTGACATTCATTGTTCATGATCCTTCTCCCACGGAGCAGGTGCACAGAGAGAGGGAGATGAAGAGGGTAGGGTTTTTGATTTTTTGAGAGATAGGGAGAGGGTAATAAATTTGAACGTGTACTGTACGTATTTCATTGGTTTATATTGTAGAGTGTAATTAAACGTGTGTTGCACGGATTGGGATACGGACAAATTACACTAAGGACTTCTTCCATTAGTAGAGATTGTTTTATTTTATTTTTTTAATTTTTAAACAATCTCGTAGCCGTGTATTCAAACAATTTTGCTTCACAGAGCATTTGTAGTCGTCGTGAGCGAAATTTTGGGTGTTTGGCAAATGGAAACAGAAAAAATGAGTTGGCGCTATAGTCGTCGAAAGCTAAAATTTGGGTCAGACGAAAGATTATCTATCATCCAAGCGATATGTACAGGTAAATTAGAACGGACGGAGAATCATTTCCAGTCCGACGAAAGTTTTTGTTTTTTTAAAAATTTTTTTGTACTGGACTAGACTTAATCTTTCGTCCCAACCATTTAAAAAAAAAAAAAGTAAATGGAGGTTGTACTTAGGTGGCCGAATTTTCAAACCAAAAAATTAACCTGGGGCATCTTTTTCAAAGCCCAATTAGGGTATTAATTTTTTCAAAGTCAAAAATAAAAATAAAAATGGAGGGACGGTAGATAGATTATCTACCGTCCCACCCATTTCGTCTTTTGCTAAAATTGAAGGGATGGTAAATTATTTACCGTCCTTCAATTTTTTTTTTGTTTCTTTTAATTAATTCAACAGACGATAAATTATTCTTCGTCTGACGATGTCTCAACTGCAATTGTGTAGAGACGATGTTTCATTTTCCGTCCCACGTTTCCGACGAAAGATAATCTTTCGTTCCATTAGACGGACGAAAGATAATCTTTCGTTTGCTATATTTTGACAAAAGCCATTTCGTCTCCCAAATTTGGCCGACCACTGTTCATCGTATTGCCAAAATTTGGATAAATGACCAACGACTATAGCGATTTTATTTCCAAATTTTCCAAAATTTGGATAAATAGACAATGACTACAAATGCTCTAAAGGAGGAGGATGCAAGCCGGATTCCAACTTCCGACCATTCACTAGCGAACAGGCTGACTGCTTATGTGGTCAATGATCTTCTTGAGACATGTGCCCCTTGCATGATCTTCACAGAAATTGGGAGAAACATGTAAGGTAAGATTGTTGACCAAAAAACTCCCTTGCCATTTCATATGCCTCATTTTTTGCACCCGTTTATGGTTGGGAGTTTAGCTAGATCATAAAGTATCAATTTTCCCCCATCAAATGGTTTGAGTATGGAACACATGGATCCATTAAAACATAATAGTAATATAAATTTAGCCTTGCCACTAGGATCATGTGATAAGCCTATTTTCTAGTAAGCAAAGATGTTGAGGAATTGGCCTGTACATGACAGTGGTCAGTGTGTGCATGTATACGGCCTCCTTACAAACAAAACTAAAATTTAAATAGAAGTAAAATTGGTCCACCGAACATCTCTTGACTGCCAAAGTTACAACTGAGAAATGTTCAAGAAATGCACTACTATAATCCAATCCGATCGGTTAGTATCTTCCTAATTTCCATAAACTGAAAGGGGAGTGATGACAAATTTACCGTGAAGCCATCTTTGTATTTCCTCACAACCCTAAGCTAATTATAAGATGCTGCAACACAAACAAAATGTAGACAATTGTAATGGTCTTTCTTTGACTGGTACTCAACGATGTGATACTGCTAAGGCAGAACATAGTTAAAAGACAACCAAAAATTGCGACCATTGAGAGTAGAGACCACATATTTATTGAGTGTCATAAAAGCAAAGCAGTCTTGGTTAAGGTCCTAAGGGCCCTAAGAATAAAGGATTGCCCTCTAATCTACGAGGACTTGTGGATAGGTCACAAGTTCTTTAATGACATGAGATAAGGGAAACTTAGTATATCGCCACCACCGCAATGACCTGAGTTTTATGCTTGATAGAAATAATTTTTACTTTCGTGGAACTAGTAATAGTATTTCTGACAATTTAACTCAGATTATGCATCTTATTTTCTTTGGGGTTACATCAGTGGCAATGAGACCGACATGGAGGATTACCAGGGCCTTCTATGTTACGGAGTACGACAATGAGGAGATAAAGATTGGATCGACTCTGGACTGACCAGTTTGATTTAGAGTTCTACCCTTACTTTTGCTATTTCTTTACTCTAGATGTTGCTTTGTGATTGAAGTTGTCCCACTCTCCCATGGATGTTGGAGGAGTCAAGTTTTATTTCCATTATTGTAGTTTTTCCTTGTGTACATTTACCTAGTATTGTAGGTTTGTTTTGTTAAGATCTTATTAATGAAACATGGTGGCTATAATCAACTTTTTCCCTAAAAAAAATAAAAACTAGCAAAACCAATTGAGAGTGTGGTCGTTTGAATAAAAGACTTGAGATAACATGTATATTGCATGTGTTTAACATCTCTATTTATTACTATTATTATATTCACTAAAAATACAAACTAGTGACAACTATTATGTCTTTAAAAAGTGAATGAAACTTTTGACTCTTTCGAAAAAAAATACGTCCAATAGATTTATGTCGATCATCTAGTAAATTCAATAATGATATAACTTCACATATACATAGGTATAAAAAAGAAACTAAATAGATAATTTAAAAAAATCTGTACATCTCTAATATTATAATGGAGAAGGCCTTAGTGTCATTTGTAATTTTGTCGTTCTACCAACATGTGCAATGCACGTACATAACTAATATAAAGAGGTTTCCAGTTCAAATCCTTCCTAAGTCCGAGTTTTTTATTTTTATTTTTTGAAATTATTAAAACGTGCATGGCACGTGTAAATTATTTGTATATTTAAAGACAGTGTCTCTACTTTTGTGACTTGTGATACTTAACTAGTGCTTGATGCTGCATTACAATTAAACGGGAAAAAAAAAGAAAAAAAGAAAAGAAAAAAAAGATCTGCGTTTTGGGGGAGGTGTTGGTCGCATCCCCATCCTCTTCCCTTTCTATCACTTGACTCTCGGAAAGATTTATCTCCTTGTTATGATCCAAATTTAGTCCCACATCGGTTATATGGGAAACCAATGTTGGGTAGTTATAAACTTGGGCTCCCTCCCTTTAACAGCTAGCTTTTAAGGGTGAGTTCTCCTAAGTTCCTAACAATTGGTATCAGAGCCAATCTCATGCTTCTTAATTCGCTCTAGAGGCTAGATTACAATTACTGGTAGACCCGGGTCGGGTTTACTGGTAGGGCCGCACCGGGCCAGTGTCGCTAGAGTGAATACCGCCGAGGGCGGCGGGTTACGGAAGCGTGGTGGAATGTTATGATCTAGTCCCACATCGGTGGGCTCCCTCCCTTTAACAGCTAGCTTTTAAGGGTGAGTTCTCCTAAGTTCCTAACACTCCTCTCTTCTAGATGCAGATCTAGAGGACCAATTTGTCCTCTTGCTCTTTCTATTGGCATCAAAATCATCCTTCTTTCCCAATGTTTTGAACCCATTATTTTCATGGTTTTTCCTGCATTTGTTCTTTCTATTGGTCAATTTCGACACCCCACATTTGTTGATCCTTCTCCGCCTCAAGTTTTGGTGGAATTTTGGGGGCTTAGATTGATTGTTGCTATGGAGGAGAATGATGGGTTTGTCATCATCAAAGTAACCACAACATGACATCCAAAGTCGAATGGAGAATGTGACATGTACTAACATTTTTCTTCTTTTTTTTTTTTTTGATTATACTGGGTTCCATCCCCCTCTATGGGTCAGACTAATCCCAGTCCCGTGACAAGGTGCCCCAACCTGTGGTTGGGTTTGTGCGCTAGCCATCTATGCATAGCGGTCACTGGCCACCAAAGTGTTTACCATAGGGTTCGAACCCGTGACCTTGGAGGAGCACACTCCAAGTCACGATCATTCTTACCACTAGGCCACATGCGTTCTTTTGTTTATGTTTATTTCATTTCAGGTTCGTTTAGGGAGAATGAATGTGGCTTATGTTGAAATACATTTTCATCCAATAGAATGGAAAAGGAAATTGGGCAGTAAAAATATCTTGTATTTTACCTTGGTGCATCAGTGGATGGGGCTTTTAAGTTGGTAGGTTACAGACGATTACCACTTGAGGCACAACAGGCATGTTGTTGCTCCTCGTGTATGTGACTTCGGTGTTGCAGATTGCATTTTTAGTTTTTTTGTATTTTCATATGTATTTTGTGTTGTTTTTCTATTGACGCATCCGTATTAGACTTTGCTTATCGCTACTATATATCTATAATAAAGCTATCAAGTGGCTGACCTTCAATCTCCTAAACAATTAAAGGCCCAGATCTAACTTCACAAAACATATTCTTCCCGGTCATCAATCCTCACCCAAAACAACTCCTATATTTATTTAATTAATTTTTTTTTTCTCTCTCTCTCTTCCTCCCTCTTCTATTCAAAAAATTAAGAAAATCAAAATTTTAAAAAAATTTAAAAAATTAAATTAAAAAACTAAAAAATTTAAAATTTAAAAACTTCAAAAATAATTCAAAAAAATCAAAAAAAATTATATAATATGTTTTTTGCTGGACCCCCAAAAGTTTCTCATATAATATATTTGCTACTTCACTTAATTTGCTGGAACTCCAAAACTATTTTATATGATCAAACAAGATGCACCGTCTCGAAGATGTGCCGTAGGCACGTGTCAACGGGCAAACCTAGTATATAGATATATATCCCTCTAGTTTAAAAAAAACTCAAAACAATGGAGATTTTTTATTTTAATGGACTTGATGAAAAATGACGGAAATATTCTCTTCTCTACCATTCAAATTTTATCTTCTTCATCCTTATAAATCGAACAATTGTTAATCCAACCAAGACTCATTAGTTATTCTTAAAGCTTCATTTTTCTCTAAGAAATAGATAAACTAACAATGCATCTTTGAGAACTACATATTCTTTCTCACGTAACTTCTCTAAATTTGTCATCAATCTTATTTTTTAATGACAGATTATAAGCTTCCTCGTTTATTTTTCTTAAAACTATTAAATCTTTTCTCATTTGATTGTTTAATTTGATCTTTTAATTTGATTTCTATTTGTCTTGTAAGGATAAAATCATGGTTAACTTAGTAATATATAACATAGGGGTAAATATGAAATAAAGTCCAAATTGTTAGAGGTATATACAAAAATATACATTTATGAAGGGTATATATAATATTATCATATTTGTTAGGAGTATACATGTTAAAAACCCAAACCAATAATAAGAAAACCATGCTTTATGATTGAAGTTGTCCCACCCTCCCATGTATGTTGGAGGAGTCAAGTTTTATTTCCATTATTGTAGTTTTTTCTTGTGTATATTTACCTAGTATTGTGGGTTTGTTTTGTTAAGATCTTATTAATCAAACATGATGGCTATAATCAACTTTTTCCCTAAAAAAAATAAAAACTAGAAAAAACAATTGAGGGTGTGGTCGTTTGAATAAAAGACTTGAGATAACATGTATATCACATGTGTTTAACATCTCTGTTTATTACTATTATTATATTCACTAAAAATACAAACTAGTGACAACTATTATGTCTTTAAAAAGTGAATGAAACTTTTGACTCTTTCCAAAAAAGTACGTCCAATGGATTTATGTCGGTCATCTCTAATATTATAATGGAAGAGTTGGAGTTGTAATGTTGTCAACATACAAATCCGTGCTTTGCACATGCAACTCCAACTCTCCCATTAATAACAACAAAAACAAACAAACAAAAAAATTCAACATATTTAAAATATTATATCAGTCAGAACAACAAAATATTATACCAAAAAAGTATCTGTAGTTAACCTACAAAATCAGCTTCCACCTTGAACATCCATCATTGTGTATAACCTTTTCTTGTATCTTTTTCTTTTTCTTTTCCCTCTCAGAGCTAGCTATCAGTAATAACTTATTTTTACCCTCTTGGCCTCTTCACTGCCAGTCAGCCGTTATAATTTATTACCAGTTGTGAAGTTCTGCAGTAATACTTTTCACCAAAGGATGGTATTCAGTGTGAATGAACATTCTTGCTTTCTCTGAACCAGGCTGCCCAAGCCACTCATCATACAAGCCTCTCACTATCGGGTTCTCAAATGGATCGGCAACTTTTACCTGGAAACATAAATTTACAACCATGAGCATAAATTTCTCGCTTCACTTAAAGTAATAACTTAAAGGTACTACCCTAGTAGCGGGTTAGGCATTTGTGATGCTTGGTTCAATCAGAAATAAACCTTGCCGTTACTTTGAGGTTGCTCATGTAGATAATACATCACACGTTTTCTTCTGATATAGATTTCAAAAATAAAAGTTGGAAGTTGGAAGTGAAGTTAACAAGATTTGTTCTATTTAAATTTATTAATTCTACAATTATTTTTTCTACTTTTATATATATTTATTTATATAAACTTTGCAATTTATTCTTTGCCAATCACCACATGAACATCAAGCAGCTCATAAAGTGACTAAATTTTGTTACATCAAACCCTCCTTGCAGAAGTGTCGAAAACAGGTAAGATGTAACTTTTAACATATTGTACTAAAAATAAAAACCACTTTTTAAAGAAACAACTTCGAGCCTCATTTGGGACACGTCAAGTACTTTCAGGGAAACAATCCTTGAGCCTAGCTAAAATGAGAATGATCAGTGGACTAGTAAGAGAACATTAAACGTTAAAAAATATCCATAAGATCCTAGAAGGAGCTGCAATCTAGGATGATTAGAGGGAGAAACAATTGAAATGGTTTGGGAAAGTACCAACATGGAGCAATACTATCGGGTGATAGTTACAGAGAGAAATAGGACTGCAATCAAAAAAGGCAAATTGGTTAGGAGTAGACTTAAATGACTTGGATTGAGGTAGTTAAGAAGTATATGCTATTTGCCTACTTGAAACACACCAGAGTTTTCACAGGGCTGAACCGAAAGAAGGCATTCATGTCGCAGACCCAAAACAATAAGCAAAAACCTCGATCAAATTCTTAGGTGCCCGAGGAAAACATAATGAAGTTCAGTAAACTTTAAACTCTAAAGCAAGCTTGACTTGGTTCAAAACTGTTCATATTGTTTGTGAATGGCCTCTGTTTGCATCTTTGAAAATACTACCAAAAGAAATCGGGAAGAGGGAGGATAAAGATAGTAATGCACATGAGGGACGAGGGTATTTATGTGGGACATACTCTGCAAAAGCCAACTTTGATATTACAAAGGTGCCAGGTTTTCAATGTTAACTAATTCACACAGCCACCAAGTATGCAAGCATAGTATGAAAAATCAAATATATGATCAACAGAAACTTGAGTCCTTCACTAAAAATGCATGTTCTGTTCCTACCTGAAAATGAATTTTGGAAATCCTAAAGGCAGGCAGATATTGGGATATGACAAATAAATAATGTTAATATAGAAATATTAACAATGAGCCTTGCCTCACGTAGTAAGAGGAAGTCCCTGCAATTGTTGTTGAAAAAACTTCTACAATCCTTCCATAGTGTCTCTTCATTAGCTTTTATCTTAAGCTTTTTGAAGCTGGTTAGCCCTGCTTCAATAGTCTATACTACTATAAACAGCAGAACTTTTGGAATATTCCTCAAAAGATTCCATCTGACGGAAGGAGATCCTGGCCACTAATTTCTATGATCGATCTAAAAATTGCATTGAACAGTCAGATCTGAATGTTCTTAAAGAAAAGGGAAAACTATTTCTAGGCCCAAACCTTGAATGTGATTTATTTTTAAATCCACCATCTCTTAATCCTGAAAACCCAAGCCCTCCATTGGTATTCTATAAGCTAAATACTGATTTCATCATGCGTATATCAAGATTTTTATACTTTGTTCATATAGTATAGTCCATTTGACTCTTTTCCAAAAAAAGAATCAGCAAATTTTTTTAGCAAATTTTCCTTTCTCCCCCCTCCATTTATAATTTTCTTCGATCCAATAAAAAAAGCTCTCCTCCTTCAATTCAAAAAGAAATAAAGCCCCAGCTCTCTCTCGCTCCTCTATCCAAAAGAGGTATGATCCAGCCACTGCTCTCTCTACCTCCTTCAATGGCAGATTCTTTCCCCTTTTGTATTGATGGGGTTCAATTGGCTTACATCCTACCAATTTCATGCAGTGGGGCAATCCTTGAAGCTAATTAATCATATCTTTCCAGGTCTCAAATAGAGAAAAGAGGAACAATGAAGAAACTTCCAATGTCGAATTTTCTGAACATGGTAGCAGTCAAAAGGAAAGTTAGATCTTTGCCCAGGGGGAGCACTCTGTGTTTTGATTTTCTATCCTCTGAAAATGGAGAAATATGAGATGACATCTTGGTTCAATTTGAAAGGTGTCAACAGGGCATTCTAGTTCTTTTGAAGTAATTCAGGAGGATGCATAAGGAGAGTAGATCAGGAAGAGGTATTCTACTCTGGAAACCATGCCTCCTTTAATCCAAAACTAGTATAACCCTGAGCAATATATTGCACATAAATTTTTTTAAAAATGAGAAAATAACAAAACTATTTTTGAAAAGTACTCTAATAACATCTACAATTGTAGCGCCCCGAGCCCGGCTCAGCTGCGCACACGAAAGAACGGACACAAAACTCTAGCCACGCCCACCACAGGCACCATCGAAAGGTGGGTATACCCTATAGGTACCTTCATCACTTGGTTAATCCTATATACACACCCACACACACTCACTTATTTCCGATGTGGGATTATTTCCCACACCCAAGGGTCGCGTCGCCTTCACCATGGCATGCTTGCACTTTCTCATTTCCATGCACATAAATGCCTAAGCCCCATAGAACTTTTATAGGCTTCAATCATTAATCTAAGCCCGTAGAAACCTTATAGGCCACCACCTTTCTCTTAAACATATTATATATATATATATATATACACACGCTTAAGTACCGGGTGTTACACAAACCCCTCCTTAAGAACTCAGCGTCCTCGCTGAGCCCGGAACCTGCAAGCTAATACAGGACCGCCTTTCTAGTCGATGTGGAGTGGAGTACCCTGCTAGCGTACTGCCCCCGATCTCTACCAGCGTACTGTCCTTAGCCAGGCGTACCTCTAACCCACTCTGACCCACAATCGGTGTCGAAAGTCGGCTATGATACCATTTTGTAGCGCTCCGAGCCCGGGCTCAGCTGCGCACGCGGCTACACGTGCGCGCACACGAAAGAACGGACACAAAACTCTAGCCACACCCACTATAGGCACCATCAAAAGGTGGGTATACCCTATAGGTACCTTCATCACTTGGTTAATCCTATATACACACCCACACACTCTCACTTATCTCCGATGTGGGATTATTTCCCACACCCAAGGGCCACGTCACCTTCACCATGGCATGCATGCACTTTCTCATTTCCATGCACATAAATGCCTAAGCCCATTCTAAGCCCATAGAAACCTTATAGGCCAACACCTTTCTCTTTTACACACACACACACACACACACACACACACACACACACACACACATACATATATATATATATATATATATATATATATATATATACCCGCTTAAGTACGAGGTGTTACAACAATATTGCACGATTTTTAAAGTTTGATTAAGGGATATCATTCCAACTCAGAATTTGGATGGAGAAAAAGTGGGGGATTGCCTCCTACATTTGCTCTCTTTCTTTGTTTTAAAAAGAAAAAATTAGAAAAATCCTTGGACCAAAAGTGGTTTAGCATAATATATTTGTATAGATTAACTTGCCCAACCATTTGTGCAGATAGACAAGGGGTATAGCAAAGAAGATGTTATCAGTTGTCATCCCAAAGTACTTGTCAGCCAGAAGTCATCTTTAATAAGGGCAAGATGGGAAATATAACAAAAATATTAAATCAGTGGATTGATTAGGATAAAAAATGAGGAAATGGGTCTAAAAATAATTGACCTTGAAGGTGTTGGGGTTTCTGAACATAATGGGTTCAAAAATAAATCAAGTTCTAGTTTTGGGTCTACAAATAATTTCCCAAGAAAAAAAGAAACCAAATAAATGTCATGATACCATGATCTCTGAACTGAACGCCGTTTTCTCTCCAGTTTCCACATTCCCCCCAATCTTTGCCATCTGTTGCTCGATCCTCTTCATTAGCTTTTAGCTTATGCCTTTTGAAGCTGTTTAGTGCTGCTTACACTAAAATTTATGGGTTTTAACATTGATTTTTTAAAATTCTCTCTTTCATGTCAGATGAATGTTATACATTTTCCAAGATTCTTTCTTTTATCGTGGTAAGGTGAACTTCTGTTATTATTGCATTTTGCTTAAAAGTAATCTTGGCAATTTTTGGCTAGTAAACCCCTAAATCCTAATTCCTGCCCTCCTACGTCACTTTGCTTTCGGATATCCAGAATTTTGGTCCCAGGTTCTAGTCTTGGGCAATGAGGGCATAATATCAGGATATGATACAGTGAACAAATAACATTCAGAAATACGTCAAAAGCAAACATATATCATCTAAAAGAACTCTCATGTAGCAAGAATTTGAAGGCCTTGCAGCAAGAATGAAGAATAACAACAAAAAACGTATTTTTCAGCTTCGTAAAAAGCAAACTCACGTCTTGGATGTAAATGCTTTGTAGCAGTTGTACAGTATCTTTGGCAGACTGACCCGTCTTTGGTTTGATTTGGCCTCCTCCATTCACACAGCCTGTTAAAGAAAACTCATTGATGGTTTATTATGCATGTCCCTCACTTAAGAAAATATGAGGGTGTGTTTGGCTACACAAAACCGTTGGAACCTCTAGCATCTATAAAATCTTCATAAAGTTTAAAACCATATCTTTGAAAACTCATTTTGGGGTTGTCAATCTTGTTTTGAACTATACAGCCCTAAATTATAAATGTAAATATTCTGCCAAAATAATAAACAAATAAACATTAATACCGGAGTTCAAGAAGGAATTTTGTGACCGGAGATCCATTAAAACAATAACAAAGTTAGGTTCCATTGGGTTTCATGAGAAAAAAAAAGAAACTGGTCTTTAAAAAAGGAGTGCATATGGAGATGACCGTTGGAACGCAGAGAAACCCGAGTTACATGAAGTGCATGGAGACAAACAGGAAGTCCCTCTTCATGAAACTTGGGTAAGGAGATTGGATATTAAGTTCCATGGAGCCAAACAAACCCTAAACTAACTCGCAATTTCAACTAGTGCTATATGCCATTACACAATTAAATACCTGAAGGACAAGCCATAACCTCAAGAAAATCATAATCACATTTCTTAATTTTGATCTTCCTTACGATATTCTGCAGGTTGCGAAACCCATAGCACAAGGCAAATCTCAAAACTATTTTACCATCAACCTAGACAAAAACATCACGTGACATGTCAGGAATGAAATCCCCCATGAAAGTTATTAAATGTGAACTTTTAAAAAATACACTTACTTCTAAAGTAACCTCTCTAAAATCAGAATTGCGGATACTTCTGAAGTCAAGGGGCCCTTCAATTACTTTCCCGAAGAGGGTTTTCGCAGCATGTCGGAAAACCGTTTCTGCATAACCTCCAGAACTTCCGGAAACCCCATAAAGATTCCCTTCTTCATCAGCATTCATTAACCTATAATAAATAAAGTAAATCAAGTTTGATCGTTAATGTCTACATTACGAACATAAGATGATAGTTAAGGTCTTGTTCATGAATTCCATTATAAGTAATTCTCCATAAGTTCAGTATCCCAGTACAATGGTTAAACCGCATAAAAGAAGCATATTCACAAGTTGTGGAATTTTTTAAAGAAAAATTAAATTAAACAAAACACCCTTTATTTATAGGGATATTGGCACATATGATTCCTGCAATTAGTTAAATAGCACTTGACACCCCTAATCTAGCCATCATAAAACATAGCTAGTTCTCCGTCCAAAAAGTAGCTCAGGTGCTTTTCAGTCCTGAAACCTAAGTTAGTTCAAGTCCTCACAACTACCTTTTGGAGACCTGATAATATGCAGAGGTCAGGTAACTTGAAGATCTAATCTATAGATAAGTTCCAATGCCTCCTCATAGTTGGAGTTCATTTTGTACAGTTTACTCCACCCCCACACCAACCATGAAAAAGGAAAAGAGAAAACAAAACAAAATTCAAACATAAAAGAGCAAACAAGAACTCACAATCTATCCAGAGGAGCTTCTTCCAAATTCTTGAAATCAACAGAGTTTGACTGCATGAAAGAGACAAGCAAAACATTTACATTACTGGTGATTTTCACACCTATATATTACAGGCTTACAGCAATACCTGTATCACGTCCAAGACTTCTCCAGATGTCAAAACTGAATCTACCTCTGCAATTTTCATGGATAAATCATCATGGCCATTTTCTCTTACTTCAGCCTCTGAAAATACAAAATCGTCCCTGGAAGCTTCGAGCTTTTTATCATAGCAGGGCATCACAGTCACATGATATACTTCCCCAGGTCTGTAATATTTTCGAACAGTATCATATAATTAATTCAAAATCTGAACAAAAGGAAATAATGGATAACATAAATAACAGAACCAATCTAGCATATACATGTGGTAATCCGATAAATAATGGTCAGAATCTTTTGATGAAAAAATAGATTATAAAACAGTCCGCTTGGAACGAATTAAGCCTGGGATAGGCCAGATTATATTAACAGTGATGCAACTAAATAGCCAAAACGAAACAATAACACATAATTTTGATTTACAGATTTCAGAGAGAACATGATGGAAGCAATTGATTGTACAGTGGGGTTGTCTAAATCAAGTAGCCTGAGGTATCTTCAGTTGTATGATTGAAAAATAAAAAATAAAATTAATATTCCACCTTAAATAAAACATTCCCAACATCCTTACTTTTCACTAGATCATGATGAAAGGAACCGATTGTACATTGGGGTTGTCTAATTCATGTAGCATGAGATATCATCCGTTTTATAATTGAAAAAATAATAATTAATATTACACCTTGAATAGAACATTCCCAATATTCCTTATTTTTCATTTTATCTCCAAAATGAATAGCATAAATAGTTCTATCTAATGAAAGTCTATATACTTTCTGAAGTAAAAACAACTAAGCCAGTTATGCCCCCTTGGTAGTATTAAATCTTCCCCTCTAGTAGTATTAAATCTTCTCCCTATGTTTGCCAACATATGTATGCATATATAGTAAACTCGATGAATGGAGGCCAATTCAAAATAAATGACCAGCTTCCACACTACATATTTGAGTTAGTATTCTACGTTAACCAATAGCGATTAGCAGGGAGTTGTGACCCATTGTAACTTTTCAATTAGACTCTAGTTTCTAAACCTAACATCACATCTCAAGGAAAGTTAATGTAAAACATTGCTGCTAGAAAAGAAGCGGAGCCCATACAAACAATTTTGTTCTCTTAATGAACAATTATAAGATTGAACTGAACGGAGGTCTGTTTCTTTTCAAGCTGTAAGATGTTCAGATATAAAAGTCATATGGTTTAGAGGACTCATGCCCATACATCAGGCAGGTGCAAAACGAATATGGTCATAGCAATACAAAGCTACAAAGAATGTGCTATAAAGAATGCAACAGATGTGTTTATTTATTTCTTTGTGGTGGTAGCAAAAGAAAGCAGCAAATAATGTCTCAAAGATGACTTTAATTATATGAAGGCAATGGATAAGTTACAAGATTGAAGTCCTACCCATAACTGTTCATGATCCCATATTAAATCAATTCCGCATCCTACACACACACACACACACACACATATATATATATAAAAGGAGGAGATGATCCAGTTAGATAGACATATTTGGCAAGAAAAACAAGATAATGGTAAAAACTCTGGTGGGACATCCCATGTACAATCCGAACCGTTCATCTTGATCTACATGATTAAACTAGTATAAGAATGTGAGAAGAGGTTATCTAAAACTTGTTTAACCATGCACTAAAATGTTACAATTTTGTGTGTGTGTGTATATATATAACAAAGACATTGGATTATGACCAACTGACGTGATTTTAAACTCTCGGAAAAAAATCTCTTACTCTAGGTAATAGCCTCAAACCCATTTTTTATGAGAGTCCACACAATTTTCAGTCAAGGTAACGTCAGCTCAAAAGGTTAGAAGCAATAGTAAAAGAGTAAGGAAGAAAGAACTCACGGTATATTCATTTTATGGACTATATGGTGCTTAATAGCTGCTCCAATAGCCTGTTGAGGGCTCTTCACGGAGGATATATAAGGTAAAATGTACGAACCAAGTGTCTTTTCAGCATAGCAAATCCAGCCTGCATTCAAGAGGCAATATTGCATAGACAACAATCAATGAGGTATTAGTCCACCACTATGACCATCCATAGTTTATTCTGTGTGAATTTGAATAACATGGGGATTTGGATAATGCTAAAACCAAGAATATTAGATCAGTGAGCTTGGAGTAACAGGAAAAAAAAATATAAAGATGATATTTACACACCGGCTCCTAACTAAAGCACTACCTCCTAAACTTTTTCAAACTTTTTTGAGCAAGCTTGGTTTCGACAATATCTACACACCAGCTTGCGGGGGGAGTGTTAAAGTAGTCTTAGTTTAGTCCCACATCGAAATTAGATTTAGATTACTCTTTATACTCTCTTAATATATAGGAGGCAGTGTATTCAGTTATGAGAATCCAATAAAGTATTCTTTTCTGTCTCTATACTACCAATTTACAGGAACAAAGAGCAAAAAGTATTAAACAAGTTTCTGAAATTACTATGGATACTTTCAATTGTTCGCAGTTTGCTTACGAAAATTGATGTTTTTCGTTATCAAAATTATCAGTGGTGTATCCTATGGATTATTTTCACTGTTTCTTGTAATGTATACTAATCTAAATCTTAGCGTGCCAACCTTCACCTGGTAATCAGATGAGTCAGCATAACCCAATAGAAGCTCTCTCATCTAGGAAAAGAACAATCTTGAATAAGTGAATATAATTTAAAATTATTTTGACTAGGAAATGGCTTGAATGCCTTGTTCTACCCAACAATACATTTGAACAAGACTACAAATTTTTGAGTAACTGAAGCACTCAGATATGAAGGGACCAGCAATCTAACAGTGAAATTTATGTTAGTGGAACGGTGGAACAGATATTATCCACGTGCCAGAAGTAAATACATTTGAAATACATCTTCGAAGAATATCATGAAATCCTAACGGAGCCTGACAGCAAACTCAGTGAATCAGAAAAGAAAGCAGTATCACATTAAAAGTCCAAGTTACTAATTTTGCTACTATGGGCCACAAATTGTATGATATTACCCTTCCAGAGGTTCTATGCTTTCCATTTTTGTTCTCTTTTACAGGGATCAGGCCTAAGGAACCTTTAAAACAAATTAATGAGTTCATACATCAACATTATCTAAGAGCATCCACTTTCGGTGTTTCGGACTGATCATTCGTCAAGATGGGGAGATCAAGGAGGATGTTACACATAGAATTAAGCTAATTGGCTAAATTGGTGAAATTCACATGGAGTATTGTGTGATCGAACAATACCTTTGAAACTGAAGGAAAATTTCTATACAACAGCAGCACGACCAGCAATGCTTTATGGATCACAAGTGTTGGGCGGTTAAAAACAGAACGTTAAAAACAGAGTATTACCAAGTGAAGATGTTAAGATGAGCATAGTAAAAGACAAAATAAGAAATGAATCCATACAGAAGAAGGTAAAGATTTCCCTAATTGAAGATAAAATGCAGGAGAATCAATTGAGGTGGTTTGGATGCATACAACAAAGATCGATAACTACTTTAAGATAGCATGAAAGTTAGTGGGGCAAAAAGTGTGGGGTAGATCCAAACGAACTTGGGTTGAAGCTATTAATAAAAATTTGGGATGTGTTAATTTGACAAAGGAGGTGGCCCATTACAGAGTAGAGTAGAGGAGATTACAGAGTAGAGTAGAGGAGAAGGATTCATGTATCCGACCATAAGAATTTGGGATAAAAGCTTTTTCTTCTTCTTGTTGGCAAAAAAAATACCAGGTAATCAGAAAAAAATACACAAGAACAGAGACCAAAAAGACCATCCAATATGTGGGATATTTTTTAGATGAAAATATAAAATAAAAAATATAATTCCGGAATAGAGGCTCATTTAAAATTTGCAGTTTATACATTCCCTTTTTATTTGTCCAGTTTTTAAATGATGTGAATGGGTATGTTGTAGTCACAAATAGTCCACGGGTGTGAGGTAGTCACAAACGGTCAAAACAACTTGACCATTCACATGTGTCTTTTCACACAAAGATATACCCCCTTGGCAACTAAGAACCCTTCCACCTATGAAGCACCGATACGGGTACGGCGATACGCGTACGGGGGCATGGGTACGGGGAATACGATAATTTTCAAAAAAGTAGGATACAGGATACAGTGGGGATACGACTGTATATATATATATATATCAAAAATATGAATAAATTCATGTAACTAAATAATATCGCTTGTTAATAAGGAAATGAAAAATACATTTCATTAAACATAAATAAGATAATCCATAAAGACTACAATAATTGTTCATAAGCATAAGCAATAACATAAGTAAACAAAGCAAGTTTATAAATAATATAACATAAGCAGACAAATCAAATATTGAGACAAGTTTCAGTCGTATCAAATAGTTGGATAATAAAAAAAATCAGGATACGGGGATGTACAAGATACGGGGACACAAGTATTGGATACGTAGAGGATACGGGGACGACACCCTCCGTGAAGTATCCGTGCTTCAGAGCCTTCCACTTATTATATAAACAATGGACTTCCGTTTCCATTTGCATGAAATTAATCATCATACTTCCTCTTACTTATTATCCAAGCTCCTTTAAAATATTCTTTATTTTATTTTCAAACTAAAAGTTCTCCACAACGAATACATTTCAGGACACTAGCATCCTCAAGATTTGTGTTATTACAAGGGTCCGGATGGGCCTGATACATTAATTACCTTGGGAACATGCGAATTCGTCATGAGACCATGCACGTAAGGGGCCAGTATGTCCTTTGGACATAATGGATATAGTAGACTCACCCTACTAGGCTTGTTCAACCCTTTATCTTTATTTATTCTAATAACTCTATCTATTTTGTGTGTTCTTGTGAATTTTCAGTTGTGCAGAAAATGATTTATTATTTGCATTTATGAAATATATCTAACACAATCAGCCATGCGGCCTTGCCAGCTAGATTCCAAAAGCAGCAGCAGTAGCTGGCAGGATGAGGAACAGATTAAAGAATCGGGAAAAAAAAGTATAGAAACATAAAAAAGAAAAAGAAAAAGATAAGCACAAATGAAAAAAGAATCTTAAGGAGAGAATGAACCCAAATACACAAAAGGAAGCAACTGAATGAAACATCTTTGCAGAATGCTGATTTCTACCATCAGTTACCCACATAACCAGTCCTCTAAGAAGTAGTAGGTAGAGATGGGAGTAAGTAATCATGGAGGACACAGACGTGGAAAAGGGAACAGCCTATATTTCACTTAAACATGTACTCATGTACAGAACAGAGGTACAAGTACAAAACACATGTTAGTTAAATGTGATATTCGGAGACATGTATGGACAAATTTAATCCAAAAGACAACAAAGTGCCAATTTCAGAGTTTAAAGTGCCGTTTTATTGATTAATGCATAAGCATATTTATACAGACTCCAAATAGAAACCAAATCCTATTAGAAACCAATCTAACCAAATCCTATAAAACAGGAAACAATATTAACCTCCCTGTATGGCCTATGTATGGCCTATCAGATCATTCCAAATCTTTCCGTAACCATATGGTTATCAAATCTTTCCGTAACACCCCCCTCAAGTTGGAGCATGCAAATCACAAATGCCCAACTTGCGAAGTAAGTATAAAAATTGGCGTTTGCCTAATGCCTTTGTAAAGATATTGGCCAACTGCTCGTTTGTGCACACATGACTCGTAGAGATAATTCCTTCTTGAATTGCATATCGTACATAATGACAATCCACCTCAATATGTTTCGTACGCTCATGAAAGACATGATTTTGAGCAATGTGTACAGCCGATTTGCTATCACAAAATAAATTCATAGCACGGGAATGATCCACCCCAAGACTACCAAGAAGTGCTTTCAGCCACTTGAGTTCAGATGTAACCGAAGCCATAGAACGGTACTCTGCTTGTGCAGACGAGCGGGAGACTGTATGTTGTTTCGTGGTTTTCCAGGAAATGGGGGAACAACCAAGAAAGACTATCCAACCAGTAAGAGAATGACGAGTCAAAGGACAACTCGCCCAATCAGAGTCACACCAACCTGATAAGAATGAATCACCAACAGAATGAAGTAGAATCCCTTGCCCCGGACAGCTCTTATGATAACGTACAGTGCGAATAGCCGCATCCCAATGTTCTTGTCTTGGTGCCTGCATGAACTGTGCCAAAATATGTACTACATATGCCAAGTCAGGACGCGTGAAGGAGAGATAAATGAGACGCCCAACAAGACGTCGATACCTTTCCGGGTCCTCTAACAACTCGCCATTAGCACGAGCTAGTTAATGATTTTGCTCCATTGGAGATCCGGCGGGCTTGGCTCCCAAAAACCCCGTCTCTGCAATAATATCAAGAGTATACTTCCGTTGACATAGAAAGATAACCTCTGGACTCCAAGCAACTTCAATGCCGAGAACATATTTCAAGGTCCCCAAATTCTTCATATGAAAACATTCACCCAAATATTTCTTGAATGAAGCAAGAGCGGAAGAGTTATTACCAGAAATGATCAAGTCATCCACATAGACAAGAACATTGATCTGGACAGATCCCTGATGCAGCGTGAAGAGTGAGTAATCTGAATAGGACTGAGTAAAGACATAGTTGGTCAATGAAGCCGTCAGCCTAGCAAACTAACACCTCAGGGCTTGTCGTAAGCCGTACAAAGATTTCTTTAGACGACAAACCATGTCGGAACAGTAAAACCTGGTGGTAATTTCATGTATACCTCCTCATCAAGATTGCCATGTAGAAAAGCGGTGTGAACGTCCATCTGATGTAACTCCCAGTTTTTAGCTGCTGCAACAGCTAGAAAGGCACGAACCGTCACCATTTTAGCAACTGGAGCGAAAGTCTCATTGTAATCGATGCCCTCAACCTGATGATTCCCAAAGATAACAAGGTAAGCTTTTAGCCGTTCAATCATACCATCTGCCTGATATTTGATCTTATATACCCACTTGCAACCAAGAGCCTTCTTTCCGGGAGGTAGTTCCTCCATAACCCAAGTCTCATTAGCCTCCAAGGCACCAATCTCCTTTTGCATTGCCTCACGCCATCCAGCATATTTTATGGCCTCATGAAAAGTTCTTGATTCAATTCCTGCAGTTACAGCTACAAGAAATATACGATGTCGCATAGAAAATTTATCACAATTCACAGTGTGCTTTAGGGTAGGGAGTACCTGAGGAGCTGGTAGAGGATGGCGAACTTGGGGAAGGACTCTTTTTCCGAACCTTTTCGGTAACAATCTCATAACAAGACTGAAGAACGTTTGTCCCGCAGTCCATGGCCCAAATTAGCCTCGGGTGCACCAGTACTCGGCGGAACCTCCTCCGCGGCAGTATCGGCAGCAGCGCAGGTAGTGTTTGATTGCTCCTTGACAACGCCCGTGTTGCCCTTAGGCCCATCCTCATTCGTAGTATCCTCCACTGCATCAATATGAACTGTAGTCTGAGCATCCTCTTAAGACACTCTCCAAATCATCCAAAAGAATATTATCAACTCTCACCTTGTCACTTGAAGATGAAATAGGAGTGTCAACCATAGGAGATGCATTCTCACTCAAATATGGTTACTCATTTTCATGAAACTTGACATCCCGAGACACAAATTTCACCTGTATCAAGATCATATAATTTCAAACCCTTCTTGCCACGAGGATAGCCAACAAACACACTTCCTACTCCTTGGGGGAAATTTATTTCCCTCTGCTTTTTGATTGTGAGCGAAACAGATACACCCAAACACCTGTAGCACATCAAAATTAGGAGCTGTTCCCCATAAGATCTCAAAAGGTGTTTTATTTTGTAACAAACCCGATGGAGTGCGATTCATTAAATACACCGTGCTAAGTACACATTCCCCCCAAAAAGTAATAGGAAGATTGCTTTGGAACATTAAAGCACGAGCCACATTAAGTATATGCTGATGTTTCCGCTCCACTATTCCATTTTGTTGAGGGGTTCCAACACAAGAGGTTTGAAACAAAATACCATTTTTATCAAAATAATCAAGCATGCACTTAAATTCCGTGCCATTATCACTTCGTACAGTCTTAATAGTTTGCTCAAATTGACGTTCAACAGTGGCGAAGAAAGAGGAAAAAGCTTGATAAACCTCAGTTTTATTATGCAACAAATATACCCAGACTGCTCTAAAGAAATCATCAACCAATGTCAAGAAATAATATGCACCACACGAAGAGGGTGATTGGTTATTCGGCCCCCATAAATCACAATGGATGAGTTCAAAAATATGACTGGTTTTGCTATCACTAACAGGAAAACTATCACGAGTTTGTTTTGCCTGAGGACAAATAACACAAGCTTTATTCAATTTCTTCCCAGTAGTACTAGTACTAGAACTAATTGCATGTACTAACTTGACGACTCGATCCGACGGATGACCCATTCTTCTATGCCACAACTCAAATTCAGATAATTCAGGAACTGTTACCGCGTGCACTATAGGAATCCTTCGGAGAAAATAGAGTCCATCCTTCCGTTCACCGGCTCCAATCAGGCTCCCCGAACGTTGGTCCTGGATAGCACACAAAGAATTAGTGAATCGAACAAATCAGTTTGCATCATCAATTAATTGCGACACCGATATTAAATTGCATTGTAATGTTGGTACAAATAAGACACGCTCAAACACTAAACCATTCGCAAGAATTACGCGCCCCTCCATTGTGGCGTATGCCTGCTGCCCATCAGGCAAACCAACGGGACATGGAAGAATGTCCTGTGCTTGAGTCAAAAAATTGTGAGTTTCCGGTCACATGACAAGATGCCCCCGTGTCAAGTATCCAAGACGAAGGAGAATGAAACTCACCCATCATTTGATCTTGCTGACGATTACTAATCATACTCCTCAAAATTTGGACCTGTTCGGGTTTGAGATCTGCCAATGTTGAACCACCTGCCCCTGTGCTTGCACTCGCGCCGTCACCTACGAGGGCGGAAGCACGACTACTGCCAGCAATGGCATTTGCCCGCGCACCAGCACCTCTACCCTTTCCTACGGCAGACACTGCAGAGGTTGTTGTTGTCCCTTTTCCACCCTTTGAGCGTGCTTCCCACCATTCTGGGTAGCCATGAATCTTGAAACACGTTCTCGCATCATGACCGGTCCGGTTACAATGGGTGCAGAATAAGTTAGACTTGTCGGGGCGGTCTGACTTATCGTATCTACCTTTGGGACGAGTCGCTTGCAAAGTGAAGGCATGTATCTCCTCTGTGACAGCCTTGTGTCGGGCAATATCACGAGAACGCTCCTCTTGAATGAACGCCTGATAAGCACTATCCAAGGACGGTGGTGGTTTTTGAGACGGAAGTTTAGTTCTCACCGTAGCATATAAATCATCATCAACTCCAATCAAGAATTGATGGAGTTTTTCTTCTTCGCAATCATCCGCGAATCTGCCAGAAACATTGCAAGTGCAACATCCACACTCACAAACATGTATGGCTTGAGACGATTCAGATCATCATACAACCCCATCAATCTGTTAAAATATTCTTCAATACCCATGGATTTCGCCTGCTTACAATTCGTTATTGCCGCCCTCAACTGTTGTAGACGCACACCATTAGCAACACAATTGCTTCTCAAGGTAATCCCAAAGATGCTTAGCCTCGTCGTGAAAGGGGATCGACGCCGCTACTTTTGGTTCCATACTACGTAAAATCCACGACACCAACATGGAGTTTACGGTTTCCCAGTCAAGCATCTTCTTTTTTTCAGTCGGTTTGGAGATCGTTTCGTCCACAAACACGAACTTTCGGCGGGCCTTTAAAGAGAGCGTGATTGCCCTAAACCACACGATATAATTTTCTGATGTCAACAAGACATGAGAGATGAGGTTCCCAAGTTGATCTCCCGAGCCAAGGTAATAAGAGACGAGGGATCAATTTTTCCTTCGCTGTCCGCCATTGATGATCAACGAACACAGCTTCAGGTTGTTGATGATTGGTGTATGGAAAAAAAATAGGTTTTTATGGTAGAGTTTGCTTAGACGGCTGGCTCTGATACCATACCAATTTCAGAGTTTAAAGTGTCGTTTTATTGATCAATGCATAAGCATATTTATACAGACTCCAAATAGAAACCAAATCCTATTAGAAACCAATCAAACCAAATCCTATAAAACAGGAAACAATATTAACCTCCCTGTATGGCCTATCAGATCATTCCAAATTTTTCTGTAACCATATGGTTATCAAATCTTTCCGTAACAAAAGCGATATAACTTTTAAGTTAAATAATCAAACCAAGTAGCACACGTTTGATAGTTCATAAAAAATTGAAAATGTAAGAAGATCCATTGCTGTAAAAGTAAGAAGATATAACTATATCAATTGTCAATTATATGGAAATTGTTGATTATGTTTGAGAAGTGTTCAATAAGAATTTGAAATATAAATACGTACTAAAGTTTAGGATAGAAGTGTCAATATGTGTGCAAGGAGTACCCATAATGTGTTTGTATCCCATCATCCGTCATGGGTACAGATTAATGGTAGAAGTGATAATGCAATACAATTAGATAGGTCTGACCATTTGTAAATGATTTGCAAAAAAGTTCATCCCATTTAGATAGGTGACCCAACCGAGTCAACCCGTACATGCCCAAGGTCGGATCTACACATAGCTAAGTTGGTTAGGTTATGAATAAGCCTTCCATAGGAAGTTGCACCTTGTTTCATTTAAAAACTACAATTTTTTAGTTGTTGATTTTAGAATACGAAATCAATCTGGCCACCATCTCTCCATCACGATTAGTGTAAAACACAACCAGCATAGTACAATAGGAAAACAGTGAAAATTAATATAAAGAAGCGATTTACTAATTTGGAAGAAATTTTTTTATCATAATACCTGGACATGCAGACGAAATCATCGGAAGACTTGATCCACATTCCGGACTAGTATTCTTTTGCTTGTATCGGGATATAAATTCATAGCAACATTCAATGAGGGACAAGTCCCGACTACAACTTGTATCATACACAGCCTTCACCCCCAAAGACTTGAAAAAAGTTGTCAGTTTCTTGAGAACCTGAAATAGAAAAGTCAGTTTCTTGAGAACCTGAGAATAAGAAAAGTTAATTTTCAACAGATTTCAGGATCCTTGTTGCAATTAAGGATGGTAAGTAGATATTATTGTTACTCTAATTATTCTTTACCGTAGACTCAAAAAGACTCCCAAGACACAAGAATGTGGCGCCCATGTAAAATTACATCTTTATCAATTGCTTGGGGGCTCCACTCTTTCTCTCTAAAGTACATTTGAGTCTACAAAACTTGAGTTCAACTAGTACTACTCATTGTTATTCAAACAAGATAAACAGCCAAAGAATCTTTAGGTATAGGAAGATTTTTCTGATTAATAAGTTCTAATAATTTCAGGTATATAATAGCTGCTGAAAGAGAAATAAGCTCCACCAAACCATTTGCAAAGAGGCCTTGCTGTATAGGATCTGCATTATTATCTATGTGACAGTTCCCCCGTGATTATGGAACTTAACCTTTAGTACCATCCCTCAAGTCTTTGCCAATTGGGAGATATCCTAGCTTCTTTCACATAGTATCAGACTAAATGTGGATTAGAAAATACCACTGTCTACAGTCCAGGTCTCGGCTCGCCAAAGATGGCCCTCAACCTGTAGGGAAGTGTAAGACTTAAAGAGTATAAGCACTTAATCCTCAATCCTTGTCACAACTTCCGAAGTTTTGGTTTACCGGCAAAATCTTTTACAAACTTTCTATAATTTTTAATGCGAAAAGATATTTTTTTATTAATTCCTGACTTGCAGCTCACTTTGGATTTGGAGAGGGTTATAATAACTACAGGTACAGATCTAAACTAACTCCAACTTCATTTATTTCCTATTTTCAGATAACTCTAACCAATCAGGGCCTACACGATATGTGGGTAATACTAAGAGTACAAAATTAAGAAACCTAAGAATCATATAATGGAGATTACTGTCTTTCACTGTCTTCTTCTGTAACCAATATAGGCTAACTTGCAACTTATTGGTTCATGGGCTAGTACCATTTTATACTGTGGCTGGGGCACCAAATATGAGGCCCAAATCAATAATATCTGAACATGGGAATCTATTGGCATGACACTGCACAATCTGTATCACGTTCACATAGACACGATTAGATATGTATATAAGATATTTCACCCACACGTTTGGGTTGATACATTCTATTTTGAATATATGTTGGAAACAGGATACCAATTTTACACTTCTTTTTGTCTGATTTGGTTACAAAGACAGTAGCATATAAAATCATATCTTAAAGTAAACCATAATAGCCTAAGTTTGTAATGATCAATCTTCATATACTCAATTTTCTTGAATTGGAAAATTCTAATGAGCCTAAGAACTGACAAAATGAAGTCTTTTATACTTATAATTAACTGTTTTATAAACATATGGCTATATGCTAACTCAATCTTTACAAAATTCACAAACACAGATATACATTGATATACTATAAGCATGAAACAAGTGGCTGACTTAGGAATTTTAGTCATGGTAGGCATATTTTTAATAATATATTTACAGTTTAAATGTGAAAATAAATTTTACATATAATGCATGTTCTTTTTGAATATTTTTCGTAGAGCAACATTATTTTAAGTATAAAACATTGAATGATGTTCATCATTTTTTCATTTATATTGGAGATGAGCATATTTATAGCACTTACATACTTGATTTGGCTTTAATGAACTAAATGAGGCACATAAATAAGATATACCTACGAATAGTAAATGAGATGAATATTTTTTAAGAGAAGCTAGGTGAAGGTGAGGATAGTGCAACTTTCAGAGAAGACCAAAAAAGGAAAAAATTCGAAACAAAAGGTATTCTGAAAAAAATAATAATAATAAAGAAAAAAATGAAAAACTATTTGACATCTAGGTTTTGATCAAAAGATCGATGGCAAAGTGGAGAAAAAGAAGTGAAGACAACGACCAATAAGCTCAGTGTAGGCTTTTACAAATATCTGCAACCAAAACATATATATTTTTCATAATAGATGCCTAGATCTTAGTTGACGTCTGAAAACCCAGTGTAGGCAAGTTCCCACACTGGGCATAACGTGGGTCAGCCCCTGCATGCAACGGATGAACAAATATAAGCTCAGCAAGTGGCCCAATGACAATCTGTTCGGCACACGCACAACCCAGCGTAACAAGACTAGGTTATGGAAATAAGGTTTAGGCCCACATCGGCCCAATGCCCAAGCATGACATGCAGATACATGTAGACTATAGGCTAAGGAATGACACATGCATGCCCCACCCTTGTTCAACAACTTTTCAACACCTATATAAAAGAAGAGTGTGAAGCTCAAAAGTTTGCATACATACGAAAAACAATAACCATTTAAGCAGGAAGCGGATGAAACCGATTTGTTCCCCCCCCCCCTCCCCTCCCCTCCCCACATTTTGGATCGAAGTCCTCCAAAACCAATCCAAACAGCCTGGATCGACTGAAACCTAAATCCTTGCTCTCTGCCTTTTTATAGTCTCTTAAAAAACAATTTTAATTCTCTACCTAAGTTGTATTATTATTAAAGAAGTTGTATCAGGATTTATCAATTATTTATGTATCTTTATTTTGTATCTTTCAAGTCAATTTTAGTTGTGGTAGTTAGTATATTATGTATAATGCAAAGCATAGTTACGTGTCACTTGTGATGTACAATATGGAGTCCATAGTTTCAAGGATCAACTGATCCTGATCTGATCCGGCAAATCCAGACCGGTTTTGGAGGGGGCGATCTGTCCTCCAAAATATAGGAATCAGCAATCCAAAGCGGGGATCGGCCAAGTGCAATATGGATTGGGCAATTCGATCCAATTTGACACCTAGATGACCGATTCCACAAATTTGAAAGAGGGGAAATCAAAAGAAAAAGGATAAAACAAAGAAATCAATGGAAGGAAAAAAATCAAGTAGAAACTGACATGATCTTTTATGCAAGATAGTCGTCGCTACAAGTTTTCATCGCAGAGGGGTCTGGAGAGGTCGACTTCAGTCCTCCTTATGAAATAATAGTACATATTATATTATACATGCATAACCCATATTCTATGGTAGATTTTAAATTTGTAAAGTGTAATTGATCAATTAATTTAAACATATAACATATTTAAATAAAATTTTGAAATTATTGAAAGATTCAAATATAATTTAATTAAAAAATAGCCTATACCAAAAAACAAATACATAGATCCGATACTGCCAACTGAGATGATACCGATAAACCCAAAATTTTTGGCAACCCAATATTGTTTTCGATATCGAGATTTTGAACCTTGATGGAGTTTATGGACATAACTCACCAAACTTATTTCCCCTTAATCTATCTTAAATTTTCAAATTTTTCTCACTTTGTTCTATACTAACTATTTTTACTAGTAAATTATATTTTAAAAATATTTTAAATTCTAAAAACAGGATTCATAATCTGTCCTCACTCTCTAAACGCCTAAACCACAGCGTCCTGCTTCCTTCCACTTTCCACTTTCCACAACTTTGACTGTCTCGGCGGAGACTTTCCACAACTTTGACTGTCTCAGTGGAGAAGTAGGCCCTTTCTCTGTCACTGTCGCTTTCTGCAACGACAGAGACGGACACAAAGGGATACACAGATGAAGCTATGTAATCAACCTTTTTTTTATGTTAAACATCCCTGCCTTTTTCGTGACACTTGTAAGTGACTGAATTTTGATAGTATGATTTAACATCTATCCCCAACATCCATGCCTTCTGTTTGGTATCAACTCTAACATCTATCTCCAACATGCACCATCCAAGAAGAAAACCCTCTGGTCAATACTTCTCTGGTCAATACTTCTCTGCTATCTTGAAACTACAACCATGCCTTCTATTCAGGACATTATTCCAATCAAGAAAAAGATTAAAAAATTTATAACTATTTTTTAGAAGTAGTGTTTATACATGCTTAACTGCCAAACATTTTGAACAGTGATTAATTCCTATAGGCTTGTGTAGAAAACAAAAACAAAAAACACCAAACGCACTCCAAACATTCTGAGCCTAATTCCTATAGGCTTGTGTAGAAAACAAAAACAAAAAACATGCACTCCAAACATTTTGAGCCACCCATAAAAATTCCTAAGTTCAATGATTCCATAGAATGCTCATAATTCTTTGAAAAGGATGGCTAATAATCAAGATCAAACGATTAGCTACAAGACATGACATGTTATTTAGCTCCATATATAAGGAACGTGGCTCCATTAATTATTTAGATTTATTAAATGGTGGAACATAATAACTTTCAAAATTCTGTTTAAAAAAGGCAGATTACTAAGTGTTGCAGAGAAATCACAAGATAACATAGAATCCTACACATGATAGATTTTCTCTCTCTTATCAGTTACACAGTATTTACTCAAAGCCAAACTTAATGTCAAAGGATGAAACCAAACTTGCAGAGACCGCCAACATTACAAATTACAAATTAACTTAGCTACCAAACTTCAGGATAATATGTCCCTATCAACAGATTACCGCGAGATGTTGATTATTAAGTATTGATTATTAAGTATCAAATTTAATAATAAGTATCAAGATCCTAAATTTCCAGGTCCGAAAAAACATGGCAACAAAAAACTACCTGAACTGGAGTGAGATTGAAGTGAGCAGCCAAAGATGCCCTTGACTGTGGAGAGATGGAAATGATAACCACCTTGTCTGATTTGACATTAGACAAAAATTCATCCACACTTTGCTTCTCGAGCATCATAGTTTCCGCTGAAGTTATGCAACCACTACAATGAAATACAAACTTTATGGTAAGACAGAGAACAAGTTAAGGGAGATGGTGCTAAATGATTCTTGCTACATACAAAATGGTCTTATAAATACCCCCCCACACACACAAAACAGTATTCATTTTTTAAAAAAAATACAAAGTTTTCTCACGAATAAAGGAGATGGTTGTTATCCCAAGCTTTCTCTACATAGTTCAACTATTCAGAGAAAAAGAATCATCTAATGCAGAATAGTTCCATTTCCATCTATTTGATATTTGTGACAGCATATACTTCCTAACAAGACTAATGATCAATTTGTACACACACACATTGTGCTTATCCCCAAAATGTTGCGGGCCAACAAGGTCTCCGCTTTCAGACCTATCAGCCTCCTTATCAGCCTCCTTAATGTCCTGTTTAAAATTGTGTTGAAAGTGCTTTCTAATTGCCTCAATTCGGTTATATCGCCCTTGATCGATCAAGCCCAATCTGGTTTTATCATAAATAGATTTTATTCTTGATAGTGTTGCATCCGCACTAGAAATTATCTCTGGTTGCCATCAATCTAATTCGGAAGGGATCCTTTTAAAATTAGATTTCGAAAAAGCTTATGATAAGGTGAATTGAGAATTCCTCTTTGAGATTCTCTTTCACCAGGGCTTCAGTCTCCAATGGATCTCTTGGATTAATTCCAGTCTCTTTGCTGGTACCTCGTCTGTTTTAATTAACGGTATCGAAGGCAACAAATTCTTATGTATTTAGCAAACTTCTTCTTAAAGCTTGGGATGCCCACATTATTGAAGGGCTTGGTGGTTTTCGTGGTTTTCAGGGTGTTCTTAATCTGTAATACGTGGATGACACTATCCTTTTTTGCTTAAGTTTCTTAAGTATATCTCTGAACAAGCTTCTGGCTTGTCGATTAATTTCAATAAAACCTCTATTGTCTGGTTGGGTGGCTCTGCTAACAGTCAACTTGAGATTGCCCAATTTTTTAATTGCACTTCCGCTAACTTCCCGATTTTTTACCTGGGCATCCCATTACGATCGGGCAAACTGCAGAAAAATGATTGGATCTCGATAATTGAGAAGGTCAAATCCAGACTCAACACTTGGTCCAGCCGCCTGCTGTGAGGCGGCAGACTTATCCTTTATCAATTTTGTTCTTACCTCCGTTCTTATCTTCTTGGAAAATGGTTACGGAAAATCCTCAATCACGAAGAATTGTCTTGGTGTCATCTCATTTTCCATAAGTATCACAGGTGTCATAAAGTTTTGGAACTCCATCCTTCCCTCACGTCTTTAGCTTCTCCCTTTTGGAAAGGTGTATGAAAAGTGATTGAACCCTTCAAATGTGGTTTGCTTAAAATTTGTGGTACTGGAGCGTCCATCAAAATTTGGACCAATTTTTAAATCGGCAATATCCGTATCGTTTCTAATTTTCCTGATCTATTCCATATGGCTGCCAATTGTTCAGCTACTGTTGACGAGTACCTTGTGTTCCATAACAACGTTATAGATTGGGGCACATCACATTCCGAAGATCTCTCCCTATTTCCCTTTTTCCTCAACGTCCTGTTATAATTTCCTTAATTCTAGAGGTGTCACTTCTCCGTTCTCCAAGATTGTATGGAATGCATTCCAAGATTGTATGGAATGCATTGCACCTCTTCAAGGTCAAAATTCTTCCGTGGTTGGCTATTCATAATAAAATTCTCACTGTTGAGATTCTCAACAAAAAAAATCTCACCATTGGCCAAAAATGTGTGTTATGTCACACCCATCACGAGAATGCACATCACTTATTCATTCATTGTTTGTTCATTCTTCCATTATGGTCCATTTGCAAGAAGGCTTGGCATGTACATGATAAGCCGGGTTCCGTGTCCGCTTGGTGGGGTCATTGGAGATCTCATCATGTCCAGCGTTCTTATCTTTCCTAGTGGGATTTAGCTATGATGACTCTGATTTGGATTATTTGGAAAGAAAGAAATAATGGGATATCTCCAATAAATTTTGCTCTATTAATAGTTTGATTGAAGATCTACTTTTCTACACTAACTTTTGGGCTAGTGTACTCCCACATTCTAAAGTTGCTAAGTTGCAATTAACTCACCTTCACTTTGTTGTTTCCCCTTATTTCCAGTTCGGATTTCTTCCTTCTGTTCCTTAATTTCTTTGCTATTTCTTTCCTAACGCTTTATTCATTTCCTATGCAGATCTGACTCTCGGTGACTGTCGGAGTCCGTATATGGCCTTACCTTCTTCTTTCTTGTTTTGATGTGTGCAGGTGGTGGCTCCTTTTGATGTTAAAGGCTATTTTTGGGTATGTGCTAGCGTTATATCTCACTGTTTTGACTTATCTTATGAATTTTTCTTATCATCGCCCTCATCAGTGTTTATCTAAGTTCTATATGTTTTTGTAGTTTCTTCTGTTTTGGAGTTTCCCTTAGTTCGTTCTATATTTTTACTATACTTCTCTGAGTTTCTTATGATGCGCTTGTATACTCGATTCGTGTGTTTTGTGGCCTGCTCCTTTTGTTTGTTGTGCATGTAGCTTTAGTTCGTTGTTGCAAGCTTTGTACTTCTTGCGCTGTAGCGGGTCAGGCTGTTGTTGTGGCTCCCTTTGTGAGCTTGCTAACTATCGCTCTATCTGTTTTAGTTTCATTTCTTGTTTGTTTCCTTAACTCTTCTAGTATGTGGGTGTATCTTGGTGGTTGTTCGTGGTTGTTCCTTTGGGCTTGCTGTATGACGGCAAGTGATGCCATTTGTTTGGTTTTGTTTGCTGGCTGTTGCAAACGTTTTGTTCTCCTATTCGTTGGTGTCTGCGTGGTGCCCAGTTGTGCTATATTTTTTGTGTTTGCTGCGTACTGGTCTTCTGTTGGTTGTTGTTGTCTCTGTTTGTCGCGACAAGTTCTTAAGTGGGCTATTTGCTCTGATGTAGTGTTTATTTGTGCTTAAGGCTGGTTGCTGATCGGTTGCTTTTTGGGAGGTCTTCGGAAGACTGCTTACCTGCTGGTTGATCTCCCTCGAGTTTATTCTCATATTGTATTTTTTTCAGTTTAACCTCTTGCAAACTGGATTGTATATTGTACCTCTCTCTCTCTCTCTCTCTCTCTCTCTATATATATATATATATATATATGGGAAAAAGGGGTATGAGCAACTTGCTCATTTAGTAAATGAGCAAGTGATGAGGTGGCATGCATGTGATTGGGAAATCATAAAAGTGATTAGATACTCAATGTATCACATGCATGCCACCTCAACAATTGCTCATTTATTAAATGAGCAAGTTGCTCATATCCCTTTTACTATCCCTTTTACCCTATATATATATATATATATATATATATATATATATTAGCAATGCTCCATTGAAAACGCAAATGATGTGAAAACTCGTGAAAACCACCCAGGCCGTTGTTGGGAACAACGACCTAGGTTATAACAGAACAACGACCTAGGTTATAACGCATTATAACCTAGGTCGTTGTTCCCAACAACGGCCAAGGTTGTTTTCGCGTTTTCAATGCTACAATAGCGTTTTCAATGGAACATTGCTATATATATATATATATATATATATATATATATATATATATATATCGTTTATTGGTTGGAGTCTTTTGACTCTATCCGTTTATCCCAAAAAATGATCAATTTGTACAATAATGCATACATACACCTTAGAAACTTCCAATACTTGGTTACGTTTTCCAGCGGTCATTACAAGTAACGTAGATGAATCACTATAACGCCCACCTTATACCCTAAATGGGATCGGTGTAGAGCGTAGTCCTCCAAATTTGACAAAATTAAACTTTTATCAGCATAAAATCAACACTGGTCAACCTAAATAGTCCTCCACACAGTCTACAACTACAAAACCCAAACCTCCAAAAAAGAAAACAACGAGATGAGAAGAAGCCCCCCAACCTCCCTCTCCTGCCCCTCGCTTGCCACCCCCCCCCCC
Source organism: Hemerocallis citrina (assembly GCA_017893485.1). NCBI lineage: Eukaryota > Viridiplantae > Streptophyta > Magnoliopsida > Asparagales > Asphodelaceae > Hemerocallis > Hemerocallis citrina. The sequence goes on from CM030360.1 coordinate 299,559,850, forward strand.
CCCCAACCACTCGAACCCCCTCTCCTACCCAGCGGGAAGAAAAAAAAATTAACATGACCCAAAACCAGTTCTCACGAGTCCGGGTAGTGAAGGACCCGACCCGATACCAGTGCTAGTCCTAATCTATGTTGTTCTCTTCTTTTTGACCACATACTAAACTATTTCTGGCTGACCATGAAAGCCTTACAAGCTCCATATAGATGTAGAGCAATATAGAAATAAAACATCCTGATTTCGCAGACAAATCAGGAACAATAAAAATAAGCCTTTTACCTGCAGGCCAAGCAATCCTTCAGGGAAATTTTTACTGCATCTGCATTTGATGAATTACTGAGACCATTGGCCTTGTCTTGGATCTAGAAAGAAAATCCAGGAGATAAAAGGTCATAAGAAAATATGATTATTTTAAAAAAAAAATGAAATTTGAGAAATAACAAATCCTATTAAACTTTTTCTTTGAAAAAAAAAAAACCTCGTAAAATAACTGTTCTCTTATTTCGTCGACTATTAGAACAAAAATAACTGTTCTCTTATTTCGTCCACTATTAGAATTTAGAACAAACCCCTCATTGAAAGAATCCTAATTTTGTCAGCTTTTAGCACCATCGACACCATAAATTAAGAACTTTTAGCAACAAAAATCCAAATAGAATAGTTTTTCAACAAGTTTGCGGGTAATATTACCAACATCAGCATAGAACATATATAACGAATCATTAGAAACAATATTTATGTTGCCGGCTCTAACAACAAAAACCCATAAAGGAAAGTTATATAAAGAAGAAGAAGAAGAAGAAGAAGAATACCTGGGATGGGGATTTGGTATTAATATTTGATTTGGGTAAAATAGGCTGCTTCTTCAAAGAGATAATGCAATTCTGAGATGGGGCGATGAAATCGTTCAGGTCCGTTATTCGCAGAGCTGGAGAGAACTTCTCCGACATCTTCAACACCTCTTTTTTCTTTTGGGGGTGGGGGTGGTTTTCAGGAGAAAAGATGGTAAAGGTTTTAGGGAAGGAAGACGAGTATGCAGCTCTAATCTCTCTCTAATCTCTAATCTAATCTATCTAATCTATCTCTGGTCAATGGTAGAAAGAGGAATGCAGGTGGAGATAACCTAAGTTGAGTCGGTTGGGGATTATTGACCCGAGGGCCGTTTGGGACTGGGCCCAAAAGACTATTGTTGATTCTTTGGGCCAAAGGTGGTGGTTGTCAAGTATAAACCTCCTCTATGATCCGTGGGCATTGAAACGTGTCTCTCTTTTTACAAATTGGGCCTGACACATGAATTTTGATATTGGTTCCGATATGATATCTCTACTACTATAATGGGAGAAGGCCTTAATCCTTAACCCAACCCGTGCAACGCACGTGTTGGTAATTTTTTATTTTTTTTTGCCCTTTTCATTCTCCCACCAAAAAAAAATTCCCCCACGTGCAAATCACGTAATTTTTTTCCCCTTTTCATTCCCCCACGTGCAAAGCACGTGTATAATACTAGTATAAATTATTACAAGATTTTATTACCTCTTTCAAAGAGTTGAATGTGAATATTCTTGGGTCAACATTTCATGTACATCCATGTCAACCATGTCAGAGATCATCTCCTCTGTTTCGACCATCCATTGGCAGTAGTCCCACCAAAGTCTTTTTTACATGGAATTGGTGTAAAAATTGAGTGTGGTGCCAATAATTAGAGCCTGGCTATTAGGGCTGCAATCGAGCCGAGCCGAACGGCCCGAGCCGAATACCTTCATGCTCGAGCTCGGCTTGTTTACTAAACGAGCTCAGTTTTGAGCTCGAGCTCGGTTCGAGCCCTACTGGCTATGGAAGGCTCAGGCCACTCAAACTCAAATTTTGATGGTTCTCTGTATGATGGCTCAGGTGGATACGGCGTCATTTTTCGTGATTGGAGATGGTGCCCGTTGCTTGCTGGAGGAGGGCCGGTCATGACGAATTCGACAAATGTAGCAGAACGACGTGGTCTTTGGAATGCTCTTAAGTCGTTCCCCATCTTATCGCTTATAATGGCCCGCTAGTCATTGAAGGTGATTCCAACTACGTCATTCATTAGGTTCGTTATGCCACGGTCCACAAGTCTTGATCCTATTTCTCAAGACATTAAGGTTGCGTTTGGTTTGTTGTTTTGAAAATAGTTTTCTGAAAAGAATTTGTTGGAATTGAGTATACATTCAAAACACTCATCTTGTTATCAATAATGTCTCATGGCCTAACGGTTAAAGTTTTGAGTTCACAAGAGGTTGGGGGTTCAATTCCTACATTCTACATGATATATATATATATATATATATATATATATATATATATATATTTATCTATGACCGGGCCGGGCCTTAGGGCCTTTGGGGTCTATTGAAAAAAAAAAACAGAATCTTTTTTTTTGAACTTCAGAATTCAAAACGTTTTTAATAAATATAACAGTTTCATACTTAAATAGACTTTATGTTATGGCAGTTTCAAAAATTAAATTGTATTCATTATATAGCCGTTTTTTGGATTAATGCACACACATTATAGCTTCCTGGTTACAAGCTATAAGATGTGATTATCTTTGGGAAGAAAATAGGGACAGAAAACAGAAAAAAAAAAAACAAAATTCTATCATTCAAAATTTTCTCAAAAAAAATCCATTTTCTGCGGTTTTTGCTGGTGCAAGTTGGTACGTGCTGCAATTGGAGTCTTGGCAGCACTGTAGATCAGAAGCTCGTTGTATCCCGGGAGAAGTGTTTGGTGATCAACGATTCATCTCCAGAATCGGCCAAATAGTTTCTTAAAGAAAGTGCAACCCACGCCTCGAGCTACTTCTCACTTTCTTCCTGTTGCAGATCATTTCCAAAAAGGTCACTTGGTACACTCAGGTCCAATTTTTTCTAACAATTTTAAGAAACTTTTTTCGTGATCTGTAATGGCTTTAGTTTCTGACCGCAAATATGAAACCAACAAACCAGAAAAATTTGCTGGCTTGAACTTCAAGCGATGGAAGAACAAAATGTTTTTCTATCTGTCGCTGAAAGAAGTTGCCCATGTTCTTACCCATGACTGCCCTGTAATGCCTAACCCAGAACCTGTTGATGCCAATGATAATGAACAAATTTTAGATGACATAGCAGAATGGAAGGATGCCGATTTTAAATGTAGGAACTTCATCTTGAATGGGCTATCCAACGAACTGTATGACTATTACTTACAGTCCGATACGGCTAGGTCTGTTTGGGAAGCCCTACAGAAGAAATATGACACTGAAGAGGCTGGCTCGAAGAAATTTGCAGTCAGTCGTTACCTCAAATACACCATGGTCGACGACAAGCTGGTAACTATTCAATCACACGAGTTACAACATATTGCTCATGAGATCATTTCAGAGGGAATACCCCTCGATGAGCAATTTCAAGTAGCTGTGATGATTGACAAGTTACCACCTGGTTGGAAAGACTACAAGAACATCCTGCGACACAAATCAAAGGAACTGACCATGGAGAATTTGATAACTAGGCTTAGAGTTGAGGAGGAATCCAGAAAGCAAGATCAGAAAGAAGAAGTCCTGCTTGTTCAACAGAACAAAGCAAAGGTCCATTTGAAACCAAAGAACAAGCCGTTCAAGAAGAATGCTAGTCGGAAGTTCAATTCGAACTTTCGTCAGAATGGTCAGAATGGACGTCAGAATTCGAATAAGACAAATAACCAGCAAGCCCAAACCAACAACAATGGAACAGATCCTATCGAGTGTTGGAAGTGTCATCGCTTTGGACATATCGCTAGGAACTGCCGATCACGTACGCCTGCACCACAGGCAAATGCTATCGAAGGGCCATTAGTGTCTATGATTACTGAGATCAACATGGTCGGTGTAACCGATGGGTGGTGGGCTGATACGGGCGCTACTAGGCATGTTTGCTATGAGCGCAGCTGGTTCAAAACTTATAAGGAGACTGAAGGTCAAAAAGTGCAACTTGGTGATTCACACTGTATCAATGTGATGGGCACTGGAGAGGTGGACTTGGAGTTCACCTCTGGCAGGACTGTTACCCTCAAGGATGTCTTGCACACTCCTGATATGAGGAAGAATTTGATTTCTGGATACCTACTCAACAAGGCTGGTTTTCATCAGAGCATCGGATCCGACCAGTATGTTATAACTAAAAATGGGATTTTTGTGGGAAAGGGATTTGCTTGTAATGGGATGTTTAAACTCAGTATTGAAATGAATAAGAATAATGTTTCTGTTTACTCTTTGTCTTCTTTTAATTTATGGCACTCTAGACTATGTCATGTTAACAAGAAATTGGTAAGTAATATGAGCAAACTTGGCATGATACCAAAAATTAACTTAAATGAATTTGAAAAATGCACATCCTGTACTCAAGCTAAGATAATTAAAACTTCACGTAGAAGTGTAGCTAGAGAAACAAAAATTTTAGACTTGACACATTCTGATATATGTGAGATGGATGGAACCTTAACCAGAAATGGTAAAAGATATTTCATTACGTTTATTGATGATCATTCAAATTATACTCGTGTTTATCTTATGGCACATAAGAGTGAAGCAATTGACATGTTTAGAACTTATGTAACTGAAGTGCAAAATCAATTTGAAAGAAATATTAAGAGATTACGTAGTGATAGAGGTACAGAATATGATTCCAATGAATTTAAACAATTATATACATCATTTGGAATTATTCACGAGACCACTGCACCTTATTCACCTGAATCTAATGGAAAAGCTGAAAGAAAGAATAGGACTCTTACTGAATTGGTAGTTGCTTCGCTTATTAGTTCTGGAGCACCCAAATCTTTATGGGGTGAAGCTCTTTTATCTGTATGTCATGTTTTAAATAGAATTCCACATCTATCTTCTGATACTTCACCATACGAACTATGGAGAAATAGAAAGCCTAATATTGATTATTTTAGAGTTTGGGGTTGTTTAGCATATGTCAGAAAACTTGACCCTAAAAGAATCAAACTTGCAAGTAGGACATATGAATGTGTTTTTGTTGGTTATGCAGAGAACAGTAAGGCTTCCAGATTTTTAGACTTGAATAATAATGTGATTATTGAATCCTTAGATGCTGATTTTTATGAGGATAAATTTCCTTACTTATTGAGGAAGAGTGGGGGTAGTAGTGGGGGTTCACAACCCTCAACTTCCTCTGGCATTCCTCAAACTAGTACAAATGCTAATGTTGATTTAGATTCTGATCCACGTAGAAGCAAACGTGCTAGAACTACTAAAGATTTTGGTGATGACTATGTTGTATATGCTCTAGAATCTGATCCTAGTTCTATCAATGAGGCTTTAACCTCACCTGATGCCGATTTATGGCAAGAAGCCATAAATGACGAAATGGATTCACTAACCTCTAATGGTACTTGGGAATTAGTGGACTTACCTCGCGGTAGTCGTACTATAGGATGCAAATGGATTCTTAAGAGAAAGCTAAAACCAGATGGTACAATTGAAAATTTTAAAGCTAGACTAGTAGCTAAAGGATATGTACAAAAGGAAAATATAGATTTCTTTGACACTTACTCTCTTGTGACCCGTGTGACTACCATTAGAGTTTTATTAGCCATTTCTGCTGTGCATAACTTGTTGATCCACCAGATGGATGTTAAGACAGCTTTCCTTAATGGAGAACTTGAAGAGGAACTTTATATGGATCAGCCTGAAGGTTTTGTGATTCCAGGGCAGGAACACAAAGTCTGCAAGCTGAATAAGACTTTATATGGTATTAAGCAAGCTCCTAAACAGTGGCACGACAAAATTGATCAATTATTACTCTCAAATGGTTTTTCTATTAATAATGTTGATAAATGCCTTTATTATAAAGCATCCAGTGATAGTTGCATCATGCTTTGCCTATATGTAGATGATTTACTCATTTGTGGTTCTTCACTTGAATTAATTTCAGAGACTAAAACTATGCTTAGTCAAAATTTTGATATGAAAGACCTAGGTGAGGCCAATGTTATTTTAGGCATGAAAATCACACGTTCTGAGACTGGTATTACTCTTGATCAATCTCATTACATTGAGAAGATCTTGAAGAAATACAATTACTTTGACCGTAGACCTGCATGTACACCTAGTGACCCTCATGTTAAACTTTTGAAAAATTCTGGTGCTGCAGTTAGACAAAAATAATATGCTAGTATTATTGGTAGCCTTCGCTACGCTACTGACTGCACTAGACCTGACATTGCATATGTTGTAGGTGTATTATGTAGGTTTACGAGTTGTCCAAGTTCTGAGCATTGGAATGCTATTGACAGAGTCATGAGGTACTTGAAAAAGACCATGAACTTAGGACTACATTATGAGAGGTTTCGCGCTGTCCTTGAGGGATTCAGTGATGCAGATTGGAATTCATTTTCGGATGATTCCAAGGCCACAAGTGGATACGTGTTTAGTATCGCTGGTGGTGTTGTTTCTTGGAGGTCCAAGAAACAGACTATTTTAACTTACTCTACTATGGAGTCTGAGTTAGTTGCTCTAGCTGCGGCTAGTGAGGAGGCAAGCTGGTTGAGGAACCTCTTGTCTTACATTCCTTCATGGAATAGGCCTATACCTCCGATCTTAATCCACTCAGATAGTACTGCTGCCATAGCTAAAGTACAAAATGCTTACTATAACGGTAAGAGATTAGCGATTCGTCGCAAGCACAGTACGGTGAGAGAGCTCCTCACGTCTGGTGCTGTTACTGTGGATTTTGTCAGATCAGAAAGTAATCTTGCAGATCCTTTGACGAAAGGATTGTCTCGAGACAAAGTTTGGAATACATCGATAAGGATGGGACTGAAGCCCATTTAGGATCACAATTGGTGGGAACCCAACCTATACGACTGGAGATCCCAAGACATAGGTTCAATGGGAAAAACAAGCCATACTGTGATTGAAATCATGCAACCTAGGAGTTTTACCACTCCCTAGTCCATCCTGATGTGTATGTGCATGATATTTTGTAGCGTTAGTAAGGATGAGCTTGACTCTTAATGAACTCTATATCTCTGAATGAGATGAGTGCCTAGCTACAAGAGCACTCTTGATAGACTCACCGGGGTGTTTGTGAAGTGTGGCCGCTTCTATGAGAATGGGGCTGATTCTCTAAAAACATTCACCTATACTGGGATAAGCACAAGGCCGGAATGTGCTGGCATTTAGAACTTGCACCTGGTAGAATCACGTGTGGTTTTCCTTCACTATGTAAAAACGGGTAATGAGTTCAAGACTGAAGATCACTCATTATTCTTGCATTTTGAGGATTGTCCACTATGTAAGGTTCAAGTCTTCGGACACCTTACTTATGCATGGTTCTATACTTTTGAAAAAACCGCTTCTTTTAAAATTAGTGTTTTAAATATATAAGTGGGGGATTGTTGGAATTGAGTATACATTCAAAACACTCATCTTGTTATCAATAATGTCTTATGGCCTAACGGTTAAAGTTTTGAGTTCACAAGAGGTTGGGGATTCAATTCCTACATTCTACATGATATATATATATATATATATATATATATATATATATATATATATCTATGACCGGGCCGGGCCTTAGGGCCTTTGGGGTCTATTGAAAAAAAAAACAGAATCTTTTTTTTTGAACTTTCAGAATTCAAAACGTTTTTAATAAATATAACAGTTTCATACTTAAATAGACTTTATGTTATGGCAGTTTCAAAAATTAAATTGTATTCATTATATAGCCGTTTTTTGGATTAATGCACACACATTATAGCTTCCTGGTTACAAGCTATAAGATGTGATTATCTTTGGGAAGAAAATAGGGACAGAAAACAGAAAAACAAAAACAAAATTCTATCATTCAAAATTTTCTCAAAAAAAATCCATTTTCTGCGGTTTTTGCTGGTGCAAGTTGGTACGTGCTGCAATTGGAGTCTTGGCAGCACTGTAGATCAGAAGCTCGTTGTATCCCGGGAGAAGTGTTTGGTGATCAATGATTCATCTCTAGAATCGGCCAAATAGTTTCTTAAAGAAAGTGCAACCCACGCCTCGAGCTACTTCTCACTTTCTTCCTGTTGCAGATCATTTCCAAAAAGGTCACTTGGTACACTCAGGTCCAATTGTTTCTAACAGAATTTTCTAAAAACAGTTTTCTGAAAATGAGAATGTAAAAGTTGTTTGGTAATAATTTTTTATGAAAATAGTTTTTTGAAAATGAGAGTATAATGTATGTATAGGTTTGGTTGTATGTATATACTGTATACAGTATATATACTCTGATACATACATATTGTATACATATACATACATACTGATATATAATAATATAAAATATTTTATTATAAAAAACATATTTAATAATATACATATATATAATAATATATAATAATTATAATAATATATATATAATAATAATATATTCAAATTATATTTTAAACAATTTATTATAATAATAATAAATTATATAATAATATATATAATAATATATAATAGTAATATATAATAATAATATATATTATAATAATAATAGAATATTATATTATAATAGTATATATAAAATAGTATATATAAAATAATAATATAATATAATAATAATATAATATAATAATAGTATATATATAATAATAGTATATATAAAATAGTATATATAAAATAATATATATAAAATAGTATATATAAAATAATAATATATATAATAATAATATAATATAATAATAGTATATATAAAATAGTATATATAAAATAATAATATATTATAATAATTGTATATTATATAATAATATGAAATAATTTATTATAATAAACATATTTAATTATATACATATATATAATAACATATAATAATTATAACAATATATATGTAATAATAATCTATTATAATTATAAATTAAACAATTTATTACAATATTAATAAATTATATAATAATAATAAATTATATATATATATTATATAATAATATATAATAGTAATATATAATAATAATAATATATATTATAATAATAATAGAATATTATAATAGTATATATAAAATAGTATATATGAAATAATAATATATATTATAATAACAGTATATATATATAATATATGTAACAATAATATATTATAATAATAATAATAATAATAATAATAATAATAATAATAATAATAATAATAATAATAATAATAATAATAATAATAATAATAATAATATATAAATATATAAATATATTTAGAGAAAGGATGTGAAAAAACAGAAAATAGTTGAAGTGGAGTTTTATGAAAACTGTTTTCACAAAACAACCTAACCAAATGGGTTTCGGGGTTTTGGAAAACAAAAAAAAGCAAAAAACAACAAACCAAACCGACCCTTATAAGCTTTTTGATGACCGATTTGTCTATCGAATATGTGTTTCGAGAAGCCAATTCTTGTGTAGATATAGCGTCTAAGAGGGGGAGAGTCTCTTCCATAGACTTCATGTGGGTTTGGGTTTTATTTACGAATGTCGAGTTAAGGACTGTTATTGTGGAGGACCCAAGAGCCGTTTGAAGTCTGTAGGGTGTGTAAGTAGTTGTAGTGTTAAAATTTCTTGCCAGGCAAAACAAAAACAAAAAAACAAAAGAAAAAATTTGACAAAACTATACCTATGTTTGACTAATTTGCAGATAACTAAACCCATTTTTTCTCCTATATGAATAGATAATCGCACTGGAGAAAGTGGGTATGCTTGTTTTTACTTTATTTGCAATTGTTTATATTTTTAATTGCAATTTTGATGCTTGCATAATGAGAATTCTTGGTGTGATGGGTTGAGTCTACTATTATTTTTTCCTTGTTCATGATTCTACTTTTTGCTCGAGGACAAGCAAAATCTTAAGTTTGGGCGTTCCTGATGTGTCTAATTTTTATACAAATATTTGTATTCAATAACCCGTTAAAAGTGCTTGTTTTCAATTATATTGTCTATAAGTCGTCTTGTTTCTCTAAAATTTCAATTGATTATTTATTTATGAAGAAATAAGATTTTTTAATGCAAAAAGTGATTTTTAATTTTTATAGGGGTGTAAAAGGAAAAAAATAAATTTACATGGATTTGGATAAGCCAAAAAGATAAAAATCTGTTATTTTAAGTTTATCTAATTAAAATTAAATTTAAATACTAAATTCTAATTTGTATCTTTGCAGATATATCCTAATCTACTGACACATCCAAATCCTATTGTCATTACTAGACCTACTCCTATAAATAAAGAAGCCAGCGAACCAGAGAATACAAAAGAAAAAGTAGAAGAGAGAGAGAGAAATAGAGAAAGAGAAAGTAAGAGAGAGGCATCTCTCTCTCTGTCTCTTCTGGTCGAAGTAGCAGCAAGCACACGGAGTCAGGAGGCTGACTGGGCTTCGAAGTGACGGGCGCACTGTTCATCGAAGCGACTGGCTACTGCAGCGTGCGACAGGTTCTTCGTGCTGACGTGGCGTGCAGTGGGCTTGCAGGCAGAACGTGGGCGCTGTCATCGAGATCTGACGTGGCTTCGAAGCACGTGCTGACTGGCTTTGATTAGACAGCAGGCGGCGACAGTGCTTCGATCTGACGCGTGCGACGGGACAGCACCGAGGCTTCGATTGGCGTGCGACAGCTGCAGTGTTCGGCGCAGTCTTCAAGGAAGCATTCGGATCCAGCTTTTGAGACAGATGGGTTTGCAATAAATTTTTTATTCTTTTTTTCCTCTCTCTAATTTTTGTAATGCAATCCTTGAACAAATTTAGTAATTGCAATAGTTTTATTATGAATATGTGCAACTAATTTCATTGTTGGGCTGATTGAAACCGTAGTCGTGGAATGTTATAATCTTCTAATAACGCTGCTTTCATCACTTATTGATTAAGCCTGATTGTATTGATAAAAATTTATAATATGAATCAAACTTGTTCAGAAGTTCTTAGGGCAGTCGACTGAGAGTGACAGCAAGTCGACTGACATGAAGAACCTGATGTTATCAAGTTTGCTTATTATAAAACTGACTCTGTTATATGAGTATAGAGATGACCCATATCCTATGCTCATAACTTGTAACACAGGAATCTTTAGGGGTTTTTCGTTTAATCAACTTGAAGGATCTAGATCTGATACCAATTTATAGAACTTTGAGTGTTTGTTCGTTTCCATTGTTCCCATGCTTTCTTCAAGTGCAACTTAGTAGATACCATGCTAAATACTTAAGGAAAGAAACGAATTAGAGTAGATACCATGCCTAATTCTTGGCCTAGGGAAACATTAACTTTAAGGAGTAGATACCATGCCCTTAAAGGAACAACATGAGTGATGAGAATAGTGTAGAAGGTGACTTAGCATTCTTGACTATAGGTGGAAATCAAGCCTAACTCATTTAATTGATATTCTTGAGATACTACTTGATCTAGTTTTTAATCTCTTCATTTCCTTTCAAATAAACTTTTAGAACAAATTTTATGGTTTGCATTTTTTTCTTTGTTTTATTGATTAGTGAGTTAAGTACTACAATCTCTGTGGGATCGACCCTTGCTTTTCACTACGCTTCTATAAACGATTCGTACACTTGCGAGGTTTTAATTTGTGTCTAGTTTATCTATTTATTTAGATAGCTGAGATATACAACAGTTCCCCAAAAACAGGCAAGTCCAGACAAGGTTTACCAAGTCGTTTGCCTGACAGCACACCAACTTGAAGACCCGGGGGCAGGGTTGTGTCAGTAGGGACTTCAAGTGATACAACGAGAGCTTCTGAAACGCGTTCTCCTAACAACAAGAGTGTCTGAAACACGCTCTCCTAAGTTATGCAGAATTTTCTTTTTAAATTTTTGTAATAAGGGCCAGCCACTTAGTTTTTCTTTCAATAAGAACCGCCATTACTAAAGCGGTCAAGCATGTAATAAGGGCCAGCCATTAGAGCAGCCCCTCTAGTTTATTCTTCAATAAAGAGTAGCAAGTTTATTTCATTACATCTTGGTCAATTGTGCAAAGCAACCAATGAGCAAGAAACGCCCAACTCATACTCAAAAGCGGCGCTAAACACTACTTACAAGCTTTCTACAACGCGAGTTTGGAATCCAGAACTCGAGAGTTGCAGCGTGCAAACATGCACGTTTAGAACACAACTCACCGATCGATCTGTTCCTGCAACTAGCTAAACTTTCTTGGAGGCTCTGAAACAGCAAGTTAAGTGCCATACTTATATACTTAAGCAGCACTAAACACTCGTTGCGAGTCTCCCCATAAGATGGATTCGGAGTCCATACCCATGGTTCGACAGAGATTATAACAATTTGTAATCACGTAAATTCACAGTGCACTTCGCTATTCGATTTGCTCCTGCAATTCGTTAACGCCACGATGACCAGTTCGGAGTCCATGTTCATGGTTCAAAAGAGACTCTGTCAATTTGCTAAGAAGCAAGTTTAGAGTGCGCTTTACCATTCGAGCTGCTCCTGCAACCTGTTAATACTTAGACTAACAAGTTCGGAATTCATGTTCAGAGCTTAGAGTTACTCTCGCAACGTGTAATCACACATGTTAAGAGTTCAACTCGCCATTCGGTTTGTTCCCGCAACTAGTTAAATTCCCTTAACAACAGATTAAGAGGTCCAAAATCATGGATCGAAGTTACTCTAGCAACACTTGTAAAAGGCCACGCTAGGAGTTCAACTCTCCATTCAATGTGATTCTAACAATCTATTAGAGGACCTATACAGCAAGTTTGGAAAACAATTCTTCTTCAAAATTGTCCCTACAACTAGCTGGGTACAGGACTGAAAATGAATTTAGCTCCGACTTACACTGTCGACAGCTCTTTAAGCTATACGCAATAGACTTGAGGCCCTATTATTTAGCGAGAAAAAACCCGTCGATAACATCTCAACCACGACAACAAGGACTAAGCACGTAAAAAGAGTTGTAGAATTATCACAAGTCCACAGTTTCATATTCAACAGCACTACAAATATTTACAGGTAAGGAGTCATCAACCAAACAACTCGATTTACAAGCCGTCCCTGCGACTTACTGGGCGAGGAACATTGTTCCTAAGAGACACAAGCCTCCTTGTAGAATGCCTGACAGCCACCTCCTTCCCTTGGCTGCCAACACCTCGCACAGCAAACGTCGATCCCAGTGACTGTGACTGCTGACCGGCGCACGAGGCGCGTGACTCTCCACCAACCAAAGTCTGACTCAACAAAGTCGACACCCCTCTCAGGGCACCTACGAGGTGTCGAAAGGGAACCAACACTGTTTGCACAGCTCCCCTGACACTCGGCCCAGCTGCTCCTAATGTCACACAATCCGTTGCAACAGTCATGGTGCTTTCCTTCGTTCCAACCAGCTAATCCTCCCTAGAACCGGCAACATGTGGAGTGCTTGCCGTCCGCAACCCACCAAGCCTCGCCTGGAGGCTGTATAGCTCCAAGTCCTTCTCCATGATTATCTCCCTGAGTAGGGCGCATTCCCCAATGCTGTCCTTTGTTACCTTCGAAGGCAGTGGCAAGCTTGCCAGACGACTGGAATATAGGAGTGCTAGCTCATAATCCCGCTCAACTAGTGCCGACTTAAGGCGAACGGATTCCAACCATTCCTCGTCCGACTGAGCACGTAAGCGGTCGGCCGCCAATTCCGTTATGCATAGTTGCTTGCGGAGGCGCCCCACCTCGTCACCACAGGGACCTTTATCAGATCCCACAGTCACCTGTCAGTAAGCACAAAGAGTATAATCAGACATTGGATCAAAGTACAAAGTGTGACAAGCAAACACCGCCACAAGGCACATCAACACAACAGGACAAGCAATAACCAGTCTAGAAGATAGTTTCTTTAAAGTACTGAAAGGAAATACAGAGATGCGGTAGCCAGTCCGTAATTAGGCATCATAGAAGCAAACTACAAAGTCTAAGATGCAATAATCCAACAATAAAATGGAAAGACGAAAAGTACACCAAGACGAATCAAGCATCCACCTGCTTCGGTATCATCTCTGACAAAACACTTTCAGCTGGGCCCTTCACCTTGTCCTTCTTCCCAGAACCGCTCTTTGCACCTCCCGTAGGAACATCAGCCTCAACATCGTCCTTCCTATTGGGATCTAGAGGCTCACCAAATCGAAGCGTCACATGGTAGCCCTTCCCGTGAAAACCGGGAACACGCTCCACCACATGTGAGATCGCCAAGGCATAGGACCTCAACATTGTTGATTCTTGATTTTGATGATTACAACACAATGCAAATTTGTTATGCTACATCTTATACATTGCAGGTTGACAAAATGTTCAATCAAAGCTCTCACAGCAAATTGATCAAGAGCTCTTAAGATTGATTCAGCAAGCTTCATTGTCAAAGACAAAGGCTAAAACTCCAACTCAAGACTCAATTGTAATTATGAGTTGAAATTGAGAATTAAAGTATAGTCAAGCCTTATACCGGCAATGAAAGAAATGAGAAAATAATATTTTGAAATGAGAAGACCAAGGTTGGCTCATGTGAAATTAAATGAAGAAGACTGGTATAGTGGAAGTGCTACATTCCAAGAGATTGATTTTATTCATGATTCAATTAAATTAAGGATTAGATACATAGTGAAGATGTGATGAAAGTAAGAGAAAAATATTGAGTATGAGGGCTATTGGATTGGCGGCGTGAGAGTATTCACAGGATGTCCCATGATGAGTCATGATAGGGCATGGATACTGCTCCAGAGTACCGTCCCGGTGGCGATGCTCGTGGGGTGCTTGACGACTGGGGGTGGTGTCATGTCTATGGTAGGAGCTGAATTACCACAGGATGCCTGCATGATGAGTCATGTGTCAGTGCGTTGGGATTCCCTCCAGGGTGCTTAGACATGAGTTCGTAGGTCAGAAAATATCTAGGATACTTACCGTAGTTACAGTAGTAGATTAAGTCATGGCGAGGGATTGAACCTTACAAGATGAAGAACGATTAAGGGCTTGCCCTCGGACCTATGTAGTATGGGCTGCATAGACTCTGAATAAGTGCGCATTAGTGTCATGTAAATATTAATAATTGCATCAAGGACTAAGTGCACAGCACGACACGACATCAATAGGATAGTCCCTTTAGTTCTGTTTATGACAAGTTTGTGGTTTGCTAAGAAATGAGAATCATTATACTGTTTCCGGCATAGAGAGAATGGTCGTGTATAATATTTCGTCAGTTGAATGAACTGACGCGCCCACAGTTTTATATGCAGAGTAAAGATGTTTGACAATTGAAGTATACATGCTGCGTAGGATTGATTTAAATATTGTTTCATGTAAATTGATTGTAATATTGCTTCCGCTGTGATAATGTACAAGTGTAATGTAACTCTGATGAAAGAAAAGTTTTTATTTCCTTGTAAAATTGTACGAAAGAAGTGTAAAGATCCTGTGGAACTCGAATTCAGTTGTATTTTGGAATTCAGGGTGTTACACTCCCGTCGAAGTTCTCTTCGTGGTGCGGTAGCTCCATAGCATGTTGGGCAGCTGTTCGACCCATAATCCCTTGGTGGATTTATCGAGCCTCTTCTTCAGGCCGGAGAGTACGTATTTGTCGATTAGTTTTCTCTGCTTGGTCGTTGGACTAAGGATGGGATATTGAGGAGAACCGATGATGGATGCCGAGGTCGGCGCAGAAGTTGCGAAAGGTTGCCCCTGCGAACTGGGTTCTGTTGTCGGTTACGAGGATACGGGGTACACTGAACTGGCAAATAATGTTCTTCCAAAAAAACTTCTGAACCTTGTTCTCAGTGATCGTTGGAAGCGGTTCGACCTCGATCCACTTAGAGAAGTAATCTATCGCCACGATCAGGAACTTCAGCTAGCCAGGCGCTGGACGGAATGGTCTGAGCAAGTCCATCCCCTACATTGCGAAAGGGATTGGACTCGCTAAGGAGGAGAGCTGAGCTTGTGGTAGGAAACGGGTTGGAGAGAATCTCTGGCAGGAGCCACATTGGCAGACGTACTCTTCGGAGTCACTAAGCAGTGTGGGCCAGAAGTAGCCGTAATTTAAAATTTTATGGGTGAGGGACCTCGCTCCCAAGTGCGTGCCACACATGCCGTCATGGGCCTCCTTCAGGGCATAGAGTGCTTCTTCGGGAGAGAGACACCTCAGGTAGGGTCTGCCGTCAATCTAAGTGTAGGAGCGTTTGTACATGACTCCATCGAGGAGTGTGTACCGCTCAGCTCTGGTCCTGACCCTTCTTGCCTCTCTCGGGTCTGCTGGAAGAACTCTGTTTCTAAGGTACTCAAGTAGGGGCTTCATCCAATTCTCCCCAAGTGTGAGGGGCATAGTCTCCATCGGCTCTAAGTTGTCTTCCTCAATATTTGGTCTCAAGAGGACCTCTATCAGTACGGTTCACTCCAAACCCTGGAGGGAGGAGGAAGCGAGCCTTGAGAGGGCGTCTGCTTGTGCGTTTTCCTCTCGGGGAACCCGCTGGTGTCGAGCATCTTCAAATAAAGCTAGTAGTCCCTTTACCTTCGCCAGGTACTTGGCCATGCGCTCATCTTTTGCTTCATACTCCCCAGACAATTGATTCACGACCAGCTACGAATCACTGAAGATCTGGATACGTTTGGCTCCTACTTTGCGGGCCATGCAGAGCCCCGCTATGAGGGCCTTGTACTCGGCTTCGTTGTTCGATGCATGAAAGTTTATACGGAGGGAGTACTACAGAACGAAACCGTCTAGGCCGGTCAAGATGACGCCAGCCCCACTTCTGTCGGCGCACGAGGATCCGTCAACATA
The DNA here is from genome assembly GCA_017893485.1 of Hemerocallis citrina. Classification (NCBI taxonomy): domain Eukaryota; kingdom Viridiplantae; phylum Streptophyta; class Magnoliopsida; order Asparagales; family Asphodelaceae; genus Hemerocallis; species Hemerocallis citrina. Next base: position 299,576,584 of record CM030360.1, read on the forward strand.
AACAGTCCAGACCAGGAATTCGGCAGCTGCCTCGCAGGGGTCAAGAATGGTGCTCTCCACAATGAATTCTGCTAAGGCTTGTGCCTTGATAGCGGTTCTGGGGTTGGTAGCTGATGTCATGCTCGCTCAGCTCTATGGACCATTTCATCAAGCGTCCCGATGTCTCGGGCTTGTGGAGAACTTGCTTCAGCGATTGGTCGGTAAGAACGACCACCGAATGAGACTGAAAGTAGGGGCGGAGCTTTCAGGCCGCCATGACCAAGGCAAGGGCCATCTTCTTTAGCTTCGGGTAACAGAGTTCAGCATCCTGGAGGACCTTACTCACGCAGTAGATGGGTCTCTGTGTCCTGTCTTCTTCTCTTACCAAGACAGCGCTGAGGGTCTGCTCCGAAGCGGCGAGGTATAGGTAGAAGACCTCCTCGGGCCTTGGCTTGCTCAAGAGTGGGGGTTTGTCTAAGTACGCCTTGAGCTAGTCGAAGGACTCTTGTTGCTGTTGCCCCCATTCAAAGCCTTTAGCCCCCCTAAGGGCCTTGAAGAACGGGAGGCACTTCTTCCCAAATTTGGAGAGGAAATGCCCAATTGCCGCAAGGCGCCCGGTGAGCCTCTGCACATCATTAACACTGGAGGGGAGGAGCCATGTTGAGTATGGCCTGGATCTTCTCGGGGTTGGCCTCTATGCCCCTCTGGCTGACCATGAACCCTAAGAACTTGCCGGATGAGACTCCAAACGCACACTTGCTCGGATTCAACCTCATGGTGTGCCTCCTCAACACCCCGAAGGCTTCCTGGAGGTCGAGGACATGCTCCTGCCCTCGGATGCTCTTGACCTACATGTTGTCCACATAGACTTTCATGTTCCGGCCAATCTGGTCTCAGAAAACTTTTGTGACTAGGCGCTGGTATGTGGCTCCTGCGTTCTTCAACCCGAATGGCATGACCCGGTAGCAGTACAGGCCTTGGTCAGTCACGAACCATGTACCCAACGCCCCAACACCCCATAAGGGGTATCTACAAAAAAGAAAAGGAGAGAAGAGGGTGTCATTTTGTAAATAAGTCCCTATATAGTACTAACAAATGTGCGGGATTTATATGCAAAAAAAAGTATTAAATGACATAAGGGTATTTTTTTCATATTAAACCAGTGCAAAGCACGTAAAACTTAAATTAACATAAAACTAATGCTGTAACCACCTTAGGCGGTTATCGGCATTTACCAAAAGATCGGTGAGCTTACTTAATTGACCCAAGGTGGGTTTCTCGCAATTAACCTTAAGCTATTTTTTTAATTTAAAATTATTTAAAATATAAATTAATAGACAATATTATTTTTAGTATTGTGTACTAGTTAAGTAATTGCGAAATACTCAGTGGATACTATTTTTACAAGAAAATCGTGCTGACTAACGTGCTTTCATGCCTACCAGGCCCATGTCCATCCCTAGTTGTGGTCGTTGAAGGTGCGGAGCTCGCCATTTCGCTCTCGTCAATCTTTTCGACCTAGCGAGTGCAAGTTGCCAGGGCAATTCTATAGGTGCATATGTTGGATCTCCCGCCAACATTTTGATTAGAGGATTTCATTGGAGATATTTTCTCTGTGATGGGTTGAGTTGTTAGACTAGATGAGCCTACCAGCATACGGTTGCAACTTGCATGGTCGTTTTACATGTGCACGTGAGGAAGTTGTCCTGACAACCACTACTTTCAGGCATCACGATGGGTGTTGAGGGAGACAATTCTCTTCCTTTTTTTCAAATGTTTCATGTATGAACACATCCACCTATTTTTGCACTTGTTGTAAAAGAGTGGGTCATAAGGTGATCAGTTGCTCACACCTGGTATGTACGGATGTCGATGATGATAATGGAAAGAGAGTGGAGTTGATGGATGTAGAGGAGAAGAGTTTCGTTAAAGAGGGAATTGACGGTAAAAGTAAAACGGAGGAGCTGATCAGTAAAGGGTGTGCTTCACGCTACCATAGTGGGGTCAGTGGTTGATTGTTCGTCATCGACGTTGTCATCATGGTCCGTATGAGAAGATGACAATGGTATATCTCAGGGGAGAAAGGAGAGCATGATGAAGCACTGCGTTCACAAAGAAAGGAAAAGGTACACGTGGACCGATTCCAAATGAGGACACTGAGTGTGTGGGGCCACTCTGGGACCCAACTATGGTGGGATTGGAAAAGTGCATCTTGTTTCAAAATAGTATTGCAGTTCTAGAGGTGGCAGATCCATCAACTGCTAAAGCGGCACCTGGCGACTCTGCTCCAAACTTTCTTTTGACCAAGGTGTCTAATGAATTTGGGCCGATCCTGTAGGCTTTGTCTGCTATTGGGCTACAGTTTTTTGGGTCCAAAATTATAATTTCTTCTGCTTAAAAGAAGAGACTACATGGGTTGTTGGACCTTACATTTCTTCAGCAGTTGGGCTGTAGGCTTTAGAGCTATGTTGCTCTGTTCATTCTCCCAAGGTTCTTGCCATCGGCAGACTACCTATTAAATGGAAGGGGGTTGGAGATAGAGTTGTTCGTGAGTAGGGTTGGGCTTGTTTTAGAGGTTTTTGGAAACCAAACTCACAGGTGAAGGAGGGTTTTTAAGACCCCCAGAACCTATAGAAAAATTATGGTATTTTAACTCGACCCAAATCCACTGGTTTGGGTGGGTTTTTAGCAGGTTTTGGGTCTTGGTCGAGTGAACCTTATTGAACACAAATATTGGAACATTGTTTGTAGTAACATCAAAATATAATGATATCATTTACTATTTAACTCAAAAATACATATGTTGAACTTCAATGCACAACATTATATACTATCCTAAAATACACAACCTTCATACATATATGTAGAAATTACGAACACCTCAATTTATACGTCAATTCTATTGGGTTTGTAGCAGTTCAATTTTGGGGCCGGCCGGCCTAGGGTTTGGAGCCATCATCTTACTGTAATGGGGATGGGTACAAATTTTAGCCACTCATCTTCCTAGATGAATGATTGTGAGTAAAAAAAATAAGACGAGGTATATTATATGGGGGATAAATAAAGAAACCCCTTAAAGTTTCCCATTTAAATCAAGAAACCTCGTCCATTATTTTTCGCTCATGTTACCCCCTGCGCCGTTAATATTTGAGTTTTCTTTTAGGTGTACTTCACAGAAAATTCAAAATTTAACGGCTGAAAGGGTAAAGTGATCGAAAAATAACTGATATGGCTAAAAATGGGGTTAAATCGAAACCGTCCAAATCGGGCACGAATCTTGAAGCCTAGGGGTAAAACGGTAATTTCACCTACCAATGGGTCTGAAGCAGGTACGGGTTCTCCTCCCTGAAGACCCACTAATCCACGAACGGATCCACCTCAACTGGGTGCGGGTTTTAACCCGCAGCAAACCCGGTCCAGAAAGGATAGAATTAGGGTTTCTGATTAATCCTAATCAACGGCCCTAATTCATATCTATCCTTTCACTGGAGATTAGGGATTACATTCCTTATCTAACCACAGGGATTACATTCCTAATCTGATACCAGCGGTGCCTATAAATACCCCCCATCCACCACCATTAAGAGGTAATCAATCTTTTGCCAATTTACGCTCTTTCATAATTATTCCTGATTACTGACTTGAGCGTCGGAGGGTGCGTCGCCGGGATCAACCCCGGTGTCTCGCACTTTTTGCAGGTGAACGGCGTGAGTCAACGGTCAAACTCCGGCGGATCAGGTTTCAGGTTTGCTATTCAAGTTTTCCTAAGAACCCACAAATACTATCTGTTTACCCCCACACCAGATTTAGCGGTAACAGATTGGCGCCGTCTGTGGGAAAGAACGAATAGCAGCCTCCCCTCTTCCCGTTGGTCAGATCTTCTCCAGCCATGCCTCCCAGGAAAGCCAGATCCAGAGGGTCCAACCGAGGACCCAACCCCGATCAGCAACAAGAAGTTTCCATCCAACCTGCTCCGCAGCAAGGGCAACTTCCTCCTCAAGCGGAGGACCCACTCCAACAGGACATGCATCCTCCTCAGAATCAACAACCTCCTAAGGGCCCCAACCCGCAGAAACAACCTCTCCATCCGGACCACGTCTCCATCCATAATGCCTCTTCGGACTCTATGGCCTCCCACAATCCCCGAGCTTCCGACCTCCGCAACACCGTCCTCAATCGGCAGAAGGATGAGGATCTTCGCCACCGTCTGCATGAAAAGCAAGCTCGAGAGGGAGCCTCCCGCCAACAACGTTCGGATGAGCGATCTCCTCACCGCCGAGAATACAGAAGGTACCCTATCCGAAGGGGGCGGAGAGAGTCCCCCGAGCATCACAGGAGAAGACCCCATTCCCCTGCCGGTCGGCAACATCCTAGGAACGATGAGGCACCCATCACCCATGCCGAGTTCCAGCAGTTCCAAGCAACCGTCCTACAAGCTCTCAATCTCCGTCCCAACAACACCAATGCTCCAAGGATTCCCTCTCCTCATCCGGTCCGAAGCCCTCGCCGACGGTCCCTAACTCCTCCTCAAGCTTCTAGTAACCCCCGACACATGCCAAGTCCTCGCCGCTCCAGGAGCTGCCGTCGTCGTAGCCCCCGCTCTCCCTTGTACAAAGACGAGTCTAGAGGCTCAGCTGATTACCGTCGAAGGGACGACGCAGTCTACCGCCGTCTCCATGAGATGGAGAGGCGCTTGGGTCAGCTAGACCGAGAAGAAGAGCTTAGAGGAAGGACCCTTCGTCCTAGTAGACCTCCTTTTTCCTGAACCATAATGGATGCACCTGTACCAATCGGCTTTAAGCCTCCTCAATTTGAGACCTATTCCGGGGAGACTGACCCCGTCGATCACATCGAAAGCTTCAAGACCCTCATGCTCATCCATCAAGCTTCCGATGCTCTGCTCTGCAAAACCTCCCCCGCAACTCTCAAGGGTCCAGCTCGAGAATGGTACTCTCGCCTTGCCCCTTCCTCAATATTCTTCTTCGAGCAATTTGAGACCCTCTTCGTCACCCACTTCGTGAGTAGTCGCCGAACTGAGAAGACCAGCATCTCGCTACTCTACCTCCACCAGAAGAAGGGTGAGAAGCTGAGAGACTATGTGAAAAGGTTCACAGCTGAAGCCAGGTCCATAGCATCCCTCGACCAGTCGGTCGCTGCAGCAGCATTTCAATCCAATGTCCTCAACTCCAGCCTCCGCTCCTCCCTCGCCAAGAAGCCCCCACAGAACTTCTCTGACCTCCTCCTCCGGAGCGAAAAGTATATTCGGGCCGAAGAAGCTGAGCACCGCCCCAACTTGGAGGGGTCTTCCTCCGGGTCTAAAAGAAAGGGAATAGAAGAGGAAGGTGCCAAAAAGCTCTAGAAGGATAATGGCGGCCAGCGCCGACCTTCCCCCAGATTTGAAAATTTTACTCCCCTTAATGCCAACATCTCCACAATTCTTATGGAAGTTGAGAAGGAGGGGGTGATACCTCCTGCACCAAAAATGAACACCCCGGCAAGAAGAGGGATAAAGAGAAATGGTGCTGTTATCACCGGAACCACAGCCACGACACCAATGATTGTTGGGCCTTAAAGAATGAGATAGAAGCCCTCATCCAGAGGGGGTAGCTGACCAAGTTCGTGAGAAAGGACTGAGCCGACCTTCCTTCCCCGCCTCGGGGGGCTAATAAGCGTCCTGAACGCGACGAAATGCCCGACTTCGAAGAGGAGCGTGTCCTACACCTCATTCATGGGGGCCCAATGGGGGGCTCCTCAAATTCCTCTCGAAAGGTGTTCATTAGGGAAGTCAATTCGGTTCGCGCCACCCCTCCCCCTAAAGGCCTCGGAGTGCCCGTCACATTCTCAGACGAAGATCTTGAAGGTGTCCGCACCCCCCATTGTGATGCACTCGTCATCAATCTCCATATGGCGAACTTCAAGGTGGAGAGGATCCTAGTGGACAATGGCAGCTCCGTTAACATCCTCTTCCTCGCCGCTTTCAAAGGCCTCAAACTATCCCGAGACAGACTTAAGCCCGCCGGCTACACGCTCCATGGGTTCACGGGAGTGCCAGTGACTATCGAAGGGGTGATCACCCTCGACGTAACCGCTAGCAAAACTCCTACTACCCGAACGGAGTCAATGGACTTTATGGTCATGGATGTCCCTGCAGCCTACAACGTCATTTTGGGTCGGCCCGGCCTTGCGGCCCTTGAAGCCGTCCCCTCCGCCTATCACCTCAAGATGAAGTTTCCCACTCGGGCCGGAGTAGGGGAAGTAAAAGGCAATCAGGAAATGGCCCGTAAGTGCTACATGACCTCTACCCTCGGTCCAGTCCTCTCCCTAGAAACCCTGGAAATCCCCCAAGATGTCGCCCGACCAACGTCCGAGCCGGTGGATGAGTTGGAGGAAGTGCTCTTCTCTGAGCAGGATCCAAGCCGAAAGTTCACTATTAGCAAGACCCTCCCATCCGCCCTATGCTCCGACATAGTCCAGTGCATCTGAAGGAACCGAGACCTCTTTGCTTGGTCAGCTGCAGACATGCCCGGAATTTCCGAAGATCTCTTGGTCCACCACCTCAGCGTTGCTCCAGGGTCCAAACCGGTCCAACAGAAGAGGCGCAAGTTCGCCCCCGAGCGCCAGCTAGCTATAAAAGAGGAGGTGGACAAGCTCTTGAAGGCCCGGTTCATACAAGAGGTGAACTATCCCGAATGGTTGTCGAATGTAGTAATGGTGAAGAAGTCCAATGGGACCTGGAGGATTTGTATCAATTTCACCGATCTCAACAAGGCTTGCCTGAAGGACCCCTTCCCTCTTCCAAGTATTGACACTTTGATTGACGCCACTTCGGGTCATGAACTCCTCAGCTTCATGGACACCTTCTCAGGCTACAACCAGATCCGGATGTTCCCCCCAGATATCCCGAAGACCTCATTCGTGACCGACCAGGGCCTCTACTGCTACAGGGTTATGCCCTTCGGTTTGAAGAATGCAAGTGCCACATATCAACGCCTCGTCAACAAGGTTTTCCAAGCTCAAATCGGCCAGAATATGGAGTTGTATATGGATGACATGCTTGTAAAAAGCATCCGAGGAGCCGATCATGTGACCGACCTACAGGAGGCGTTCGATGTTCTGAGAAAGCACAACATGAGACTCAATCCGAACAAGTGTGCGTTCGGAGTCTCATCAGGGAAGTTCCTCAGCGTCATGGTCAGCCAACGAGGAATTGAAGCCGACCCTGAGAAAATCAAGGCCATATTAGACATGGCCCCTCCTAAGAACGTTAAGGAAGTTCAGAGGATAACAGGCCGCCTAGCCGCTATAGGGCATTTTCTCTCGAAGTCCGGGGAGAAATGCCTCTCCTTCTTCAAGGCCCTCAGGGGGGCTAAATGTTTCGAATGGGGTCAACAACAATAGGAGTCGTTCGACTAACTCAAGGCTTACCTCGTCAATCCTCCTCTCCTCAGCAAACCAATCCCTGGTGAACCCCTCTACCTCTACCTGGCAGCCTCCGAACAGACCCTCAGTGCCGTTTTAGTAATGGAAGAAGACCGGGCTCAAAAGCCCATCTACTATGTGAGCAAGGTACTTCGGGATGCCGAGCTCCGCTACCCGAGGATAGAAAAGATGGCTTATGCCCTGGTGATGGCCGCGAGAAAGCTTCGCCAGTATTTTCAGTCTCATTCGGTGGTCGTTCTTACCGACCAACTGCTGAAGCAAGTGCTCCACAATCCAGAGACCTCTGGTCGCCTTATGAAGTGGTCTATCGAGCTGAGCCAGCATGATATAACATATCAGCCTCGGACCACGATCAAGGCTCAGGCCCTAGCAGAATTCATAGTTGAAAGTACTATCCCCGGTTCAGCCAAGCAATGAAGGGACCACCTGTCTGGTCGGTTTATGTGGATGGATCCTCCTGTAACGAGGGAAGCGGAGCCGGGGTCATCCTGGCAGGCCCAGATGACTTCATCCTCCAATACTCCCTCCATATCAACTTCAAGGCTTCTAACAACGAAGCAGAATACGAGGCACTCATAGCCGGCCTTGGAATGGCTCGAAATGCAGGGGCGCAACGCATCCGGATCTTTAGCGACTCTCAGCTGGTCGTAAATCAGGTCCTCGGCAGTATGAAGCACGTGATGACCGAATGGTTAAGTACTTAGCCAAGGTCAGGAGCCTCATGGCCTTATTTGAAGAAGCCCTCATCCATCGAATCCCTCGAGAAGAGAATGCTCAGGCCGATGCGCTCTCTAAGCTAGCCTCCTCCTCCCTCCAAGGTCTCGAGCAGACCGTCTTGATAGAGGTCCTCCTGAAGCCAAGTATAGAGGATGAAACTTCCGACTCAATGGAGTCGCTACTTGTCTTGCTTGGAGATAACTGGATGAAACCCCTCGTCAAATTCTTAAGGGACGGGATCCTCCCCGAAGATCCTAAGGAAGCTCGAAGAGTGAGAACCCGAGCAGAGCGATACACACTGATCGGAGGCATCCTATATAAGCGCTCCTTCACACAGGTCGACGGCAGGTCTTATTTGAGATGCCTCTCCCCCGAACAGGCCGACTATGCACTGCAAGAACTTCACGAGGGCATCGGCGGGGCACATTCAGGGTCCAGATCCTTAGCCCGCAGAGTGTTGAATTATGGATACTTCTGGCCCACTCTCCTACAGGATGCCGAACAGCACGTTCGGCAATGTAGCTCATGTCAGAAGTACTCCAACATCCGATGCCTCCCACCAGCTCCACTCACTTCCCTATCAAGCCCAATCCCTTTCACAAAGTGGGGGATGGATTTACTAGGGCCGTTCCCACCAGGTCCCGGCCAGTTCAAATTCTTAGTCGTGGCCATCGACTACTTCTCGAAGTGGATAGAGGCCGAGCCCTTACCCACGATCACCGAGAACAAGGTACTTCAGTTCTTTTGGAAGAACGTAATCTGCCGGTTTGGAGTCCCTCGGGTCCTCATAACAGACAACGGAACCCAGTTCACCGGGGCTGCCTTCCGAGCTCTCTGTGAAGACCTCGCTATCCAACACCGATTCTCCTCCGTTTCCCATCCACAGTTGAATGGCCAAGTGGAGAATGCTAACAGACAGATCCTCTCCGGTATTAAGAAGAGGTTGGATAAATGTTCGAAAGGCTTATGGGTCGATCAGCTCCCCAACGTGTTGTGGAACTACCGCACCACAAAATGGACCCCCACAGGCGAGTCCCCATTCAACCTCACCTATGGGTCCGAAGCTATGATCCCCCTAGAAGTCGGTATACCCTCTTCTCGTCTAATGGCTTATGAAGAAGAACAAAATGCCAGAAAGCTCCGAGCAAATCTAAACCTGATTGACGAGATCCGAGAAAGCGCTGCCATTCGTCAACAAAGCTACCGAAGAAGGATCGAGTTGGCATACAATAAGAGAGTCCGTCCTACCGACCTCAAAGAAGGGGACTTGGTCCTCAGAAAGTTAGCCATCTCTTTCCCCGGACAGAAGAGCAAACTGGCTCCAAATTGGGAGGGACCCTATAAGATCGCCAAAGTAGTGCGGCCCGGGACATACAGACTAGAAGACCTCGAAGGCAGAGAGATCCACAGGACTTAGAATGCCGACCATCTCCTAAAATACCAAGAGAGAGCATCAACGCCTCTCTAAGTATTCTGGGATGTCGAACTGTTCCTCTCCTATTACTTGTATTTTTCTTTCCTTTATTTTTCTCTTGTAATAACGGCTCGCAACTTTAGAAGCAGCCGACCATTAGTCATCAATAAAGAAAGCTTTTTCATATTTTACTTGTAAAAATTATTTACATCTCTCTGCTTTTACTCTTCACTCTAACGATGGTTCGGAGTCCAACACTTGGCTCGATTCTACTTCGCAAGCTCGCTCTTAAGCGAGCTAGAAGTAGGTCGCCATTCGGAACTGCTCCCACAACCGTTGAACAACTCTAATGATGGTTCGGAGTCCAACACTCGGCTTGATTCTACTTCGCAAGCTCGCTCTTAAGCGAGCTAGAAGTAGGTCACCATTCGGAACTGCTCCCACAACCGTTGAACAACTCTAACGATGGTTCGGAGTCCAACACTTGGCTCGATTCTACCTCGCAAGTTCGCTCTGAAGCGAGCTAGAAGTAGGTCGCCATTCGGAACTGCTCCCACAACTGTTGAACAACTATAATGATGGTTCGGAGCCCAATGCTTGGCCCGACTGCCATCACTCAATACCCCGAACCGAGCGGACGAGGAACCGACCTCCACATATGGAGAAAAATTCTGCCAACCAATTTCACCGTTAGATCATCTCAAAATTCGTGTGAGAACATGATGAGCGACTCAGATCTCGCCACGCCTCCACAAAACGACAAGATAACATTTTTTCGAAATTGGAGCCTCTTGTCTCGTGATTCGTGCCACGATCGTGATCGACCGTCCAGATTGAGCCACGTGGTTCGGGTCTGAAATCCGAGCTACCACACCACCTAAGTGCAAAGTTTCCTCGGTATACTTCGAGCAAAAGTTGAAGTTCTACAGCTAAGGCAAGAGTTCTACGGCTAGAACGATCGAAGAAGCTAACTATTGGTTCTTATGGTTCGTTGCAAGAGTAAGGCAACTACGGCACAACAATGGGCGGACGAACTTCGATTTCATCAAAACAACTTGATAAATTTACAAGGCAATAAGTTACAGCAAAAAAAGCAACTCGACAAATTTACTAGGCAAGTAATTACAATGAAGAAGACGATGCAAGAAATCAAAAGCTCGATACAACTCGTTCAGCGTCTCCTCGGAATAGGGACGTTCCGATTCAGAGACACTCGGGGTTTTCGTCTCTTCACCTCCGAGCTTGTCTCTAGGCCGACGAATTGGGATGCCTCTTCGCCGCTAACCCGAACAGTGGCTCCGACCGAGGCTCCGCTCGAGCTAACAGCTACACCGCTTTGTGCGTTGGCCGCAGTCCGACCAACGACGGGAGGACGAGTCACGAGCTCGTAAAAGGAGATCCCTCGCTCTCTCTCCTCGCGAGTACACGAGGTGCTGCGGACGTTAGTCTTCACGAGCTGAGGCTTCAGACGAGCCACCTCCTCCTCGAGCTCAACGATCCTGTCTTTCAAAGTGTCATCCTTAACCAGTATCTTGAATCGAGGGAGTTTCGCCGAACCCGGGTACTCGGCACTATCAGATATAATGCGACGCAAGTTAGTCACCTCGATGCTCTTGTCGACTGTGACCCTCTGCAGCTGCTCGACCTTCTTCGCGAGCTCGTCTCGCTCGGCCAGCGCCGAGGCCAGCTCTTCCTCCTTCGTCGAGAGCTCCTCCTCGACTATCCGTAAGTGGTGCACCTCGGCCAGCAGCTCGCTGTTCTTCTTTTCCACATTGAGCGACACTCTCCTGATCAGCTCGATCTCACCCTCGAGGCGAGCCTCGCGAGACTGCTTAAACAGTTCAGTGCGACGCCGAGCTGCTGCGGTATCTAGAGCATGTTCGGGGATCCGAAAGACGAGCACATCACATTCAAAGACTAAAAGTACGAGCCAAACACTTAGACAAATTTGAAGTAAGAATTTCATTCATAAAGAAGAGGCGGTGGCCAGTCCGCAAAAAGGCATTACATTTTTGAATAAGAAAAAAAAACTAAACTACAAAAGACGAGGAGATCAGGGGTCCACCTGCGTCGTCAGCTCGACCACAGGCACCTCACCGGATGGCCCCTCATTCCCCGTCGCCCCGGCTTGGGGGTCGGTCACCACAACCTCGAGGACCACCTCCACCTCGTCGTCGCCTTCCTCCTCCTCACCTTCCTCCTCTTCGCCATCCGCCGCAGCTCCGGGCCACAGCCTGTATCCAACCCGCTGAAAGCCGGGGACGTGGTCCTGGACGTGGTCGAAGGCCCTCTCGTAGGAATTCTCCATATTCGAGGCCATGTGCGCCTTCGCCTCGGCCTCGATTTCTGCCCGGATCACCGTCGCCAAAGCGTCCTTCTCCGCCTTCGCCCCCGCCAGGGCCTTCGCCGACGCTGCCAGCTCCTCGGTAGCCTTGGTGACCTTGGCGACCTCTTCGGCGAGCCGCCCCTTAGCTCGCTCCAGGTCCGCCTCAAGGTCGGCGACCCGGACCTCCAAGCCGTCTGCGCGTCTCTGCTCTGCTTCGAGCTGCCGAACCGCCCTCACCTTGTCCGCCCTGACCTTATCGCTGGCGGCCTTCAACTCCTTCTCCTGTTCGGCGAACGCTTGAAGGAGATGGCCGAAGTGACAAGTGTCCTGCCGAAGGAAAAAGAGAATAAGAACAAAGTAAAAGCCGAACGGCAGACTTAAGAAATTCTCAAGAAAAGAGTATGCAAAACTTACCGACACGAGCGACCGAGCGACTTCATAGGTGTCGTCGCCAACCGTCCCCGCCTTCAGAGCGGCTCGATCCTTCGGGGTTGCCAAGTGCTTGACGGCTTGCATGCACATCTGCGAGTCCCCGAGGAGCCGTCGTGGTTCTTGACTCGCCAGTCCGGGATGAACAGCTTATTGTGCTGCTCGGTCAGGATCACCTCGGCCTGAGGGGTCAGGGGCGGATCCTGAAGCGACAGCGCCGCCGAAACGTCGAAGGCCTCACCGGCCGTGGCAGATGCAGCAGGATCCGAGGGGTCGGCGGCAACGACTACCTCTGGCAAGGGGACCTCAGCAATGGGGGGAGGCGAAGCAACTTCCGAAGCAACCTTAGAGGGCCGACCAGACGAAGCCGTCGTGCTCAGCCTCTTCCTCTTCCTTCCGTCGGCGACTTTGCCACGCTCGTTCATCATCCCCAAAAAGTCCATCTTCGGCGCTTCTGTTCCAAACAACGAACAAACGGCAAGTTAGCAAAACGAGCTAAAAACTTAGAAAAAATAATAACATATTACGAGATGTCAGGAGCGTACTCGGGTCGATCGGACTGAGGCCCGACCCGTGTAGCACCTCCTCCGTCAATTCCCTCCAATTCAACATTGGGAGGGCCATGATCTTCCCCACTACTTCCTCCTCAGCCGCGGTCAGTACCGGGTCGGCCCTCACAAACTTGGGCACCTCTGCTTTTCACTGAGTCGGGATCTTCAGCATCGAGGGCTCCCTCAACAAAAAGAACTTCTCCTTCCAACCTTTGATCGAGTTCGGGTTCTCTATAATCCGAACGCCTTTCCTCGGCGATAGGTAGTAGCGATGCTCGGTCTTGTGCATCCGGTGAACCCGATACATGCTCCGCAAGATCGTCAGGTCTGGCTCGACCTCGGCGTTGCGGCACTGCAGCAAGAAGGCGTTCACGTGGCGCCAGGTGTTCGGCATGAGCTGGGTCGGCGCAAGGCAGTACCACCCGAGGACCTGTAGCACGAAGGGGTGCAGAGGAAAATGCAATCTAGCATTCAGCGAGTCGTAGTCGAACATACACATATCCGACGACGACAGTTTGGAGTTCGCTCGCATCCCAGGGCCGGGGAGAATCAGCTTGTACTCCGGGAGGATGGCGAACCCTTTTCTGATCCGGAGCAGGTCCCTATCGGATAACACCGATGCAATCTCATCCACCTCGGTGGTCAGAATCGGGTTGTTCTCCTCGTAGACTTCCGACCGACCTATGATCGCCTTCTTCATAAGGTTGCCCTCGTATTGCCTGACCCCGGCATGGCCGGACAGTACACAAGGGTACCGGCCCGACTCAGGGGCTTGCCTCGGGGTCTCCACAATCTCCTCGACTAAAGGAGATTGGGCCACTACCTTCTTCTTCATCTTCATCTCGGCCGCGGACAGCTCGGCCACCTGCTTCCCCTTTCTTCGGATCTCCATTCGCCTCCTCTCCTCGGTGCCACTATCGCCCGAGGACGAGGCCTCACTCCCCGAGTCTACCCTTGACATCTCTAAAAAAAGCTAAAGCAAATAAACTGACCTTGATGTGTCGTGTCCTTGAAGTGACGTTCACGGTCGGAATTAGTTCGCCGGAAATTGCCTGGCCCACGCAACAGCTAACGCAACCGCCTTGGAGCTAAAATCACTGCTAGCAGAGCACGCAGAGAGTAAAAGTGAAAACTTGGAGTGAAAAGTGAGAAATGAGCTCTAGGGTGGGGGAGTGAGAACTTATAACCACAATGCGACGTTTGGGCTTCCTTGGGAATTTAAAAGCCCACTAAGAGAAGCCAAAGCGCCAAATCGGATAGCTGCGACGTTTCAAAACAAAAACTCCTCAAATTGCTTAAGTCCATGACTCGGCCACCGGCGTGCGTAGCCGAGCTACCGAACAGCTTGGCTAAGCAACCGAGCTACTGGGTCAAGGGAAGGCGACGGTTCAGAACCAGGACCCTCCGAAACGTCTAACTCCATACCTCGGCTAACAACACCGTGCTTCCGAACCGAGGGGTCGAGGAACCGACCCTCACATATGGAGAAAAGTCCTGCCGAGGCTGAATCACCGTCGGATCACTCCAAAATTCGTGTCAAAACTTAATGGACGGTTCAGATTGCGCCACGCTCACAAAACGATAAAATGACGTTTTTTCGTGATCTGAACCCCGTCCTCGTGATTCAGGCAATGATGGACGCTCCAGATCTGGCCACGTGTACCTTCCGAGCTTCTGGCCACCGGTGTGCCTAGCCGAGCTACCGAATAGCTTGGCTAAGCAACCGAGCTACTGAGTCGGAGGGTGGCAACGCTTCAAAGCCGGAATGCTCCAAAATGTCTAACTCCATACCTCGGCTAACAACACCGAGCTTCCGAACCGAGGGGACGAGGAACCGACCCTCACATATGGAGAAAAATCCTGCCGAGGCTGAATCACTGTCGGATCGTTCCAAAATTCGTGTCAAAACTCGATGGACAGTTCAGATTGCGCCACGCTCACAAAACGACAAAATAACGTTTTCTCGTGATCTGAACCCCGTCCTCGTGATTCACGCAATGATGGATGCTCCAGATCTGGCCACGTGTACCTTCCGAGCTTCTGGCCACCGGTGTGCCTAGCCGAGCTACCGAACAGCATGGCTAAGCAACCGAGCTACTGAGTCGGAGGGTGGCGACGCTTCAAAGCCGGAATGCTTCAAAATGTGTAACTCCATACCTCAGCTAACAACACCGAGCTTCCGAACCGAGGGGACGAGGAACCGACCTTCACATATGGAGAAAAATCCTGCCGAGGCTGAATCACCGTCGGATCGCTCCAAAATTCGTGTCGAAACTCGATGGACGGTTCAGATTGCGCCACGCTCACAAAACGACAAAATGATGTTTTTTCGTGATCTGAACCCCGTCCTCGTGATTCACGCAATGATGGACGCTCCAGATCTGGCCACGTGTACCTTCCGAGCTTCTAGCCACCGGTGTGCCTAGCCGAGCTACCGAACAGCTTGGCTAAGCAACCGAGCTACTGAGTCGGAGGGGGGCGACGCTTCAAAGCCAGAATGCTTCAAAACGTCTAACCTCATACCTCGACTAACAACACCGAGCTTCCGAACCGAGGGGACGAGGAACCGACCCCCACATATGGAGAAAAATTCTGCCGATCCTCCTCAGCCGTTGGATCTTGTCAAAAAACGTGCTCGGCATGATGGACGGTTCAGATCTTGCCACGTTCACTAAACAACAAGATAGAATTTTTTGGGGATCCACGCTGAGATGGACGCTCAGGATCTTGCCACGTAGTTCGGCAGATTCCGAGCTAACTGCCGAGCTGCCGAGGGGTAAAACGGTATTTTCACCTACCAATGGGTCTGAAGCGGGTACGGGTTCTCCCCGAAGACCCACTAATCTGCGAATGGATCCACCTCAACTGGGTGCGGGTTTTAACCTGCAGCAAACCCGATCCAGAAAGGATAGAATTAGGGTTTCTGATTAATCCTAATCAACGGCCCTGATTCATATCTATCCTGTCACTGGGGATTAGGGATTACATTCCTTATCTAACCACAGGGATTACATTTCTAATCTGATCCCAGCGGTGCATATAAATACCCCCCATCCACCACCATTAAGAGGTAATCAATCTTTTGCCAATTTACGCTCTTTCATAATCATTCCTGATTACTGACTTGAGCGTCGGAGGGTGCGTCACCGGGATCAACCCCGGTGTCTCGCACTTTTTGCAGGTGAATGGCGGGAGTCAACGGTCAAACTCCGGCGGATCAGGTTTCAGGTTTGCTATTCAAGTTTTCCTAAGAAGCCACAAATACTATCTGTTTATCCCCACACCAGATTTTGCGGTAACAATAACATTAGGGGGTTTCTTGATTTAAATGGGAAACATTAGGCGTTTCCTTTATTTTTGCCTTATGATATATTGTATAAAATATAATTTGTATATTCATACCTTATATATTACTTGCAGAAGGAAAAGAATTTTAATACACCCATGCAATTTAATTTGTTACTATATATTTAGGATGGGCGGGTCGGACAGGTTTGTGTTTGGGTCCGGGTTTGGGCGGGTTTATGAAACATATGAAGCCTCCCCGGTCCCCGAAAAAAGGGGTTCAGGCAGCTTTTTTGCAAATTCAGGATCGGATGGTTTGTAAAGGAGTTTTAACCCTTTATTTGCAGGTTGGGTTTGGATCAAACCCAACGTGATGAACATCCCTAGTTTGTGATATAACCAACATAACTAATCCAAGAAATACTAATGGGGTGTCACGCCCCGCTTCCCAAAATACGGAAATACGAGTCCGTGACTGAGGCCCAGCAAATGATGCGAATACACCATTCATAAGCTGTACAGGTAACTCAACAACAAGATAACAACAAAACCACCCAGGCATGTAAAATTACAATAGGATAACAAAAAGTACATGACATGGTTCATAACATAACCAACAGCTGGAAATAAAAACATAGTTATGGGTCATGCCCGGATTACAATAAAGAGTAGCATGAATAAAACAAGACATGAGCTAAAGATAACATGATAATTAAC
This sequence comes from Hemerocallis citrina, assembly GCA_017893485.1. NCBI lineage: Eukaryota > Viridiplantae > Streptophyta > Magnoliopsida > Asparagales > Asphodelaceae > Hemerocallis > Hemerocallis citrina. Next base: position 299,593,442 of record CM030360.1, read on the forward strand.
AAGACTCAAAACACTTGATCAGCGATACCTTCAGGTAACTCTCCATTCGGGCCTGCAAGTACATTATTAAAAAAGAAGAAACAAGAAGATACCCGTTAATGCAAGTCACGGGCCGCAAGTGGTACAAGCTAACGGGACAAGTATAAAAACAAAATAAGAAGCAGAAAAAGAGCAAGAAACCAAGAATCATGTAATAAGAGAAATACAACATGTAAACAGGATCATGAACAGGCATGCATGAAACAAGTGACATGCATGTAAACAAGTAATCAAGTAAACAAGTCAACAAGAACATGTACATGTAATTGGATCATGAAAGTGTACGTATTAATCTTATGTCTTTTATTAATTATATATAGGTAGCAATTCATGCATCCATCCTTTTACTACATGGTTGCTACATACAATCAATTACGTTTAGGCCTAGTGGTGGATTTTATAGGGCGGTGTACTCAGGAAAAACATGTCAATTGTATCTTGTTCGAGATATGTGCAAACTTGTAATATGGAACATGTAGAGTGTAAACTTGTAACGTGAAATATGTAAACTTGTAATCATGTAATGGATTCTAGAGGTGGTCCCCGTAGATTCTAGAGGTGGCCCCCGTCAACTCCTGACGTGGCACTTAGTTCTACGTGGCACTTAGTTCCATATAACTTGTAATCGGGAAACACGGGCCCCCTTCCGAGTACACTTACCCATATTGTCCACTACTATGGTCTTTCCCTTAAACCCCGGCTTGTTACTTTTATTAATTTTAATCAACAATAACAGATATCATATTTAACTACTATCACGGGCAAAACAATCATGCACATAATCATGCATAACCCTAAGAATACATATATGTGTATCAATCGTGTTCATGCAATGCATGTAGCAATAAAGTTTCACGATCATATGCGAATACGGGATCGACAGATTATGTATATCAACAGATTTCAATTCGACCGAAGAATACGAATTAGAGATAAATAATATACTTGCGGTATTTTTCAAAGAAATCTTGTACGAGAACAAACAGATTATACAAGAGGATACTTGCCTGATAACCGACGACGATGAAAACGAAGCAAGAACAAGAATAACGGGAACGGATCCCGGGGCACGAACACAGCCACAATGAACTGATCATGAACCAATCACAAATACACGATCACGAACTAGATGAAGACGATCGAGATCACGAACACAATCGAACAGCTGAGATCGGAGATCAAGATCAAGATGATCGGGTCAGATCGGACAGTCAGATTTTCCTGATGATGAAGATAATGATGAAGATCAAGATCGATCGATCGAACGGTTGCGATCAAAGGAAATTGATGATCATCATGATCGTGATAATCAAGGAGATCCGATGGCTAGATCAAGAGATTAAGATCATATCAGATCGGACGGCTCTGATTGAAGATTAAGATCAAGATCAAGATGATGGTCACGATCGCATGCTCAATGGAGATCCGACGGTCGAGATCAAGTATCTTGATGATGATGATGATGATCGGATCAGATCGATGACCGGAATGTCCAGATCAAGAGATCTAGTTCAAATCAGGCGATGATCAATATCGAACGGCTCACAATCAAAGAGATCAAGATGATCAAGATCACGGGTGATCGACAGCAAGGAATTAACATGATCAAAACTCATAATCACACAACAACCCATGGCTGCACTGCGGTTGGGAGGCAACGGCGGCCAGGGGGAGCGACGGCGAAGGACAGGCGGCTGCTGACGATCGGCGTCACGGCAGTAGGATTCAGGGACTGCAGCGAGGGAAGCTCTCTGCGGCTTCAAGGTGGCCGACAAACTGCGGGTACTGGCATTGCTTAGGAGGAACAGGCGCAGGGGCGCGCTGCAGGAGCTGCGTCGGTTGCTGCCTTCGGGGGAGGGAAGCCGGGGAGCGGCACAACGCAGGGAAGCTGCTTGCGTCAGCCGTAGGTGGTGCTGCCACTGCCGCTGCCGCTCGACAGGGGAAACGGAAAGAGATGGGGGGTCGGGGTTCGAGCGGAGGCAGGCAAGGTTGAGGGCGAGATGCTGAAGAGGGGAGGGGGTTGCGAGGTGCGGAAAGGAGCAGGGAGGTGATCGGCTTTGGGCAGTGGCGGAGGAGGACTGGGTGACAGTGGGTTGGAGATGGACAGGTGCTCGGGTTCGTGAGGAGGAAGATGAAGGGGTGCGATGATTGCGGCAGAGGACGATGGTGCGAGGGGAAGGAGGGTGAGCAATGGCTGTCACGATTGAGGCGACACGGGAGGTGGAGTCGACTGGGTTGACGGTGGTGGGAGGATGAAGACGGGGATAGGTGAGAGGAGAGGTGGAGTCGCCAAGGGTGGTGATGGCGAGGCGGTTGGTGGCGGAGATGGAGGAAGGCGGGGCTCGACGGAGAGGAGGGCGGAGGAGAAGGCTTCCTCTGTTTTGGGTTTGAAAAACAGAGGGAAATTGAGAGCGGGAGAGAGAGAGGGGGAACGGGGAGAGAGAAGGGATGCGGGGGGGGGGGGGGGGGGGGGAGGGGGGGTGGTGGTTTATATAATAAATAATATTATAAACAAATAATATAATAATAACATAGTGGGGTAGTTATTGTAAATGGGAGATTTTGGGGGTTACCAAATAAGAATAGTGGGGATGTGTACGGCTGGATTAGAAATGTGGAAATTTGAATGCAAATATATAGGATTAAGCCAATAGAAATTTATATGAGTACTGGGTTTGGATTTGGGCTTAAAACAATTGGGCTTGGGGTTAAAACATTTTAAATAAATCAACTATGATATTGGGCTTAATAAACAATTGGGCTCAGATTAATAAATGATAAAATAAAAATAAGAAATTTGGGTTATAATAAACAATTGTATTTTATAAAATATTTTGAATAATATAATCAATTAAAAGAGAATAGTTACAAGGTACTAAGAATTTAAAATACGAAAAAATATTTGAAAAAAAATATGTATTAACGGAAACAGGGGTTACATGGGGAACCAAGTTCTGATGATGTTATGATGTGGCTGATAAAGGCAGGCTGAAGAAGAAAGGGAAAGGAAACGAAAATGATTAGTGTCTTAGGCTAGAGTCGCCTAAGAGGAAGGCTGTTAAGAAAGCAAAGGTCGGTGATGTAGGTAGTTCATTGAACTCGGTCTCACTTTTGAAGGATATCATGAATGGTTCAACGTTGGAGGAGCTTACTACTGAGTACGGTCCTTCGGAAGGCTAATGTAGTTTTTTTTTTTTTATTTTTTTATTTTTTTCCCTTATAAAAACAAAGCTCTAATCTCAAAAGTAGCGACACCCTTTCCTTTGCAAAATTACTATTGATGTTTAGTAGTGAAACTTACAGTGGCTCCTTTTATCTGTGACAGGGACTTTAGCTGACATCTGAAGCAATTTTGATGATTACAGTTGTGTTTATCTGGAACAAGGACTTTAGCAGAGACACCTGAAGTAATTTTGATGAGAACTGCAATTGTAGTTGCCGAGTCAAATCTGTATACCATAGTTGCTTTGCGATTTTGTCAAGAATTATTTTGTCTTAATGGATTGAATACTTCTTTTTCTTAGTATTTCTATTTTATCGATAAGTTGGTTGCTACGAAAACGGAGGCCCAATAGGGGGAGAGTCGAACTCCTCCTGAAAAGCCTTCATCTGAGAAGTAAACTCAGTACAAAACCATCCTCCGCTCAAAGGCTTTAGGGTCTCCATGACCTTTTCAGATAAAGACTTGGAAGGCGTCTGAACGCCTCACTGTGATGCTCTCGTAATCAGCCTCCACATGGCTAACCACGAAGTGTGTCGAATCCTGGTCGACAACGGCAGCTCAGTCAATATCCTCTTCCTAGAGGCCTTCCAAGGCCTCAAGTTGTCCCCAGACCGCCTCAAACTTGTCGGCTACACTCTCCATGGATTCTCCGGGGTGTCAGTGACCATCACGGGAGTTACCACTCTCGACATAACTGCTAGCAAAACCCCAGCCACCCGAACAGAAACAATGGATTTTATGGTTGTCCATGTAAAGGCTGCATACAATGCCAACCTTGGCCAATCCAGCCTCGTTGCGCTTCAGGCTGTACCTTCGCCTTCCATATGAAGATGAAATTCTCTACCTCCGCAGAGGTGTGAGAGGTCAGGGGAAGCCAGAGACTATCCGAAAATGTTACATGAGGATCCGGTCCTCTCTCTCGAAACCCTTGAGCTCCCCTAAGGGAGCAATAAAGCCACCTCAAAGCTAGTCGATGAATTAGAAGAAGTGGTTTTTTTTCCCGAAGAAGACCTGACTAGGACGTTCCAAGTGAGCAAAGTCCTCCCCCACCCAGTTAAAGCCAACATTATCCAATGCATAAGAGGGAACTGAAACTTGTTCGCATGGACTGCTGCCGATATGCCCGGTATCTCGGAGGAATTACTCATGCACCACCTCAACATAGCTCCTGAAGCTAAACCTATCCAACAGAAGCGTCGCAAGTTTGCACCGAACCGCCAGAAAACCATCAAATAAGAAGTAGCTAAACTCTTAGCGGTCCGATTCATCCAAGAGGCTAATTACCCCGAGTCGCTTTCCAACGTCGTGATGGTGAAAAAGGCCAATGGAAAATGGAGGATTTGTATCGACTTCACTGATCTGAACAAGGCCTGTTCAAAAGATCCGTTCCCACGTCCTAGTATCGATGCACTAATCGACGATACTTCCGGTCATTAACTCTTGAGCTTTATGGATACTTTTTTCGGGTACAATCAGATCAAGATGCCCCCCCCGATATTTCGAAGACTTCTTTCACAACAGATCAAGGCCTATATTGTTACCGCGTCATGCCCTTCGGGCTAAAGAACGCCGGGGCAATAGATCAATGCCTCGTTAACAAGGTCTTTAAGGAACAAATCGGGAGGAACATGGAGGTTTATGTAGATGACATGTTGGTAAAAAGCCTCCGGAAACAGGACCATGTGGTCGACCTCCAGGAAGCCTTCGATGTCTTGCGAAGTCACAAAATGATGCTCAACCCATCCAAATGTGCCTTCGGAGTCTCGTCTGGCAAATTCCTATGGTTCATGGTTAGCCCGAGGGGCATAGAAGCCAACCATGAAAAGATCCAAGACATATTGGATATGGATCCCCTGTCCAGTTTTAAGGAAGTACAAAGGCTCATAGGGTGCCTCGCCGCCATAGGGCATTTCCTCTCCAAGTCAGGGTAGAAATGTCTTCCGTTTTTCAAGGCCTTAAGAGGAACAAAAGGTTTTGAGTGGGGACAATCGCAAAAGGAATCTCCGACCAACTTAAAGCATATCTCGTCAACCCTCTGCTCCTGAGTAAGCCCAAGCATAGGGAAAAACCCTCGCCACATCGGAACAAACCCTCAGTGCCGTCCTAGTAAGGGAAGAAGACAAAGCCCAGAGGCCGATCTATTATGTGAGTAAAGTGCTCCGGGAAGCCGAATTCCGCTATTCCAAGATAGAAAAGATGGCCTTTGCACTGGTCATGGCTACTCAAAAGCTCAGCCTATATTTCCAAGCACATTCGGTGGTCGTTCTTACCGACCAACCCCTCAAGCAAGTGTTGCACAAGCCTGAAAGTTCGAGGCGCCTCATGAAATGGTCCATAGTGCTGAGCCAACACGATATCGACTATCAGCCAAGGACCGCTATCAAGGCTCAAGCCCTAAAAGAAATCATAGTTGAAAACACTATCCCCGACCCCTCCAAGGAAGGCAAGTAACCCCCGTTCTGGAGCATTTATGTTGATGGGTCCTCATGCGACGAGGGAAGTGGCGCAGGGGTCATCCTAACCGGCCCATATGACTTTGTTCTCCAATATTCGCTCCGCATCAACTTTCGAGCGTCAAACGATGAGGCAGAGTATGAAGCTCTCAAAGCCGGTCTATTCCTAGCACACAAGACTGGCGCTGAATGCATCAAGGTATTTAGCAATTCTCAGCTGGTGGTAAACCAAGTCTCGGTGGAGTACGAGGCTAAAGATGACCACATGGCCAAGTACCTAGCTAAGGTCAAAGAGCTGCTAGACACTTTCCAAGAAGCAGAAGTCCTACGAATCCCTCGAGAAGAAAATGGGTAGGCAGATGTCCTATCAAAGTTGGCTTCCTCTTCTTTCTAAGGGCTTGAGCGCACGGTTTTGATCGAAGTTCTTTTAAGACCCAGCACTGAGGAAGGAAGCCTCGAACTAATGGAGATACCACCCCTAACACACGAGGAAAATTGGATGAAGCCCCTTCTCGGATTTCTCGAAAAGGGAGTCCTCCCCCCAGACCCTAAAAAGGCTAGAAAAGTCGGAACTAGAGCAAGGGAGTTATGTACAAGAGCTCATATACCCAAGTAGATGGCAGACCCTACTTATGGTGTCTATCCCCTGAGAAAGCCCAGTACGCCCTCAAAGAGGTTCATGAAGGAGTTGGTGGAGCACATATGGGAGCAAGGTCCCTCGCCCGCAAAATCCTAAATCATGGCTACTTCTGGCCCATGCTCCTTAGTGACGCCGAACAGCATGTTCGCCAGTGCGCCACCTACCAGAGGTTCTCATCCATTCGGCGTACGCCTCAAGCCGAGCTATCTTCCTTATCCACTCCGATCTCCTTTGCCATGTGGGGAATGGACTTGCTTGGGCCTTTCCCTCCGGCGCCTGGTCAGAAGAAGTTCCTTGTTGTTACGCTTGATTACTTCTCGAAGTGGATTGAAGCCGAGCCCTTAGCAACAATTATGGAGAACAGGGTCCAGCAGTTCTTCTGGAAGAACATTATCTGCCGATTCGGCATCCCTCGGATCTTAGTGACTGACAACAGGTCCCAATTCACAGGGGCGGCCTTCCGCAACTTCTTGCTGATCTCGGCATCCAGTAGCGATTTTCCTCAATATTCCACCCTCAATCCAACGGACAGGCAGAGAATGCCAACCGACAAATTCTCCCTGGCCTAAAGAAGAGACTCGACAAATTTGCAAAGGGCTTGTGGGTTGACCAAATTCCCAATGTGCTTTGGAGCTACCACACCACTAAACGGACCTCGACAGGAGAATCTCTGTTTAAATAGACATGCGGCTCAGAAGCCGTTATCCCACTTGAAGTTGGCCAACCCTCTCCCCGCTTATTAGTCTTCAATGAAGACCAAAATTCCAACCACTTTCGTGGCAATCTTGACCTCATCGACGAGATCTAAGAGAGATCATTCATTCGCCAACACATCTATCAACGTAGGGTCGATTAAGTCCTACAACGAGAAAGTTTCCCCACAAATCTCAAAGAAGGAGACATGTCCTTAGAAATTTATCGATCTCTTTCCCGAGCAAGACAGGAAAACTATCTCCAAATTGGGAGGGGCCTACAGGATCTCCAGAGTTGTCCGCCCTGACGCGTATCAACCTGAAGACCCGGGGGGGGGGGGGGGGGGGGAAGAGAGTGCCAAAAACTTGGAATGCAGCGCATTTGATGAAATTCCAAGAGAACTAAATTCCTTTATTTTTTCTTTATTCCCGTTGGTTTTTATTCATCACCATTTAATAAAGGCTTGCAACTTAGAAGCAACCACTTACTTTTTGCTTTTATAAAAACACAATTTATTTTTCGAAAAACCATTGTCAAGAACTGTTTGTTTTACCCTAAGTACGACCACTCTTAAACGACAAGTTCGGAGTCAAACACTTGGTTCGATGCCACTTTAGCCACTTGCAAACGAATAAGTGAGAAGTAGCTTTCCATTCGGAATTGCTCCCACAACTGTTGAAAACTCTAAACGACAAGTTTGGAGTTCAACACTTGGTTCGATGCCACTTTAGCCACTTGCAAACGAGCAAGTGTGAAGTAGCTCGCCATTTGGAATTGCTCCCACAACTGTTGAGAACTTTTAAATGACAAGTTCGGAGTCCAACACTGGGTTCGATGCCACTGTAGCCACTTGCAAACGAGCAAGTGCAAAGTAGCTCGTCATTCGGAATTGCTCCCACGACTGTTGAAAACTCTTAAACGACAAATTCGGAATCCAACACTTGGTTCGATGCCACTTTAGCCATTTGTAAACGAGCAAGTGCGAAGTAGCTCGCCATTCAAAATCGCTCCCACAACTGTTGAAAACTCCTAAACAAAACTCACGACATTCCAGTTATCCAACGAAGAGAAAATAACACTTAAATACTTGGTGAATTTTTATTCCAAAAAAAGAAGAAACTAATTACAATATCGGAAAGGCACCACCAACAAAGAACAATGCTTAAGTGTCGAGAAGGGCTTATTTCATAAGCAAAAACCTGGATTACAAGTTTTATTGAGACACGGACATCTACAAAAATTACACGGATCTCTCTAACTCTTTCTAGAAAGAGGGACACTCCTATTGAGTGATATGCGTGGCGACGAGCGCTATGCTGCCCTCTCGACCCCCCTGAAGAAATTTCTAAACCCGTAAGTCGAGTCGCACCATCGAGGCCCATTGGTCTAGCAGCCCCTCCAACCGATGCCCCGTTAGACGAACCGGCCACACCGCTCTAAGCATCACCAGGGTTCCGCGGGACGTTGGGCAAGCACAACGCCAATTCATGGAATGATCTTTCCTGGGCACGCTCTTCACGTGAACAAGAAGTACTCCTGACATTGCCACCCTCGAGAAGTCGTTTCATATGGTGAACTTCCGTCTCTATCTCGACAATTCTTTCCTTGTGGAAATCGTCCCTCACTTTGAACTTCAGACGAGGCACGCTCCCTGCACAAAACTCGAGGATCGATCTCCTAAGTAGAGCCACCTCTAGGCTCCGCTCAAGTACCACATTCTTTAGCTCGTCTCTCTCCGTCGTAGCGGAGAGAAAGGAGTGATAGAGAAATTTGACCCTCGAAGAATCCCCTGTAGTCATCTCCCCCAAAGGATGATTATCTACACAAGTAAGAGGCACCCCTCGAGGTACCTCGTCTTCGCGTCTCGCTTCTATGTCTCTCCGAGAGAATTCTCTTTTTAGGTGACCAAGCACTGCCTCCGCTTTGAAAAGATTCTCACGCGTGCGGCTAAGAACCAATTCTACCACTTGGAGTTTTGTTCGAAGACGTTTGATCTCGGCCGAGAAGCGACTGCCCCCGTCGTATATCACCATTTCCTGAGACAAAAAAGATTAAAGGATCACCATAAGGAAGGCAACCCGTGCCATGAAAAACATAAAGGCTTGAACGAGTATTCCCAATCATCAAGGTGAATTTCAAAAACGGTCAAGTTTTCATTCATCTAAAAATAAAGAACTATAACAAGCGGTGGCCAGTCTGCAGTTAGGCAAATACAAAAGTGATAACAAAAAAAGAAGAAAAGAAAGGAATTTAAGGGTCCACCTCACTCGCCGGCGCCACGGGTGGGGGGGGGGATTCACCTCCAGCCTCTCCACTAGCCCCCGTACCGCCGACAACTACAGCGAGAGGACCTACCTCCGCCTCGTCCTCTTCCTCCTCTTCCTCCTCTTCGAGAAACAACAAATACCCCGAGCGATCGAAGCCGGGGACGCGCACGCACACGTCATCCAATGCCGTGGAGTACTCCTTCCGCATATTCTTCTCCAGGTATCCAACGACCTTCTTCTCCGCCGCTTCCTCGGCCTCTCGCACAGCTGCATCTTTCTCCCTGACTGCATTCTCTCTTTACATCGCTGTAACACCCTGGATTCCAAATAAGCCTGAATTCGAAGTTCCACAAGATCTTTACACTTCACTTCGTATAATTTTACAAGGAATATAAAACATCAAAGTCTTTTACATCAACACGCAGCGGAATAAATAGAATACAACAATGATAAATTTGCAATTGTAACAACTTTAGCATTTAAATAATCATCAGCAAAAAAATCATCTTTATATCTTCTTGTAAACTCCAAGTCCTGCATATAAATATACACGGCCATCCTCGCTATGACGAAAGTATAAAGATCTTAATTACTTTAACAAACACAAACTTGATCACAAAACAAAGCTAAAGAGGGACTATCCTATTGATATCGTGGGTGCTGTGCACTTAATCCTTAATCCAGTTAATTATATTAAATGAAACTAATGCGCACTTGTTCGGAATCTATGCATCCCATACTACATAGGTCCGAGGGCAAGCCCTTAATCGTACTTTATCTTGAAGGGTTGAATCCCTCGCTATGAGTTAAACTACTACATTAACTACGGTAAGTATCCAATATTCAAATGTTCAGAAAAACAGAGTCTCTGGAGAGACTCGAACCCAATACTAAATGCTCCGCTTTAGCTACAATAACGCACCCAAAGCGCACCCGAAGACCAGTAGGTCTTGAGTGACTAACCAATATGAAAATGGTTAGTTACTTTTTGTAGAGATCGTACTGTATTTCATTTTCCTTTAATAAACTTGATTCTTCAATTGATTTGTACTCACTCAAAATCTAGTTCTTTTTCCATAATACATTTCTATCAACAGTATAGCATATATATTCAAACTTCATAAAAAAAATTATTTTTGACAAGGTAACAAAATTTTCTCCCAAATTATATTAAAAATTTCATATTGTCAATTTTCCATTAAAGTGTTGTCTTTCATCAAAAACTTATAAAAATTCCTATACTCATAAAATATATACTAGTGAGAATAATTTCCACAATTCTTTACCACATCAGCATAAAAAAATTATTTTTCATACATATTGCATTAATTTGACTATTAGTCTAACATGCTTCAATTTTGCATACAAACATGATTTACAAACATGATTCATCAATTCGCATGGACGCTAGCATGCAATAAAATTAATAAAGCATCATAACAAATTTCAGAAAATAAGTTAAGCAATTCACATCTACCACACTAATCAAAATCTAACAATTAAATTCAACATCAACTAGCATGCAATCTACTTTCATCATACCAATCAAAATTTAACAATTTAAATTATATATTATCTAGCATGCATCATACTCCTAAATTAGAAAGAATTTTAGAAACACCCACCCAATGAAGAGTAATAGAAGCAAAATCTATAGAAATAAACTCCAAGAAAAACTCCAATTTGGCCTCCTTGAAATCCGTGCACAAGAAAAGACTTTCAAACTCCAACTTCCGGCCAGCACAGTGAAACACCACCACTTCATTACCTTATCTATATACCTATATATACACTTCTACATTTGTGTATATACATTCATTACCTTATCTATATACCTATATATACACTTCTACATTTGTGTGTGCGTGTGTGTGTATATGTATATATATATATAAAAGGGGAGTAGGTGGAGAAAAGCAACGGTGGACTTGTTGATTTGATTTGGGCCTTAGAACAGAGAAGGAAGGAAAGAGGCATTCATCTCAACATTATATATATTCACATATGTTGAAGGTAAATTGAGTGGAGAAGGCAACAAGGGATTTGGTGGTTGACTGGTTTCGGCAGAGCAACAGGGAAGGACGGAGGGGTTTTCAGATTAGGCAGAGGAGAAGGAAAAGAAGAATGAGGAGAAATGAATAGGTTTTAGGTGTATTTTATAAGAGATTAGGGGATAGTTATATTAACTACCCATTAATTGAACCCACTAACTCCACTCCATATCAAAAATTGAACTTCCCTCCACTCCAAAATAAACAACCGGCCACCTACTTCAAGCCCAAAACACGTGCACGTGCGTGCACTTGCACACACTTCACTCACACACATATATATATTTAATTTAAAACATATGTATACAATATTTAAGATTCATATAAAATTAGTTTAATTAAAAATTATAGTTTTTCATGCACAAATAAAATAAACACACACACCCCAAAAATTTATTTCAAAAGATAATGCAACTAATATGTGCATTACAAACACGTGCGTCGCACATAAAATATCAAAATGCGAAATTGAATTTATCAACGGAAAAATATTTAACGATAATCGAAATACAATATAAGAAAAATATATTTATTAATATACACATTCAACAATGTACTGAACACTTACATTAAAAACACGTGCACCACACGTGCAAAAGTATTTTAATCAAAATAGGAGAAAATGAATTTTCGTTTATAAAATAAATTCGAATACATAAAATAAATAATTGTAACACATAAAAATATTACACGTAGCGGTGAAAAATACGTAATCGATACGTGCATCGATAATACGTACAAAGCATGTAAAAATACAGAGAATTGGAATTTTTTATTCGAATTGACTTAAATAGGATTTTAAGAATACGGAAAATGCATAAATAGTCAGAATCCAAAATACGTAGTGAAACACGTTTCGGATATTACCAATAACAGTACAAAATACACGTGCGTAACACGCGAGGGGCAAAATTGTCATTTCCAATTTTGCGGGGTGTTACAATTGCCCTATCTCGAGCGGTATGCTCCCTCTCCAAGGCGGCATTTTCCTTCTCCTTGGCCAGCGCAGCCTCCACCAGAGAGATCTGAGCGGCCTGGGACTTTGCTAAAAGCGTAGCCGCTTCAGACTCTTTCTTTGCTCTCGACTGCTCGACCCTCTCTCGGTCTTGCACACCCTTCAGCTCCTTCTCCTGCTCCGCTACTTGTCTCAACAGATGGCTAAAGTGGCAGATCGCCTAAGAAGAAACAAAAACCGAAGTTATAAACTAAGCATATGTGAAAAGAAAAAAAATCTAAAACTTACCGTAATCTGCGCCTTCGCTATCTCCAAAGCTGAGTCTCCCACGATCCCATGCTCCATTGAGGCCTTATCCTTCGGCGTGGCCAAGTGGCAAACCGTGCCTATGCATCTAGCTGAGTCCCCAAAAAAGCCATCGTGCCTCCGGATTTGCCAATCGAGGACGAAGATCCTCTTCAGCTCGTCAGTCAAGATGGTCTCCGTCGCAGCCGTAAGAGGACGAGCCTCAAGAGCTCGAGCCACCAAGTACGAAAACTCTCCCGCAACAGGGACAACTGTTGTGATGGGGGGGACTCCAAATCCACAACAGGAAGGGCACCACTCTCACTCCTAGCAGCCTTCGACGACGAAGGTCTGACGACGGTCCTCTTCCTCTTCCTCTCTTCGACCCGCTTGCCGCTTAGGCCTGAATGCCTAGTCATGATGTCGTCGAAATTCATGCCTGCGTCCTCTGCGAATGGAAGACAAAATGTGTTAGAGAAATTGGAAAACATCCGCAAACTAAAGAATAAAGACTAACATAAAGAAAAAATGTAATAGGGTTCATCGGGCTAAGACCCCCTCCCCCCAAAAAAGAGAAACTCCTCTGAGATCTCTTTCCAATGTAACATCGGTCAGTCCAAAAGAATTCCAACTATCCTCTCCTCTTCGGAGCTGAGAGACGGTTCCGCCTTCGCCCTCTTCAGCACATCCTCCCTCCAAACTGTCGGAATACCCACGGCTCCTGACTCCGGATAAAAAAATACTTGTCCCTCTAAGATTTCACTAAGTCAGGATTATCAACCAACTTTACGCCCTTCCGAGTCGTGAGATAGAACCGATACTTCGTCAGCGACTTTTGATGAATCTTGTACAACATGCAAAAAACGGTGAGTCAGAGCTTGATCCCCGCAGCTTGACAATGAAGCACGAACCCCATAACGTGCCTCCATATGTTCAGCATGAGTTGAATCGGACCTACACCGTACCACCTCAAGACTTCCTTCATAAAGGGGTGTAGAGGGAGGCGAAGCCTCGCTTGAAAAGTGTCGAAGGGGAACACGCACAGGTCGGGGGAGAATGAAGAGCAAGATCTAACTCCGGGGCCAGGCAAGATGAGCTCGAACTCCGGGGGGGATCATATAACACTTCCGAATAGTGTGCAAGTCTGCCTCTGTAAGGATGATGATGACGTCATTCTTCTCGGAGCGCTCTCGAGGCTCGTTCTCCTTATAAAATCACTCCATGCCTTGTTCGACACGCCTCAGCTCCTCGGCACTGTACTGACGAACGCCTCCCAAATGTGACCGGGCGATTGAATGTCTCCCAAACTCCCTATCCTCCGATCTCTCTCGACAACCGTCTCTACCACTGGCGAAGGCAGAACCATTGCACCCTTCCCCTAGTCCACCCTAGAAGAAGGAGTTGGAGGTTGCACTTCGACGCGACCCGAGGGGGAGGCCTCGTCACCCGAAGATATCCTAGACATCTCTTAAAATAAAAATTAATTACCTTCTGATGTGACACTCATGGTCAGTTTTCTTGCCAGAGAATGGAAAAGACCACTGGAATCTCTTGAAAGCGGAGCCTCGCAGTGAAGTATTTTTTTAAGAAACCGTGAAAATGAGAGAATGAGGAGAAATAAAAAGGGAGGGGGGATTTATAACAAGCTAAATGGGCTTGGGCCAGAGTCGTAATGGGCCCTAAGGAAGCCCAAAAGGTGCGGAACTCCAAATGGTCAGAATGCAAAACGAAAAAGTAGTCAAACCGTCAAAATGCCACGTGTCACAACAACTGAGCACCAGGTGTCATAATCGTTCGCCAAAAATTGCAACCATTTGCCAAAATGGTTGCCAAAAATTGCAACCGTTCTCCAAAACGGTTGCCAAAAATTGCAACCGTTCGCCAAAACGGTCGCAAAAATTGCAACTATTTGACAAGCATTCGCCAAACTCGCCGAATAGACGGTGATCCGATCAGAAAATGAGAGAAACAACTTTGACCAGTCAACAATCTGCGCTGACCAAGCAATGGTCAATGCCACGTGTTGCTCAGCTGTAGCTCACCGAACGATCGCCACCCGTTCGCCACGTTCGCCGAACCAGCCGAACAAACGGTGATCCGATCAGAAAATGAGGGAAATGACGTTGACCGGTCAATGGACATCGTTGACTAGTCAACGGTCAACGCCATGTGTCGCTCAGTTATAGCTCGCCGAATGATCGCCACACATTCGCCACATTCGCCGAACCTGCCGAACAAACGATGATCCGATTAGAAAATGATAGAAATGGTATTGTCCGATCAACGGTCAGCACTGAACAGTCAACAATCAACACCACATGTCGCTCAGCTGTAGATTGCCGAACGATCACCACACGTTCGTCGGACCTGCCAAACAGACGATGATCCGACCAGAAAATGAGCGAAATGGCGTTGACCGGTCAACGATCAGCACTGATCAGTCAATGGTCAACGCCATGTGTTGCTCAGCAGTAGCTCGCCGAACGTTCGCCACACGTTCACCATGCTCGCCGAACCTGCCGAACAGACGATGATCCGACCAGAAAATGAGCAAAATGGCGTTGATCGGTCAACGACCAGCACTGACCAGTCAACGGTCAACGCCACGTGTCGCTCAGCGGTAGCTCGCCGTACCTATCGAATAGACAATGATCCGACCAGAAAACAAGCGAAATCTGTCCAGTCAACGGTCAACGCCAAGTGTCGCACAGCGGTAGATCGCCGAACGTTTGCCGTCTCACTCGCTGAGCTTGCCGCATTGATCCGAGCAGACGCAGATCCGAACAAAATTGGAGGGAAAACCCTGCCTCACAATCCGCGCTCGACCAAGATCAACGACCCAGATCGAGCCACGCTGTCATGCCCCGCTTCCCAAAACGAATACGGAATACGGATACGCAAAAAAAGCCCAGCGAATGATTTTCATCATCCATAAGTTGTTCAAGAAATCTTTACAACATTCACAAGAATAATCAGAGTCGGAAGCAAAAGAATCAACCACATGCACATAATGAGCCAAAATACCAACAAGAATACTTGAAACCAAATGTATAAATCTCAAATAGTCATGATCTGAATAAAACAAATATCTTGGGTCACATTGCCTAAATACAAGAATAAATCCAAGTCTCAAAATACAATATTGTTCAGGCAAGCTAGAAGAAATAATAATAATAAAATGCAGCACTAATACTTCATGTCTCCGATACCATCTGGAACCTGTTCTCCAAAATCTACAATTCAACGAATGCAGGAAAGAGGGAAAAGAGAAAAACAAGTACCCGTCAATTTCAAGTTATGGGTCACTTATAATGTAGGATACAAGCACATGGGGAAACTAACTAGCAACATGGTATAAGTATGATGTCAACATAAACAACTAGCATCTTATTTCTGGCAACTTGGCGATAGTATTTCTGGCAACTTGACTCACACTATGCATCTTATTTCCTTTTGGGCTATTGTGGCCACAGCAGGTCCCAGAGAATGGATAGCGAGCGGTTTCCAGGTTCAGGAGTTTGATGAGGAGGAGATTGAGATCGGTCCGACGATCGACCGATAGTTTGTGCAGCCGATTGGTCCGACGATCGACTGATAGTTTGTGCATCCGACACTGTTCAGTAGTGCCCACCCCCCAGGGCCTTGTTGGGGGGGCTATGTTGTATTTCTCTTCGGCATATTAGGTTACTTTTGAACCCTCCTCGCATGTTTGGGGAGGAGTGCATGTTATTTTGTTATGTTTGTAGGATTTTGTAGTGAGCTCAGTACGCTGAGTTTGTTTTATTAATCTCTTATTAATGAAACAGGGTGGCTAGACTCCACATTTTCCTTAAAAAAAAACATAAACAACCAGCATGGCAAAGTGAACAAGTGTAAATGGCACGAATCAAGTGTCAAGTAATCAAGTATCATGCAAACATATATCAAGTGTCAAGTATCATGTAATCATGTAAACAAGTGTCAAGTTTCAAGTCTCATGTATCATGTAGTCAAGTATCAAGCAAGCGTGTATCATGTTCAAGTATCATGTTCAAGTCTTGTAATGATTACTATCTAGGTAGCACTTCATGCAGCCCATCTTACATGGTTGCCACAGCAAACAGTTTCGCTTTAGATTTTATAGTGGACCATAGAGGGCAGTATACTCGAGGACAAGTCAAGTAATCAAGCTCCAAGCTCCAAGTATCATGTATCATGTAATCACGTGTCAAGTTGTACAAGTGGCAAGTATCGTGTCTTGCGTGCAAGTATTAAGTAATCACGTGTCAAGTATCATGTCTCAAGTAAACACGTGGGATCAGTGGATCCCCTTCCGAGTACATGTTTCTGAATTATCCACTATTAGATCTGTCCCTTAAACTCCGGTTTGGTTATTTATTATTAATGTCAAACAAGCATGTATATGTGCAAAATATATCGAGGTTAACATGGCATGATCATGTGGCAAGTGCAAGTTGCAAGATAAACATGTACGAGTGCGAGATATCTCATAAATGAATAAAATAGACAAATCTTAAGTTCAGGACAACAATACCATATTGTAGTAAAACAGTGATTCCCAGTGATACAAACAAGCAAATCTAGATCCGTCAAAGGATCTGGAAAATAGACTTCCACACGAATCCAGCGAATATAAATAAGTCATATATTAAGTCAGAAAATCATAACTCAAAAATGATTTGAATACAGAAAATAGGTTCAGCCAGAAATCAGGAAAACGAATTCAAGAGCAGGAAAACAGCATGAAAACTCAATAAATAAATCCACGAAAAATCTGGGGTATTCCCCTATATGTCCAGTATCTAAATATAAAGTTTCATAATTTTCAAGTAAAATTAGATCAGTCATAAAAAATAAGAAAGCATCAATAAATGGTAGTTTGGCAAATCTGGAATTCCCAACACTGCTGTACGAAAACTATGATATCTCGCAACCAGTGAAACAAAATCCAAATCCGCCAAAGGGATATAAAAATAGACAAATTATATTAACTTTCATATTTCACAAGAATTTTTCATACAGTAAAAGGAATCAAGGTGAAAATACGATTCTTTACAGAACAGCGAGTAAGATACAACAAGTATAGTTTTCATAAACGAGCATGAAACAACACATAAAACTCATCAATAAAATCCACAAAAATTATGGGTAATCTCTAGATAGATAAAGAAACACTGAACAAAGTTTTGGATCAAAATAATATGTGTAGCACAAGTATCAAAATTATTTAGTCATCAAAATCATCGAAAATGAAATCTGGAAAAGATCGACACCTCTGTAGTAAAACAGTCATAACTCACTCATAAAAAAATGAAATCAAGCAAAGTCAGAGGGGTTTGAAAGTAGACGAAATTTTCTAAAATTCATGTTTTCCAAAATTAAGTTACTGACTTCAAGACAGTCCAAAACAGCAAGCAAAACAGATCAGCGACAAAATACAGATTTTTCCCTTTAACAACAACTCAACATATATCATACAAAACTTGTTCAAAACACAACCAAACATGAAATCGAGTCTACCAAGTGTCCAAACATCATGAATTAAGGTTTCTAACATGTCCACACAAAGTATATCACATGGTTCTCAACCAAATCACGAATTCTCACAAAAGTCTCCCATACATGATCAAATTCAAGAACGGGTAAAACCTAAGTTAGTTCATGTCCATATTGTGTCGTGAGTCATCTATGGTCAAATTTTCACAATAGAGACAAAACTCATCAAACATAATACAAACAAGAGTCGTCTCTAGACCCAACTACACTATAGGTGGTATTTTTGACTTATATCAAACAAATGAATTGGAGTACAAATTACTTGCCTTAACCAAAGACGAAGAACAACGAAAACCAAGAGTAACGAGCAAAACCCACGAATGAAAATCCGCGAATGAATGAATCCAAGCAAACTTGAGCGAAAATCTCCACACGAACAAACTCCACAAGGCGAGAGATCAAGAGAGTGAGAGATGGCGACAACTTGCGGCCAAGCGAGTTCACCAAGAAAGAAAGTCGAGGGATTATATGGGGTGGTCGGGATGTGGAGGTAGTCGGCCAAGGGGTGGGGTTAGGGCGATCGGGTTTGGGGCTGTCGGGGGGTGCACATAGGTCGGAGAGGGAGGCTCGGCCTGGGTGTTGGCGGGTTGGAGGGTGCAGGCCGAAGAGGGATCAACGGCCTCGGGTCGGGTCGGCTGTGTGCGGCGACGCTAGCAATGAGAGGGAAAGAGAGGGAGGCTGGGTGAGAGGGGTAGAGTATTAGGGTTAGGGTTTGTGTGAGGGAGATTAGATATATATATATATATATATATATATATATATATATATATATATATATATATATATATATATAGGGATTAGGGTAGTAGCAAGAAGTGGGTATTGGGTTTAATTGGGTATTAGGAGTAGTAATAGGTTTACCAATGGATTTTGGATTTGGGTCAATTAAATAGGAATACAAATATGATTAGGGATTTAATTTAGCGTTGGTAATCTTATTAAGGATCAAATAATAGGATGGGGAATAGGATCACAACCACTCACTACCACAAACACCCCAGAACAAAAATAAAAAAGGACAAGAACAAAATGAAAGAAAGAACAAAATAATGAAGAACGAAACAAAGAGACAACCAATCAACCACAAAGAGCTCAAAATGAAATAAAACGAATATATATATCGAAAACAATTCCAATATACGGTTCAGAAAAATACAAGAGAGAAAATACACCAAAACGAAAAATACACTTCAAAAATACACAAAATGAAAAACAGGGGTTACACACATCGTCTCCTCGCAACCACTCGATCTCATCAGCCCGTGTGCCGCATCGCGATATACGGCCGTGATTACATCGAGGTAGTTTCTTTTGATTAATTCATTTATTTTAATTATTAAATTGAATTAATTATTTGAAATTTTCAAAAAAATATTTAAAATTTGAAAAAGTTAATTAAAAAATTCTTTAAAAAATAATTGATTCAAAAAAAAATATTTATAAATTGTGAAAAATAATTATTAATTTAGAATGATTAATTAAAAATTTATCAAAATTAATTATTAAAATTCGAAAATTGAATAAAAAATTTCAAAAAATGGTTCAAAATTGGAAAAAAATCTAGAAAATAATTCTGAGTATTTAGAAACTCAGGAACGCGTCGTTATACTCTAAACAAGCTCTAAACGTCCTCGAGAACGTCGATAAATTCTATGAACCATTAGAAACGGGCAAACTATTTCTCAAAGGCTGTGAAACTCAGTCTTCAGGTGTGGGGGCTTGTGATATAGGTAAAAATAGAACTAAAATCGGGACAGTTCAAATCGGGCACGAATCTTAAAGCTCAGGGGTAAAACAGTAATTTCACTTATAAACGGGTCCGAAAATGGGAAGTGGGTCTTTTCCAAACCCAATAACCCAAAACGGGTATGTCTTACTGGGTCAGGATGACAATCCATTATGAACAAACCAGCACATTTAAGGAGTAATTCAAATTAATGATTATCTCTAAAAGATGGTTTAAACAAAAACTCTTATTATGAAACAATTTAAACTCTCTCCCTTATCCAAAAACACCAAAACATAGAGATAAATGATTATCTTCTAAATCTATAAAAGGAGGCTATAAATACTCCTCAAGCGCTGAAAAAAAAAAGTAATTATTTTTTCCGTAAAAAAGGCAAAAATCCTTCAGAATCGCCTTTTCTTTTTAAGGTCGAAGATTGATGAGGATCCCCGAAGAAGTACTGGATTCCATCAGAGAAACCCTAGAAAGCGTGCACGAAGTTGAAAGCAACCTTCTCGACTTCCTGGCAGCGGCGGCCGCCGACCCTGACGCCCTCGCCGACCTCCCTCCTCTCCAGCGATCACGTGCTTTCCTCGTGCTCGCGCAGGCCGCGACCACTCTCTTATCAGGTAACAATAACTCATACATTGAGGTTTCTTTAATTTGCTGTTAATTTTACTTTTAATTGAGTTCTCTTTGTTGGGTTTTTTAATAAAATAATATTTTAAATTTTGAGCAGTGAGGTTAAGATGCAATGGGATTCGACCTGATGATCACCCCATCAGAACGGAGATTGTAAGAATTATTACTATTTTTTATATATATAAATATTTCGTATGGTTTGATTTTAGTAGGGTTTATTATTCATTAGTGAATTTATGCATGAACTTTTCATTTGGGTGTGCTTTGGTTGATGATTTTGTATAGGGGTTTACTTGCAGGAACCAGTATGGTTGTTTCTATAATGCAAGGGATTTTGTCTTGATGGTTTAATTTGTTTGGTGTGAATTTAATGTGAGGAACTGTAGTTGGGCAAAGCTTTTGTTGATGATTTACTATTTGGGTTTCACTTTAGGACAGATTAAACTTGTCTATTATTTTTTGGTTTAATTACTGTCCAATTTAAACGATGATTTCCCATCCAAGTTTGACTTATACGAGAGAGTAAGCTTATACTTATCTATTTATTTAATATATAGTTTAATTTTCTTGTTGTGGAATTTAGTGAATTTTCGTTTGTAGTGATTTTACTTTTTCAGCTTGGGTTTGTTTGTCTTGGTAATTTACCATTTGGGCTTTGTTTGCAGGAGAGGTTGAGCCCCTTTTTTCGTTTGTTTGTGGTCCAATTTATTAGATTTTTTGGGTTCATTTTAGTGCAAGAACTTTTACTTGCGAGTGCTCTTGTTGATGATTTAGGATATGGGTTTTAATTGTTTGAGAGAGAGAGAGAGAGAGATTGAGAGATTGTTTTTTTTTATTGTTAACACCATTGTTTTAAAAAGCTCCAAAAAGCGACAAGCATCAAGCCACACCTAATTTAGGAAAAAAGTTGTTCGAAAAGCGTTAGGAACTGGTATTGTAGAAAGCAGTTCTAAAAAGGCACTTAAGAGTCTGGTGAGTTTTAATTAAATTGTTATTGAGTTAATTTCTTACCCATTTCTCCATGACTCATACCCAATACTTAAATACACCAACTTCAAATTCCCTAATCATCTTTAAAGTGTCATAATCTCTTCGAAAAACGTCCTATTTAATATTTTCAATTGTGGCTTCAGTGGGACTACAACTACTTCAGTTTTCCCTTCGACTTCATATTTTTGAATATTTTTTAATTTAATTTAATTTATTTTTTTTGCTTAACCTACGGCCAAGTCCTCATAAGCAAAATTTGAGGTCCGACGAACATTGCTTCACGTTAGTGTATATCTTCAGCAGTGATTTTATATTTTTATGCATGAAATTTTGCTTGGTTGTGATTCTGATGACGATCTACCATCTAGGTCTACCTATTGGCAGATTAAACTTTTTCCCTTTTTTTAATGGGTGTAATTTAGTGGTGTTTATTTAGTAGTGATTTTATGGAAGAAAAATAACTCGGTTGTGCTTATGTCGGTAATTTACCATCCGTGTTATACTTCTCCGAGATATTAAGCTTGTGTTATTTTGTTTGTTTATGGTCTAATCTATTGAATTTCCTCATTAGTTATTTTTACAGAAAATTTTCCTTCGGCGTGGTTGCACTGATAATTAATCATCTCAGATTAAAGCTTGTGTTTAGAAGTATTTATTGTGTAACTTAGTGGAGTCCTTTAATGGTGCTTTTTGCAAGAAGTTTCAAAGTCGTGCTCCAGCTGATGATTTACGATATCGTTTTTATTATATAGGGATTATGATTATTGTTGGTTTATTCATGGTCCAATTTTTTGATTTTTTTTCAGTGATGATATTATGAAAGAAATGTTGCCCGGATGTGCTTGTACTGATGACTGATGGTTTTGGTTTTACTTTCAGGAGAGAATAAGCTTGTGCGAAGAGAAATTGGGGCGATTTAGTGATTGGAGCAAAGGTAATTTATGTTAGATTTTCTAAAATGTGGATCTTGATAGAAGGTGCTACTTTAGTAAGTCTCTTAGCTTTTTATGTGTCTCAATGCGTCAAAATTTTATGTAACTATTGGAATCCATTATTTGTGCTACTTTTCTATGCCCCCATGGCTTTTGAGAATGTCGAGGATCAATGATGCCACACATAATTTAGAATTAGATAAACTCTTCTCTTGTTCATAGGATCTCAATGAGGAAAAGACGGTTGACATCTTCATTGTTCGTACTATCCTTGGTGTGGGGTTATGACACTAAAGGTTGACATAAGGTGATTCAGGTTGACACCTAGTTGTCAACTCCTTCATGGAATCTCTTAGCAATATAAAAATCCCATTTTGATGAGAAAAATTGGATATAGCATTCTCTAATCCTGTTATTGTTTTCATTTTGTATTCTTGATTTATCCACTTGGTCAATTAGGTAAGTTCTTTGCGCCTTGTTTTGGTGTAGCAGCTATACTTCAACCTTTCCTCTTCTTCCAAGGGTTTCATTGATTATTGGTCTTTGTTCTTTATTCCTAGTTTGTTTTTTTTTGCCTTTAATGTTTTGGCATATAGCTTTGAAAATCTATCTTCCCGTGTTATTGGACTTGTTAACCTTTATTATTTTAACCTACAACCCCTTATCTAAGTGCCACAGGTTGAACATAACCATTAATTAAAAGGAAATACTCGTTCCTAACACTTTGCCATTTCTCTCGTTTAGAAGGCAGATCAGTGACAGTAATGAAGTTGAGTGATTTTAACACAGGAAAGCTATTGAGTATTCAATTCTAGCATATTTAGGGCTTGTCATTGTTTTCTTTCTTTCTTGTAGATAAATAAGTCAGGCTATGTATCTTATCTAAAGTATTATGAAACAGACAATTTATATCAACTTGTATTAAAGTTCTTATTCCAATGTATCTGCAGTTTTGAGTTAGCTTATGAGAGTGAGATGTGGGTTTGAAGTTTCCTAAATTAAGCCCTGATTGATGGGAAACCTACTTTTTGAATGGAATAAGACTGTAATTTCTTCCAAAGTGAATTTTAAAGCATTGCTAAATTGGAATCTAGTTTAGACTCAACAGTCTTCATGGTTTAAGCTGAAATGGAGTCTACTCAACGATCAACAATGGATGCATGTTACCTTCAACTAATCATTTGGTTGACATGAACTTCCTTTTATTTTTCATTACTCTTTAAATTTAAAGGCAAAGCCACAAGGCATTACTTTGTCAATGATGGTGGAAGATTCTCTTTCCATGTTGAATTTCTTTAATTAAATAGAACCTTTCTTCTTAATGAATATGAAGAAAGCACTCAAGCTGTTTAATGTGTTCTTGGCATGCTTCTTCAACCAAGCTTTCAGCACCTTTTGCCACTTGTGAATAATTTAAATGCCTTTTTTATAAAAAAAAAATTATCCTTATTTTCTACAGCACCTTTGCGGCCTTCAACAGTCATTAATCGTCAGGCAGCAACACGTGTTATTGGACATTCTCTACCTGATTTAACACCAGGTACTACACTAATTTAATTTGTTATGCTTATTTACTTCATTTTCCACTTGTTTTTATCTAATAGGTGATAACTTATTCAGAACAAAGGCACAGTATGAGCGAAATTAGTAGAGGGGAAGGCGCAAGGATTAAATACTTTGAGAACCATAGATCTAAGAAGAGAAGAAAACACTCATCATCCAATGGTAACCCTGCCCGTGCACGGGCTGCTGCAGAAGAGTTTCTTCAGAAAGCAGCTCGCGAGCTTCTTGGTTTTAACGATTCTGAAGTGAAGGGTCCTCTACAAAATGAGGTCTCTGATGAAGAGTGATGAGTAGGCAATTTAGAGTTATTTGCTTCAGCTAATCTCAAATTTATTTTACTAATCCTTTGGCTTGAACTGTGACAATACTTTGTCCTTGACTCCTTGTCATATATGTATTTGCATTGCTAGATATTTTTATTGGGGTTAAGTTATGCTGAAAGCCTGAGTGTTTAGCATTAAAATTTGTTGAGAATTAATTATTTGGTATGGGTTTTGGTACTGTTTATCATTTGAAGAAGTTGATATATGAATACTTGCAAACTGATTTCCCTCTAATAGGGGAATTAGTTATTGTATTTAGGGGATTTGTAATCCCTTTTAATAGGGGAATTAGTTAAATCTTTATTTACTTTCTATTGATTTAGGATTTTAATTGATGAATACTGCTCTTGTAGATTTGTATATATACAGTCTCCTATTTGACTGATTGGGAATGGGAAAAAAAAAAAACACACACACACACAGTTTCTTTCCAAACTTGATTTTCAGCAATTGCCAACTTCAACTTATTTGGTTGAGAGATATTTGGATGATGTAAGGGATGGCTCTGAATGGAAGGTGGACACAATGAAGAAGAAAATTCAGAGGGCTGGATTTGAATACAAGCAAATCCCAGTTATACAGAGCAAGAACGAAAGCTGTTAGGGCTATTGAGGGGGATGGTCTTGAGCAATTCACAAAGCTTTGGGATTACACAAATGCCATATGGACCACAAATAAGAGATTTTTAGTTAAGATGAAGGTGGTACAAGAGCATCAATACAGGTTTCGTACATTCAAAAGGTTGGTCATCAGTTATAATGGATGCATCGATAAATTCTTAGCAGGTTGTAGATCACTCATTGGGTTGGATGGTTTCCACCTTAGAAATGGATTCAGTTTAATGCTGCTAAGTGTTGTTTTTAGGGATGCCAACAACCGAATGTTTCCAATTGCCGTTGCCACCAGGAAAACATGGAAGTGGTTTATGAAATTGCTAGTTCTGCCTCTTGGTGGCAATGGAACAAAGTTATCGTACATATCAGAGAGACATAAGGTTGGTACAGGCTATATATATTTGTTTTAATTTTAGTCTTGCATTATGATATTTGTCCAGGGTTTGTATTTAATATCAAATTGTGTTTTCACAAACTTTGCTGGGACTGTTTCAAGCTTGTTAGCAGGTTGTTCCAGAAGTAGAGCATGGAAACCTCATAACATTTTTCATTTAATAAGGAGAGTGACATTATCTGGGCGTTAGGGGTTCCCTTGAAGGTTAAAATATTCCTGTGGTTGGTAAAGAACGACGCAATTCTATCCAAAACTAATCTAAAAAAAAAAAACATGATGATTAATAGTATTTGCCATAGGTGCAAGCCGGATGAAGAAGACACAAATCACTTGCTTTTCCGTTGCCCTAGAGCTAGAATTGGGAGATAGTGGGTCGAGGCTTTGGGGGTTCTCTGTGTCCTAGGTCGAGTTCAGAGGTTTGGGGATCATTCAGAATATATAGAATTAAGAAAGATGATAGATTGGCTTGGGATATCACAGTGGCTGCCACTATGTGGGGCTTGTGGCTTGATCGAAATGAATTTTGTTTCCGTCAAATTAACCATAGAATCTCATTTTTGATGCATAAGATTTACTCTCCTTTTCAAGATTGGAATGTTATGACAGATGGAAAGAAGAGGCTGAGCATGAATGTTATGACAGGTGGAAAGAAGAGGTTGCGCATGGGGGAGTAGTCTGATGCAACTTTACAGGATTGGGCAATGGTCGAGTGTATCTGTATCTTTAATTTATGTTGTTCATTTCGGTCGTTGACCTTTTCTTCGCATTTTCGTAGACTTGGAATACTGGACTTTGTAATATGCAGTTGGAACTTCTGTGTTTCGTTAATTAATCGTTAATGAAGCCATGACGTTAGTCATCTTTTATATAAAAAAAAAACTGATATGGCTAAAAATTGGATTAAATCGGGTACGGATCTTAAAGCTTACAGGGGCAAAATGGTAATTTCATCTACAAAAGGGTCCGAAATGAGAATGAGGACTCTTCTCCAGGGCCCAACGATCCATAAACGCATCTATTCAATTGGATATGGGTCCCAACCCGTTACGAGCCGATTCAAAAGAATATGGAGAAATCCTGATTCGTCCTTATCCCTAGAGGGTAGTTCTAACCACTTTTATTCATCCACACCGGGAAGTAGAGATTTGTTCTTATCTCGAAACAGATCCTCACGGCGACTATAAATACCCCCTCCTCCTACCGTTACAAGGTGATCACACTGTGCCAACCTAAAACTCTTTCATATTCTTTTCTGATTACTGACAAGAGCGTCGATTCCTTACGAACCCACAAATTCATCTGTTTGCCCTCACACCGAAATCAGTGGCAACGAAAACATTTTTCATTTAAATCTAGAAACCACCTAACATTTTTTCGCTCATTAAACCCCCTATTCCGTTAAGTTAGAATATTTTGTAGAGCTTCCTGATGCTCAATCTATTTCACTAGATGCTAATAAAATCATGGGGTAGGGATCAAATTTCTTTTTCAATTTTGTTTTCTTATTCTCGACTTGAGACTCCGAAGTTGAACATACATTTTCCTTCAATTTTCCCAGGCATAGAGGATATGTGGCCGTCAAACACATCAAACGGAGTTAAATCCAAGTAGCAAGCGTATGTCTATGAGAACTTTTGATTCCAGGAAAAGCTTGCCACAGTAACTACAAATAAAGGCCGTAACAAGCAAAGCATGTGTAACACAGTTACATTATTTATAGCTTACGTTGGGTGAGGCTGGTTGTTTCCCTCATGTCAGTGGCCGAGCCAAATCCCAAACAGAAAAGCTATCGACACACCCCAATCAATAAAAGTACCTAATATAACCATTAAGAGAAAATTGAAAGGTTATAATTACTGCTGTTAAGTTTATGGAATGTAATCGTTTTAATATTTTCAACAAAATTATGGATCATACGATCAGACCAACAGTGAGAATAATTCTGAAACAAGCAGGCCAAAAGGTCATTTGAGAACATTACAGAGGAAATATCTATTCGTTTCTTGTAATCATTGATGAAATATACAATGGTCTCCATTCCTTCAAAAACTGACGGGATTAATTTTGGCAACTGAAGTTATTGGCCTATGATGAAGAACTTTCCACTATATTATACATTTACATACATGCTACACGATCGACAACATTTGCTGCACCAAACTCAATGGTGTAGCCAAGAGAGTACAAGATCCTGAAAAAAATAAAAAACCTTTGCCAACACAGGCGTTCTTTCTCTATTTCTCTCTATTTTGTGTGTGCGCTTCATCCTTGTTGACTTATAAGTTTGATCCCAATTTTTTTCTTAAGACAAGTCCCATAAGCTCCACAAACACATGTACTATCCCAAAAAGGATAATGCCATAATGGTGCAAGTGGGGTTCAAACACTCAACCTCTTGCTCACTAGCGAAGCGAAGAGGCTGACCACCAATCCTAGTAGTAGTTGCTTGAACCCAATTCAATATGGCATCACCAACCCATATTGAGGATATGCTATAAATTAACCAAGGCATCCTCGGGAACTTTGCTGCCTCTTTGGCCGCCTTTTATTAAGAAGCTTCAACATATTATCAGTGATATCTATTGGATTATCATTATCCTCCTCATCCCTCGGTCTATCATCAGAAGTCTGAGTGAGCCACCCCAGCGCCTCCAATGCTGCATCCCTCTCAGCTTGTTGCTTGCTCTTCTTCGGTTTGCCCACAAACTGCATCCCCTTGAACTCAACCAGAGCTCTAAACTCGTTCGTTTTAAGATGCTTCGTCCTGTATTTTGGAGGGGTATGGCCTGCTCTCATGAGCAAGGTCTGAAGCAAGCTCTTCGGATTCATTCCATCCTTAATGATTCTGCTCTTGTTGTCAACATTGTTGCTATTACTGCTACTGGTTATCCTGGCTCTTTTGGTTTCACGGCCAAATACAAACCTCCCTTCACATAGATCGGCAGAAACTAGATCTTGAATGGCAAGCATTAGGTACTTAGCTTCTTTGTGTATGTCGATGTAGGGATCTTTAAGCTGCAGTAATAATGGTGCAATTTAAGTTAAATTTTCAAGTTGAAATAAATTAAAGTAATCCAACAAAGATCCCATAGAGCATTCAAACCTTTCAACAAACCAGTATTCCAAATTTTCATTAGTTTCATCAATTAATTACCTAGTTTTACATTTGTTGTATACTTCATACAAATTCTGATATTTTCAAAGTTCTTCCAAACTATTGGATGATATTTCACAACTAGGAACTAGCTAGCATTAGCTTTAATATTCTCTCCACCATGTTATAAATTGACTTTCTCCCTCTGACCTAAACCGTAGCATCTCCACCATACTTTATTCACAAAACATATACTTTTACCTATGTCATTCTATATATACTTTCTAAAACCCCATCTATATATCAAATGCACTCGATATTTTGTTACAAAACAACTGCATAACAAGATGGTGTCTCTGGCTCAGAAGACATCCTCATATTGTTTTGTTTAAAGGAACAGTCATTTTATAATGCTTGGGTAGTGATCTATTACCTTCTTTTGGAGAATTTTATCGAGCTCCTCTTTAAGGTTCCAATAGCATTCTGCCAAACTTGGATCCATAAAGAAGTCAATGTAGCCATCCAACATCTTCAAGTGCCCAGCCTGAATACAGAAAGAATTCATATCCCCATAAAATAAAATTCAGAATTTTGATGATAATACACAAAATTCCAAACATGGCATTACCATTTCTCCCTTGAGAAGATGTCCTCCAAATAGAAGTAATATAGAATCTGACACCCCAGTGGAATCACGAAGAAAGACTGTATTGACTTTGACTTTCTCACCAAACACCATCCAAGGGTAAGGGATTGTCTGATATTTCGCATTAACAGAGTTCTGAAACATAAGTATACATAGACACATTAAAATGTAGCATTTGTGCGTGTGCATATGTGGGACAATCAAAGAAAATACATTTGTTCTCAATTCTTTAATCAATGAAGGCTAAATAGAACAAGACTCTGGCATAATTTTCTCTCTAGCTCAATTAGATTTAGCATATAATAGTTGCTACAGCACATTTTGCTTGTTCCTACTTAATCAAAAGATTCTACTGCAATAAGGTCACTTCGAACTAATAAAGTAAAGACAGGAAAGTTAGCCGACAAAGTACCCATCCTAGTTTTGTTACAAATAGTGGCCATAGAAGAGAGAACACCAGAGCCAGCAGAACTTAAAGATATTGTGGTATTAAAAATATGAATGAAAAATAACTGCAATTCCAATTAGGAACCATGTCTAAAAGCCCCTCAAGAGAAAGAGGAAATTTTGTTTTAAGTCCACAAGGGTAATTAGAGCTCTGATTCTACCACTACGGTCTTCTAGGAAGGAAAACACATCTGAGAGCTCGAGCCTCCCTCCCCCTTTCACTCTGCCAAAACCCTAACCCTAAAATTTCCCCCAAATTCCCCAATAATCATGCAAACCCTGACCCTACTTTCCCGCAAAACCCCCAAATTCATCGCATTCCCGCCCCCAACCCACTCCCGATCCATCTCCTCCCTCAAGCACGGCAAGAAGTTCACTGCCGGCCACAACGCCGCCGGCCGCATCACCTCCTTCCACCGCGGAGGCCGCCACAAGCGCCTCTTCCGCCAAATCGATTTCAAGCGCTCCATCAATTCCACCGGCGTCGTCGAAAGGATCGAGTACGATCCCAACCGCTCCTCCCGTATCGCCCTCGTCCGCTGGATCCAGGCCCAGAACTTCCGCCGTCAAAATGAACCCCCTTTGCCGGCTAATGCTCACCAGAAGCTTATAGATGCTTCCGCAGCAACTGCTAAGGTATCGTCTACGTTTTCCTTCTCTTCACTTCCTGGAAATAATTTACATGGTCGGGTTTCCCTGTTGGAATCGCTTTCTTTGGACTCATTTCCGAGGATTGCGGTGGCGGGCGCAAAGCCTGCCTTTTTCGCGGTGGAAAGGGAGGATCTTGGTGCTCGGGTGCAAAAACACGAGTTCTTGCTGAAGGAAATCAAGAAGTGGGACCAGCGGAGTCCGATTTGGGGCCACCGGCTTAAGCGGAAGGCCGCGCTGAATTGGAAGAATTTGGGGCAGAGAGATGGTGATGCTGAAGTTAGGGTGGCGAAACCGGATTTTAAGGATGGGAAAGTGATTCCGAGTCAAGTGATTTCTTATGCTTTTCAGAGGAGTAAGGATCGCCCGATAGAAGCTAGTGGTTTGGGGATCTTGCTCGCTAAGCCTAATGCAGTTGAAGAGGATAAGAAGGAGAAGAAGGTTGAGCATGCGCCTGTGTCTTATATTTTGGCTAGTCATCAGATGGAAGTGGGGAGTAAAATCGTGAACTATGATGGGTCTAAAGGTGGTGGTTTGAAAAAACAGGAGACACTAGATTTGAATTTTCAAGTTGGGAATTGTATGCCATTGGCGGATATAAGATTGGGGACATTTGTGCATGATATTGAGATTCATCCAGGGCAAGGTGCGAAGCTGACACGAGCTGCGGGGACTTACGCAAAAGTGGTTAAGGAGCCGGTGAATCAGCAGTGTCTTGTTCGGTTGCCTTCAGGGAGAGAGATGCTTATTGATTCGAGGTGTAAAGCTACTATTGGGGTTGTTTCGAATCCGAGTCATGGGGCACGGAAGTTGAGGAAGGCAGGACAAAATAGGTGGCGAGGGTGGCGTCCTGTTGTGCGTGGTGTTGCAATGAATCCGATTGATCATCCTCATGGAGGAGGAGAGGGGAGGACATCAGGAGGTAGGCCTTCGGTGTCACCATGGGGGAAGCCCACCAAATCGGGGTTTAAGACGGCTGCAAAGTCTAAGAGAGACAGGAAGTAGTTCATGCCATTTTGAAATGTGTGTGGAAGTGGAATTTGTTGATGTTATTTCTGTGGAGAGTGAAGGTCGGAGTTTGGCTGCATTGATCATCTATTTTCCATGAATTTGTTAAATGCTCTGTACTCATATACAGGGGGAAACTTTTGCTCTCTGGCAAACCTGAAGGTAGAATGCCAGACCTTTAGTGAGTTTGCTTTGATTGGAAGGTCTTTCATTACAAATAAAGAAACAAAGAAATTTAGTTGTATGACATTAGCGTTTGTTTTTAACTTTAATTCCTTCAATCAAATCTGTAGAAGTGTAGAATGTATTTGTTCCCTTTTTTGTGATGATCTGGATTGTAGTTAAATTACCTTTTCAAATTTTCTTTTCGTTAGTCCTTTTGCAGTCGGTTAAAATTTTATTTTCTTGAATTATGCATACATAACTTAGGGTGGATTAGCGCCATGCATACAAAATATCAGTTTCTTTTTTAACATTAACATATTTTGTTATTTGGTATTGATTGGGTGATGCTCTTAGAGGAAGCTTTACCGAGGTATCACTTATTCGTTAGTAGAGGACACTTTCTGTTAACTCTACAGAAGTGGTTCACATTTTCTTTAGCCATTGGATTGCTTCAAACTTTGTGCAAATGCAGTGAATCTTATAAATCCATTTGGAAACACCATAACTGAAGCTTTACTGAATCTTAAGATTGCATAATTTCATCTTTATAGGGATTACGTCCATGAGATTCATGCAAGTATAAGTATTAGCTTTCACAAAACTTATAGCTAATCTCCAATGTGCGTCTTTCAGTTTGGAGGATCCACATTATATGTACAATTAGATTAACATTGTCACATTGTATTCTCTTTGATGCCACGAGTAGTTGGTTGTCTTTACCATATGCATTAAAATGCACACAAATTTACAAGTACATTTCATTGTTGAGTACGTTGTCCGATTTGAGCTAATGCATATTCTTATCTAAATTATTAGTTAAAATTGATGTACAGTTAGTTCCTTTTATTAAGACCACTTATGTCCGTCAATCTTAACCAATTTAGACTGGTGTACTCTTCAATTCAAAAAGAAGTCATTTGCTCTTTCACAATGGTTACTTAAAAGATAACTGTGCTAAGCTTGTGATAGATGATTCTTTGGTGGGAGTGGTGAGATGATGTATGGATAACTCAAAGTCCAGAGTGAAACCTTTGGATTGGTTGTGGTATTTTTGTGAAGAACATAATCATGGCCATGGTGGCATTCATAATGGCGACTTTGAAATAGTGAGAACTTGATGGAGAGGCACGCTATCTCTCTTCTCTAACGGCCACTTCCATGCTAATCAGTGGTTTGTCTCCAGCCCCTCAGGTTGGTTTATCTAGATTCTTTCATCTGGGTTAGGTTCACTGTCTCCATTTTGTTTGTTTGGTACTTTGGTTGTTTACATTGTGATTTCCTGTCCGTAAGGACAAAATTAATCATTTAGAATTATTAACGAATGTTTCACCTATTCTTTGTGCAGGAGATAATTTCAACTCACTCTCACATTGACAGTGTTGCCTGTTGCATCAAGATGATTGTAAAACACTTTTGCTTATTTAGGTCAGCTATATTTATCTTTTTTATTTTCCACTTATTGTGGAGTTCAATGCTTTACGGCCTCGAATACTGGTTTACTTGGTTACCTACTTTTTTATTATCGGTATGATAGTCTTATTTTATCAACTGCAATAGCCTTCATGTCAAGTCAATCAATAGATTGATGCGCCATTGAATTTAGAAGATGTGCTCCTGATATCCAAGTGTTAGTAATTATTTTCTGATGAGGACATCTATCTATTTAGTTTACTATTTTATTTCAGTACCATATTTGTTTTTGGCAATTATAGCCATATGTAATTTTTTTTTATGCATTAGAATATTTCTAAGATTTTAGAATATTTTGAGATTTGCATTAAGATTTGTTTTGAGCCTATATATAGGTCTTGAGATTAATGAGAAAGAATGTCATTCTTGATTAATGAGAAAATCCATCAAACCGATTAATTGTTTAAAATTCTAACTTTGATCTGCATTACATGTTGGTAAAATTAATCCTTTAAGATTCTTGGAAATTCTCTATTTAGGGTTAGTTTTACATCATTTTCAGGTTTAACTATTTTCTGAAGATGATTGTTTATATTAGATTTATTTATGGTGGAAGATGATATTAGCTATACTTAGAGCATCCACAGTCGTTTCTCATTTTTGCCAAATTCCCATATTTTGAGAATTGAGAGTCCGCAGTCGTTCGCTATTTTGCCATATTTTGGCAAAATCACTACAGGCGCTTCTCAAAATTGAGAAACAAACTAGCGATTCTCAAAATATAGGGGGTCCCTTTGTTTTTTTTAATGGGATCGAACGAAACAAGTTGTTTCGTCTAACCCTTTTTTTTAATGATCCGACGGTACATGTTGTACCGTCTATGTTGTACAGTCTGAACCAAAAAAAAAATCGAAAAATTGTCAAGAAGGACATGTTGTCCCGTTTGAAGCCAAAATTGGCTTGGACGAGACAACATGTCCCGTCCAGCCCCTTTGTAAACTTTTAGCCCAATTAATCTTAGGTTAATCTTAGGTTAGTGTATTAATTAGTTAGCTTAGTATATATTTTAATATTTAATTTATTTAATTTACCTATTTTAATATCTAATCATTACTTAACTAACTTAAACGTTATGTAAAAAAAAAGACGAAACAAGTTGTTTCGTCCGAGCTCCTTTTTTAATATTTGTTTATCAAATTATAGCAAATCACGACTGCAGCAAATCTCTCTTTTTGCTATATGTTATTTTGCCATATTCTCATATTTGAGAATTACCATTGTGGATGCTCTTAGTATACAATATTAAAATCGTTTGTTCCTATATGCTGTTTGCCAACTCTTTTCACTATGGATACCAAATAAGTTGCGATATTTTTTTAAACTGTAGTTACTTGGAGAGGGGTACTATGTCAACAGGATGCTGAACTAGTGTTCTTCAGGCTAAAGAAGATAGTTGACAATTCATCAAAAATTTCTTGGAGGAATTTGCAAGGGGAATGTAGCTTCTCATGATTTGACTTTTCATGTATGGACTAGTGAAACATATGGGTAGTGGCTTCTACTTGTGCAGCTAAGAATAGCCTAAGCTCTCTAGCAAATGCATTGTTAACAGACTATTATATTATGATAGAGAAGTTATAGTTGAACTAGATTTGCCCGTGGCCACGTGCCTACGGCACGTTTTCAGAACGATACATCATATGAAAATTTTTATAAACAGTAAATCAACAATTATGTAGCTGAAGTTTGAATAGTATGACAATAATTGGTTATAAATAAAAGTCCATATTTTCATTAGTATAAGATGAAAAATAATTATAATTTGCAATATAAAAGCCAATGTTTTTCCTTATATATATATATATAGAGAGAGAGAGAGAGAGAGAGAGAGAGAGAGAGAGAGAGAGAGAGAGAGAGAAATAATTAAATAAATAAATGAGTTGTTTTGGAGGGAGAATTTGAATTTGAGTTTTGGGGAAAAACTTTCGGGGGGAAAATGTGTTTTGTGAAGTTAGATCTGGGCCTTTGATTTTGGGGGAATTGAATGAGAGCCACTTGATAGCTTTTTTTGTATTTTATTATATAGATTGTAATGATTCTATGTTGATGACCTTGGACTCTTGGAGCCTTGGACACACACTCACACTGACACACGTGGAAGATCCAGGTATGCAGTATCACTGCAGCCTCCTTTTTAGCCACATATATATAGACAGACACTCGTATATTAAATATCTGCCTATATGAGACCACTGCTTATGAGCTGCTTGCTTATTTTTGAAAATGGGCTAGTGCCTATGCGAAGAAACAAATAGGGAGACATGGGTGTTACATTGTTCTACTCCTTCCTCTCTACATGCATGCTAGCCAACAAATTTTCCTACATACTCGTTGAAGCAGTTAAAGAAATGGGTTGGCTGTAGAGAAGATAAACCCCAACTCTTGGAGATATAATTATCAACTTTAGTTGAGAAGAACAGTAGATTGTAGTTGATAGAGCAAAGAACACAGGTAGTTAAGAGGATATGATAGTTGTTAATTTTGACAGAGGAGCTGGTCCTTAGTTGAACAGAATGGGGATTGAGGATTGATGTTGCAAACCCTTCGGCATGAAGGCTATGTCCTTATTGTCATCTTGATGTGTTGTATGGAGTGTAAGTTGATGACCTTGGACTAGTTTATTTGTGCATGTACTGTGTGTTCTTACTGCTTAAAATTAAGATATTGATGATTGGTACATCCATATTTCTGTCTTTGACTGTCAATTCTGATTTAAGACATCCAAAACGATTGGTACTCATGAACATAGCAAAACAACAATCCTAAAATGTCAATAAATGTTGATTATTGCAACCTATTAGATTTTTAATAAAAGAAAGGTATTGAGAAGAAATTACAGAAGAAACTTTGGAGTGTATTTGTTGCACTATTATACTTCGAATTTTTTCCCAAAATGACCCTTTTTTTGAAAGTTTTTCCCAAACTGACCTACTTTTTTTTTCTTCCCTAAACGACCCACTCGCTTTTTGAAAAAGCGAGTCTGGGATTATTCCCCTCGCTTTTTCAAAAAGCGAGTCTTATGTTGCAGATTTTCAACATCTCAAGACTCGCTTTTTGAAAAAAGCGAGGGAAATAATCCCAGACTCGCTTTTTCAAAAAGCGAGTCTTTAGTTTTTTTGCCCAGCAAGAGCCGAAGGCTCGACTGGCGGAAGGGTGGTGCTTCGGGGTGGCGAGGGTCGACGCGACTGCAAGAGCGAAAGGCTCGACTGAGACGAGGGAAGTGGACGGCACCTCGGGGTCGCGTTAATGGCGACGGAGGAGCGCGGCGGCTGAGATGGGGAAGAAGGCGGCACTGGGTTGCAGGCGGAGGCGATAGGGTTCTTCAGTGGTGGGTTCGACTACAAGAGGCGAAGCTCTGGCAATGGAGGGAGAAGGCGAGCGGCGGGACTTCAATGGTGGGGTGTGGAGAGGAAGACGAGGCGAGCGGAGGAGGTGGAGTGCGGCGTGGGTTCTGTAGTCGTTGGGAGACAGAGGAAGAGTGAGCGGGAGAAGGAGGAAGAGAGAAAGAGAGCGGGAGATTGGCAACTTAACACAGCAAGTAAAACAAGATTACAAGTTCAAGCTCTTAAATTGGGAACAATGACAAAGACTAACACACTCATTAATCTCCGTCAATCTCACTCAAAATTTCAAATCATTCTCTAATTTGCTTAAGTAATGAAATGAGAGAGCAAAAATCAAAGGAAAATAATATATATATAAGGAAAATTAGTACACTAGTAGATAGCGGTGGGTTTTAAGCCTAATAAATGTGTCAGCAAAATAAGTGAACTCACAGTAGTCACAAAGTTTTCAAGGCGACGTACCAGGTGGTTCCCAAGGGCGAGGGGTGTGCAGTGAAGATGAGCTTCGAGTACGAGAAGGCGTGCGAGGAGGTGCCGGAGGCTGACACAGTGAAGGAGGTGACTGAACAAACCCTCAAGGAGTTGGATGCTTATATATGCGCCTAAAGAACTAAGATGTAAGAACTAAGAAGAGGGGATTATGAGGTTTGAGGTCAAATGAATAAGTGATGCATCTAGGTTTTACGTAATGGGATGTTTCATGTTTGGAGTTCGACGGGGAGACGAACGGAGGGAGGCGAGGTCGGAGATAGTTGGGCCCCAAACGACACTCACTTTTTGAAAAAGCGAGTGTGGGATAAATCCCCTCGCTTTTTCAGAAAGCGAGTGTTGCTGGGCAAAAAAAAGTCAAGACTTGCTTTTTGAAAAAGCGAGTGTGGGATAAATCCCGTCGCTTTTTCAAAAAGCAAGTGTTGCTGGGCAAAAAAAGTCAAGACTCGCTTTTTGAAAAAGCGAGTGTAGGATAAAATCCCCTCGCTTTTTCAGAAAGCGAGTCTTGAGATGACGAAAATCAGCTTCTCAAGACTCGCTTTTTGAAAAAGCGAGGGGAATAATCCCAGACTCGCTTTTTCAAAAAGCAAGTGGGTCGTTTAGGGAAGAAAAAAAAAAGTAGGGCAGTTTGGGAAAAACTTTCAAAAAAAGGGTCATTTTGGGAAAAAATTCTTATACTTCTGACTATGTTTTGGCTTTATGTATGCAAGTGACCTATGCTTCAAAGATATCTAGGAAATTCCTTGCTTATCCCTCACAACATGTCAACCATATAATATATGGTAGCAATATTAACAGTTCTACGACAGAACAATTTCTGATAAGTTGTGATTTCTGCAGCAATCATCTTTTTGAAAATTTTAGTTAAACTAACTTTGAATTTTCACTTAGTAGATTGTCATGCATAACTGCTTCCATGAGGTTCGATATAATATTTATATAAACACATTTGTAAGTAAGTACACCGTTGTGGCTGTTTTTGAGAAATTATGAATTTCACCCATTTAGCCAACTTTTATGGGTTATAGTCCACCGACTTTGGTCATTTTCGAGAAATCTAGAATGTCACCAATTTAACCGAATTTTATGGATTATATAGTCCACCATTTATTGCCAGTTTTGAAAAAATATTAATCTCAACTTTTAAGCTTTTGTGGGTATGAGCTCACTGTTTTTAGTTTAGTTGATTTCGAGTAAATTTCAGCATTTCTATACAAATTTTGGAATTTTTTCCCAAACTGTCCCACTTTTTGAAAGTTTTTCCCAAACTGCCCTACTTTTTTAAAAAATTCCCAAACTGCTTCACTCGCTTTCTGAAAAGCGAGTGTGGTTAAAACCTCATCGCTTTTTCATAAAGCGAGTGTGAGACTTTTGATTTTCGAAAGCCTAGACTCGCTTTCTAAAAAAGCGATCTGTTTTTAACCAAACTCGCTTTTTCAAAAAGCAAGTGTCGTTTTGGTAAATACTTTCGAAAGTGGGTCAGTTTGGTAATTACTTTCAGAAAGTGGGTCATTTTGGTAACAAGTTCCAAAAAGAAGCAAGTTTACAACTTAGTGGAGCTTGCAAGGTCGCAAAGAGATATATAGCGATGTGTGCCAAATATATCTTACTTGTTTCAATGTTAATTTTATTATCATTTTTATTTTCTTTGAGATCGGATCTTAGAATCATCAAAAAATTTCCAATGAGATTGCCTAATAATTGTGTCAATTTTGTATCTTTCACTAGTGCTTCAATGTAAATTCGCCGAGGAATATGTCATATTTACATGCATTACTATTACTACTATTATTGTTCTTCAATTTACTACTACTATTATTAGTGTTCTTCAATTTAACGTGCAGCCCGAAGTAATGGAGAATTGATGATTTTTTTTCCTCCATTTTTTGTAGGAAGTATATTATTCATGAGTTTTGGACCAACTCGGACTTAGCTTTACATTAAAAGTTGAGTTCGTTTCAAGAGTACTGGTGTTATTTCTGCTTCTTTTTTGAGCTAATCAGCTTATGCATCCTTTATGTGCCAAAGCAGGTATAATAACTTCTCTGCTGAGACCCATTGGCCATATCACCTTGAAAAAATTGTAGTTTTTTTAAGATTAAGTTTTGGAATGCTTAACAGTAATTAATATATGAATGTTCGTAAATCTCCATGGAAACTACAATAAGTTCGCCGAAATGTGAAATTGCTACTATAAACCTTAAACTCTCAAAATTATTAAGGCACTTGGTCCATGGACTCTTGACCCAAGCCTAAACTAGAGGTATACCTAGTCTTTACAT
This sequence comes from Hemerocallis citrina, assembly GCA_017893485.1. NCBI lineage: Eukaryota > Viridiplantae > Streptophyta > Magnoliopsida > Asparagales > Asphodelaceae > Hemerocallis > Hemerocallis citrina. The sequence continues at coordinate 299,632,381 of CM030360.1, forward strand.
TGCTTAAGTGGCCCAGGTTCCCAAATTTGGTTGAAATGTTGACAGTTTGTACCTCATTTTTCTAGTTGAGAAATATAATAGAATTGATATTAAAAAACTTTGCATTTCTTATATAGCATATATCCTTGAGATTTGATACAACTTTCGTAGACGTTTAAAGGGAAAGTTCCTTGTCATACTTTGAAGTTCTTTTGTCATTGTCGTTCTCATTTCATTGTTTGCCTAACTAAAGTTAAGCAGGTAGTATCCCATAAAATTTTTTGGTAATTTTATGGATTTGCTATTATTTTGTTCTTTCAGTTGTAACCACCAGCAGATATTGGAGCTAGGGCTGTGCTTCATGTGGATTCAAGATGTTTCAGCTCATTGCAATTTTTTCTAAAGGATGTTAACAATCGGTGTGTATCATATTCCTTTTTCTTATTAATTATACCTGTTGTGTTGACTCTATAAACATGTTGTATGTGTTCTGTTTTTTGTTATTAAGATTGTAAGTTATATACGAACAAGAAGAATTAGATTTGGCACACATCGCTATATATCTCTTTGCGACCTTGCAAGCTCCACTAAGTTGTAAACTTGCTTCTTTTTGGAACTTGTTACCAAAATGACCCACTTTCTGAAAGTATTTACCAAAACGACCCACTTTCGAAAGTATTTACCAAAACGACACACTCACTTTTTGAAAAACCGAGTTTGGTTAAAAAAATAGGTCGCTTTTTCAGAAAGTGAGTCTAGGCTTTCGAAAATCAAAAGCCTCACACTCGCTTTCTGAAAAAGCGATGAGGTTTTAACCACACTCACTTTTTCAGAAAGCGAGTGAGGCAGTTTGGGAATTTTAAAAAAAAGTAGGGCAATTTTGGAAAAACTTTAAAAAAGTGGGACAGTTTGGGAAAAAATTCCAAATTTTGTGTGTAGACAGTCTACCAATTTTTGTCAATTTCAAGAAATTGTTAATTTCACCTCTTAAGCTACTTTTTGTGGGTAATAGTCTACCAATTTTGATTGATATCAAAAAATTATAAATTTCACCTTTTAAATCCAAATTTGTGGGTAAGAATCCACCTATTTTGGTTGTTTTTGAGAAGTTTAAATTTCACCTTTTTAGCATACTTTAGTTCACTGTTTTGTACCAAATTTAAGAAATTCTAAAATGTTGACCCTTTAAGCCTGTGTATGTGGGTAATAGTCCATTGTTTTTAGATGATTTCGAGAAATTTTAAGTTTCACCATTTCAAGCCAAATTTGTAGGTGTCAACCTATTTCGATAAATTCTAAATTATATCTTTTTAGCAAACTTTTGTGATAAGTCCACTGTATTTTGCCAATGTCAAGAAATTCTAGATTTCACGTATTAAGCCTACTTTCGTAGGTGATGTCCACCGTTTTAATCAAATTTTGAGAAGTTCTTAATTTCATCTTTTTAAGATAAATTTTGTGTGATACTGTCCCTCGATTTTGGCTAATTTCAAGTAATTCTGAATTTCACCTTTCTAGTCATTTTGTAGGTTACATAGTTCATTTTTTGGCAATTTCAATAATATATGAATTTTGCCTTTTAAGCCACTTATTGTGGGTAATAATCCACTGGTTTAAGTTGATTTCGAGAAATTCTTAATTTCACTATAGACAAATTTTGTGGGTTAGTCCACTAATTTTAGCAGATTTCGAGAAATTCTGAATTTCACATTTCTAGCCAACCTTCAAGGGTTATAGTCCAAACTTTTTTTTGGGTGCCACTTTCGAAAAATTCCGAGTTTAATCTTTTAAGCCAACTTTTGTTGAAAATAGCCCACATTTAGCTAGTTTCGAGAAATTCGGTATTTCGCCAATTTATCTGAATTTTATGGGCTATTGTCTGCCGATTTTGGCCGATTTCGAGAAATACTAAATTTCACCCTTTTCAGCAAACTTTTGTGTGTTATAAGTCCATCATTTTTTAATACCAATTTCGAGAACTTTCGAATTTTACCTTTTAAGCCTTCTTTTGTGGGTAACACGGTTTTTAGCTAATTTCAAGGAATTCTAAATTTCACCCTTCTAGGCTAAATTTTATGGCTTAATTTAAGCTAAATTTCACCCTTCTAGGCTAAATTTTATGGCTTAATTTAAGCTAAATTTCGCCCTTCTGAGTTGAATTTCAACTTTTTTGCTAACTTTTGTGGGGTTTATAGTCCTCTGTTTTTGCCGGTATTGGGAAAAAAACTGAATTTCACCATGTACCCCACTTTTTGTGGGTAATAGTCCCCACCGTTTTTAGCTGATCAAGAAATTCTGAGTTTCACCCATTTTAGATCAATTTTGTGGGGGTTATATTCCACCAATGTTTCCCGATTTCGAGAAAGTTTGAGATTTTCACCTTTCTAGCCAACTATTTAGCGTTCTTTTCCTTGCCAAATTTAAGAAATTATGAGTTTCGCCATTTCAGCTAGCTTTTGTTGGTAGTAGACTACTGCTTCTTACTACACTTTGATACTACACATCAACTTTTGTTGGACTGGTTCCTCTATATGTATTACTGCTGCTTACTAATATTGATTTTGGATGTTGATAGTTCTCTTATCGAATTGCTGAGTGTAGCTCTGTTTCGCATGTTTGTTGTACCAGTGTGAGAATTTCATTATTAGAGCTATAAATTAGCATTAACTTTACTGTGTTAATTTTAGACAATGTTTTTGAGAAAATCAGTGGTGTGGTATCTGAATAATGTGAACACAATTTTTAATGTCACGGTACACATGTACATCTATAATTTCCTTTTTTCCTTTTTTGGTAGCTCATATTCCTTCTATCTGTACCCATTCCTAAATATTTGTAAAACAGGATCATTTTCAGTAGTATCTGAGATTTGCCAGCCTAGGAGTGATTAGTAGCCGGGTGAAGGTAATTATACATCTATTTCTTGTCATAATATTTTTATTTATTTAAAAAAACAAAGTATTTTCCTTTACACCGTTTTGTAAATCATCTGAAGGCTCTGGCATTAAGTTCTCGTTCTTGCATTGCTGGGTGACATCCCTAACCATTCAATTATCAATTACTAGTATCATGCACGTGCGATGCACGTGGAGGAAGAAGGAAAAAGACAAAAAAAAACCTACCAACACGTGCGCTGCACGTGTTTTTTTCCACGTGTGGAAAATAGGGAGGGGAATGAAAAGGACTCCAAAAAAAAATCTAGTATTATACACGTGCGCTGCACGCGGAAAAATGGGGAGAGGGAATGAAAAGGATAAAAAAAAAAACCAACACGTGCGCTGCACGTGTTGACAAAATGACAGGCGATGACAAATGACACTAACCCCTTCTCCCATTATAATAGTAGAGATATTAGGTGAAGGCTGAAGTTACCTAATAAGACGGTTAGGTGTATATTATGTATCGAGAGGGAATTTCTTCCTGTGATGGCAAAAATGCTTAAAGTCAGTATTGTTTTTCTTGTAAGTTTCTTACAGTAAGCTGATTGACTAGTAGGTGTGCGGAGCTTCTGAATTCACAAGGAAGGTTTGTCAGCACCTAAAGAAACCCCACTTTTGATAGTTTTATGAATCAAAATGAAGGAGATCATAGCTTAACCAATCCATTAACATGGTGTTTGCCCATTCTCACCACTTACAACAAAAGTGACTGAGAGGTTGGATATTTGAGTCGAACTTGCACATCAATCCTCAATGATATATAAGGGGTGAGATTGGGTCGAGTATGCGGCTACTCGGGGTATCTCACTGAGTGTTACAAGCAGTCTATATGAGGGAATCACCTTATATAGATGTGAGGCCCCTTATTCGCAATGGTTGTGTAGCTGGTTTTCTGGTTCATGAATCTGGTAAGCATAGCTGGTTTTTTGGTTCATGAATCAGCTGGTAAGCTTAAGTCATTTTCGTAAAGTGAAATGTAAATTATATTGCTTGTATATTTGCATGTCCTAAGAGCATCCACAGTCGTCATTGTTTAAATTATGCATATATGGATAAATGCATATAGCATTTGGCTATTTTGCTGCAGTCGTCGAATGCTATTTTTTAGCAATTTAATTTAAAATAATAATAATCTCAGATCAGACGGAGCTCGAAGTTGCGTCGGAGGGAAAGAAATATTTTTTAATTGACAGACTTGAAAAAAAATGCATTTAGTAATTTAGTAATTTTTAATTTTTAATTTTTAAAAAACCCAACGGACGCAACATGAAGTTGCGTCCGAGAATTGCGCGCGTGGAGGGACGCAACATGAAGTTGCGTCCGAGGCTTTTTGGATTTTCCGGTTTTTTTTTAATTTGCAAAAATTAATTTTTTTCGGAGCGACGGAATTCGAAGTTGCGTCCGATGATTTAAAAATAATATTTTTTTGAGCGACGGAACTCGAAGTTGTGTCCTTTAAATTATGCATAATTCTCATATCTGCACTCATTTATAGCAATCTACTGTAGCAAATTATGCAAAATATGCATATTTAGCAGACGACTGCAACGATTTTTTTTAAAAAATATGCATATTATGCATATTTAGCAAACGGCTACAGATGCGCTAAGTGAATTATTTACCTATTTAGAACTAACCCTAACTATTATCATACTTTAAAAGCCGTAAACCTCGAGTTCACGGGTGAGAGGTGGGTCAACCAACGGTTCGGGGCTCGGGGCGTTTACCGAGGGCGAGCGCCCTAAATCTTTAATGGCAAATTTTTGGAACGGGAGTGATTGAAGGTACTCGCCGGGCGTAAAGGGCCTGGCTTGAAAAAGCTAAGGCCTTGCTCGAGGTCGACACCGAACCCTTTTGCGCACGCCTTGGTGGGTAGTATGGGTGTAGCTGGAGGTCATTCGCAGAGCGCATAGGCTGTTGGGTTTGAAAAAACCCAGGTCATGCTCGAGGTTGATTCCCAGCCCCCATGCCTTAGAGAAGTCAGTTGTTTGCGTAGCTGAAGGTCGTCGCCGAGCGTAAAGGTCGCATGGCTTTTGAAAAAAAGCCAAGGCCTTGCTCGAGGTCGACGACAAGCCCCGACACCTGTTCGGAAAGATAGCATGGGTGTAGCTGGCGGTCATCGTCGAGCGCATAGGTTGATGGGCTTGAACAAGCCCAAACTGTGCTCGAGGCCGATGCCGAGCCTCCATACCTTAGAGAATCCAGTGATGGGCGTAGCTGAAGGTCGTCGCCGAGCGAAAAGGTCACATGGCTTTTGAAAAAAAGCCAAGGTCTTGCTCGAGGTCGACGACAAGCCCCGACACCTGTTCTCGGAAAGATAGCACGGGTGTAGCTGGCGGTCATCGCCGAGCGCATAGGTTGATGGGCTTGAACAAGCCCAAACCATGCTCGAGGCCGATGCCGAGCCCCCATACCTTAAACAATATTTTTTTAATTCCTAAATTATTTGGTTTAAATTATTTTTAAATATGTTTCTGGGTATATTTACCCTTATTAATTGATTTTATGGGTATTAAAGTGATTAAATTGAAATTTGGGGTTAACGGGAAAAAATTGGAAATATAGGAGTTTTGGGATAAGTTTTCTCGGAGGAGACGAATCCGATTTGACACGAAATTTTTTTGGGGCATTTGTACATTATAGGGGGTCAGTAAAATACTGGTTTTTTTAGTTTGTGGCATTTGGTTGTAAACTTTTTAAAATCGAGTCGAAATGGCTTATGTTAGGCCTTTTCCTTAAGTATTTCGGCCTAAAGCCCATAACCCTAAACCCTAACCCATCTCACTATTAAAACTCCCACAAATTACCACCTTGCCACTCTCATTTTTCTCTCTCCCTCTCCTCCTATTCTGGCCGAAATCCAAAGAAACCCAAAAACTAGGGTTTTTGAATCCCAACTCTCTTTCACCTCCCACTTCAAATATTTTGGTGTTTCTAAGAGTTTTTTGGGTGCTCTTCCCTATGGCTGTGTCGGTTTTTCAAGAAGATTTCAAGAAGGTATGAGAAATTGAATGTTTGTTTATTAAATTGTATGCTTCTCATTTCTTTTACTAGAAATTGATGACGGGAGGTGTAGAGGGCACATAGAACATGTTAGGAGTTAGAAATTATGCATATCATGGTGATTTTGGCATAAAGACAACTTTTAAAAAATAGGTGAAGTTAAGTAAGAAACTTGCTTTTAGTGAGTTCAAAAATGCATATGAGGTTGTGGAGTAGTGTGCGAGTGTTAATATGAATTTAGAATGAATTTTGTAGACTTAGAACTTAATGGAAAGGATTGAGAATGAAAGTAATATATATGCACGCCGGGTGTTCGGTGAAATGCCCGAGCGAGATTGAGTTGAGAATTTGTTACATTCGGAGGTGTAATTGAGTCTTATTATTATTATTAACCCTAATTTGAGGGATTACGAAAAAGGGGATTAAAGAAATTAGGAAATAGGAAATTTTCTTATTAGAAAGCATCCGATCAATGCGTGAATTCTTGCATCGGCGTCCGAATTTGAAATCCGTCAATGTAGCTTGTCTAATTATGTCATTTGTGACGTGTGGGTGAAGACGGATTCGAATTTGGAGGTTCGTAGGTCAAGTTTTGAGTTTTATGCTAATCGGTCCTATAATTTTCCATTTAGGTAGAAAAGGTTGAACTTCGATGGGCTACCGGGCGGACGTGGGACATCGTTTGCTCGATCCGTCAGGTGAGTATGTTGTATCTACATATGTTTGATGTTGTGGCCAAATTTTGTGGCATTTTGATATATTTCGTAGAAGTTATGCGAAAATTTGATTTTGAAGGAAAATATGGATTTTTAAGGGCCCGAAAATGGGTTTTTGTGATATTTGGTGAAATTGACTATTTTAAGTATATAAAACCTATATTATGAATTAGTGTGACGTGTTAAAGTAATAAAATTTTAATTTATTAAACGGTTTATGCATATTTTTACCTCGTGCATGTTTCGTGCATGTTTTTGGGTATATAAGCCGATATAGGTGATTTGGTATATGTGGAGCCTTGTGTATGGGCTAGTATGCTATGGATGGATGTTATGAGGTGTAATTAGACGAAATTAGTGATTGTGGTCATGTTTTGAAAATTCGTGTATGTGTAGTGCATGTTTTGTGCATGTTTTGGGGCGTATAGGCCCTTATAGGTGATTTTACTTACATGGATCATTGTGTATGAGCTAGCATGCTATAAATGGTTGTTATGAGATTTAATTAGACGAAATAAGTGATTGTGGTCCTTTTCTTGGAAATCCGCATATGTGGTGTATGTTTGTGATAGATATATATATATATATATATATATATATATATATATATATATATATCATGATAGTGAGTTGTGATGTGATAATTGATGAAATTAGTCAGTGGGTATATGTTATATTATAATTATGTTTGAAGTTAATTCTTGGGCAATAATATGATATTATTATGTGATGAATTATATATTTTGATACACTTACGATCCGGAATAACATGATTTAATTCTTTTATTCATGATATAACCTGGTGTATGCCTATATATGATATAATGGGGTAATAAATAACATGGTATTCATAATGCGTGATGTTGTGGTAAAATAAATAACTTGGTGCATTCTTGTTATACAATAAGATGATATGGCGGTGTTATATGATTAAATGACAAAGTGTATGCATATATGTGATATAATGATGTGATAATTAATATCCTGGACACCGGTATGCATTAAAATGGTAAGATAAAAGATAAGTTGGTAGGTGCTAATAAAACGTGTTAATAATTCACGTGGTTAAAGTCAAAGACATGACTAGTTTGTGAATCAAAAGTGAAATACTTGTGTTGATAAAGTAAGATAGACAGATGAAATTATTAATGCTAATAACAGATGGTTTTGTTGACCAGTACCATGGTTTTAAATCTCGGATTTCGGACTCGTCTCGGCAAGGGGTGTTTCGTCTCGGATCGGAAATATCGGAGGAGATCTCGGGGAAATGTGATCATATTGGATGTTCATTTTTCCATACTCATTGAATATTTTTTTTGTTACTAAATAAGATATTATATGTCCTACATGTCATTTATCATATAAAATAATGTATAATGTAATTAATAGCATAAATCAATTACTTCGCATAATTTAACAATAATATAGAAGATAATGTAATATAAGTCTATAACTAAATTGAATTTGTATTGATTAGAAAAAATGTATTAGTTAATAAACTTACTTGACTTTGCATATATACAAACAATAGTGATACGAAATACTCACATTATTTTAGCTTAAGGTCCTATATTGAAAGACATATATGCAAAAAGTAAAACAAATTTTTTTAATATATTCACAATAACATGTGTGTCTATTTCGGCTGATATTTACCAATTTCGGTAATATTTCGGCTGATATTTCGGTAATTTCGGCTGAAATCTATACATTTCGGTCCAAAACGATGCAGAGTATAAAATATGTGATTTCGTATCGGCAAGCTAGCCGAAACGAAATTTCGGCCCAAATTTCGGTTGTATCGGAGGAAATTTAAAACAGTGACCAGTACCTACAGCAATCCTGGGGGTTTGGGCTAGACCTCCTAATACCCAAGGACCGGCTTGGGGTAAGTGGACCCAAACTATGTTTGGGGTAAGTGAATTTTTATTGACCAAGCTATCGGCTTGAGGCCCGGTTATTCCCTCGATGACAGCTGTCGCGAGGATGTACCCAATTTATCTAGGGTTAGTGGTGTTCCCTCTTGGCTTCAGCTGGGAGGAAGTACCCAGTTTATCTGGGGTTAGTGGTTTTCCCTCTTGTCTTCGGCTGGGAGGAAGTACCCAGGTTACCTGGGGTCAGTGGTTTTTCCCTCTTGGCTCAGCTGGGAGGAAATACCCAAGTTCTACTTGGGGTTAGTGGTTCCCTCACTAGTTCGGCTAGGATGAAAACGTAGCCTCGGACGAGTAAGACTATGTGTGAGCATCGGTCCGCGTGTTTTACTGGGCTGTCGGCTTTCAGTATATTTGGATTCACTGGTCAACAAACTAATAAAATAAATAAGTGTAAATAAGAATGAAAAAGTAAAGAAAGTGAAATGTGAAAGTGAAGAAAGTGAAATTGTGAATGTGAAAGAAAGTGGTTGTGAATGAAAATAAATATGAAGGAATACGAGTTATGAGTTTGTGTATGGAAAGAAATGATAAATGCAGTATGTGGTTAATTTAAAATGAAAAAGTAAAAGAGACATGTGTTAATATGAATAGTATGAAGTAATTGAAGTGAATTAATAACCAAGCTATCGGCTTGGGATGTGATGTGATATTACCCAAGTTTTACTTGGGGCGCGGTGATTATTACCCAAGCTATCGGCTTTGAGGTGTGATATGTTATTGCCCAAACTATGTTTGGGATATGGAGGATATTGTGATGAGAATGAAAGTGAAATTGATGGCAATTTGAGATATAAGTGAAGATGAAAGTAAGATTAATTCTCAATAAGATTGAGTAGTAATTAAAGTGATATAACGGGATGAGAATGAGTTATAAAACATGCTTTTAATGCAATAAGAATGAGCATTCACATAAGTGATACGGTGATAATGTGATGAAATGTAAGCAAGTCATAATAGGTAATGAGATGTTACGTTTGTGTTATACGACATGAATGAATGTGGTATTATGGGAATGAATGCATTTGTTTATGACGCGATATGTGATGTAATACAATAAAATGAACATCTATACGATGAGAGGTTATGAAAATGGTTATTAAAGAAAGTATGTTGTGATATGAGTCTGTGTACCTTGAAAGTGTGTCGGGGAACTACTTGCCCGCTATTTCCGTGGGAATGGTGGGAACTACCTGCCTTGGCACAACTTCCAGGGTGAATGGGTGAGTTGATGATATGATACAAGTAAATGAAGCGCATGGCTAAATAAAGATGAAGAGATGTAGTAACATCATGTGATTACATATATAAATAAAGAAATGCTGATGTGACAATAATTGTGGAAAGATGAATGTTGTGTTAGAGAATTCAAATTGAAAAGTAATGGATTGTATATGATTTTGTATTCTTCAAATGTAAAATAAGGATATATATGTGATTAGTGTGATGTATATAGCGAACTGTGTGGAGTTATGGATATGTATACAGTTGGATGCAGAATTGAAGAGTACTCTGATGTAAAGTCATATTGGTGATATTTTTATATTCGGACTCCTGGTTAAATCTTCTATCTTTATGTTTGTAAGTTCAATTCATTTTCTTTATACAATTTAATTTATTTATTAGATTAATAATTATCCTCACACCAGAAATGGCTAATCCCTATTGTTTTCTGGGGGTTAGGGGGGTCCCTCCCTGAGGGTAGACAACCTTAACTCTCCTGCAGGTTTGCTAGCAGCCCGATGAGGTAGATACAGAGTTAGATATTACATTTTGTTGAGATGATAGATTATTTATGTATTAAGCATATGAAGAAATGTGAACAGTTAATGTATGATTCTGTATTAAGATAAAAATATATAGATATAGTACTGTGATGAGGTGAGAAAGCCCGTACCCACCTCGTAGTGGAGTATTGGGTTCTGTGTTTGATTTTTGGAAAGTTTTTCTACAGTTTTCTATTACTTATATAAGTTTTCCAAGGAAATTTATGGTTTTTAAATTATAATGGATATTCTGTTGTGAGTTTGGCCCCCAGTGCATAATATTTATATTGCCTGTGTGATTCTGCTCATTTTGGCCTGGGGAGCCCATGCTTATATTGCCTGTGTTGTGAGCTACGGAATTTAGAGCAGAATTCCGTAAGTTTTTTGTGTTTCGGGGCAGAAATTTCAGGGGAAATTCTGCCAAAATTTTATTTGAAATATACCTATCTTAGTTTATGTTTAAAGTGATAGAGAAATTGAAATAATTGGATTTAGAGGTTTTGTTTTAAAAAAAAATGGGGTGTTACAGTTGGTATCAGAGCTTAGGTTAACTAGGAATTTCTGTTAATCCTAGTGATCTTGTCATGTGTGTATGAGTTCATTATTGCTAAGTCAGAGATAGAAAGTGTGTTTTATGTTTTGCGGGTCTTTTGTTAAGTACGGATTATATTATGAAATGGTGCGATCCTCATTAGACTTTTGTCTGACTTTGGGTCAGCATTATCTTTTATAGCCATGCATATGTGTTATCCTCTTTAGAACCCGTGAGAATTTGTGTACTATTGGAGTGTTCCAGTATATTGATTGCTGTGTGCCGTAAGGGCTATTCCCTGGAGATCTTGTGTAGGTCCTATAGGTGTATGTCCTATAGGTGTATACATTATAGACTGTGGAGTGATGTGTGGTTATGGTTCTTATTCCATATTTGGGAGATTGATTGGTTGGGAAGGGTTGTGAAGACCATATGCATAGTTGGGGTTTGATGCAGGGAGGATTCGGGTGAGACAGCTTGATGAGACCCCGTTTCTGATTGTATGAAATGACCCGGGTGATGTAAGAATGACCATTGAGTTCGGTAGTAATACCCAAAGTGGAGATTGAAGTTATTGATGTGGTTTGTAAACTTTCTAATATGTGAGAGAATGGTCCCCTAAGATGGTGTATTGATTATCGTGAAATGAATACGGTGACTAGTAAGAATGAGTATCCGTTGCCAAGACTAGAAAAGTTACTTAATCGGTTGCGGGAAGCTATACTGTTTATACAGCTGGAGTTGGCAGACTGAGTACCATCAGAGGAGAATTGAAAGGGAAAGTATCTCAGGGATTGTTTTTCGTGCTCGGGGAGGATTGTATGAGTTCTCGGTGATGCCTTTTTGGGTTGATGAATGTCTGCATTTTCCAGGATTTGATGAATCGGACTTTTATCCTTTTATCAATGGGTTGTGATTGTACCTGTAAATGATAATTTGGTATATTTTTACTGTATGGTGGAACGCTGATTGATACGTTGGGGCCAGAAGTGGTATGATAAGTCTGTAAATTGTCATTTTTGGGGGCAAGAAGTGCGAATTTTGGGACACATAGTGTCTGTTGAAGGCATATTTGTGGACCCACTGAAAATTTCAACAGGTGAAAAGACAGGAAATAGCCCTCGGATGTGTCGGAAATTCAGAGTTTCTTGGTTTTAACTGGCTATTCTCGGAGGTTCATTCCACTATTTTCTATTATTGTTGTACCGATGACTCAGTTTATCATAAAGAATGTGCCGTTAGTATGACCCGAACAGCGTGGAAGGATATTTTTAAGAGTTGAAGGAAGATTAACGACTGCTCCTGTTTCGATTACCCCGAGAAGGGAGTGCATGAAGTACAGGTTCAGGTACAGTCTGTTGCGCGAGGGCAAGCTTATGGCTTATATATTGAGGTAGTTGTGGTTACACAGGGTGCATGATTTACGTAGATTTGGAATTGGTGACAGTAGGGCATGTATTGAAGGTGTTGAGACATTAATTGTTCAGAAAACAGTTTTAACCTTTCTGTGACCGTAAGAGTTTGAACACTTGTTCTCGCAAAAGATTTTTGCAGGAGGCAATAAAGGTGGCTCGAGTTCCTTGGTAGCTTTGGTGTGGAAATAAATTATCACCAGAGGATGCATGATTTAATTCTGGATGGGATTGATGAATGTACTATAGATTGGTATAGATTGGTCAGTAGGCAGTGGGGGAAATCTTTGTTATTATCGTAGATTTGGTATTATCGTAGATTTGGTGTTCTTGATGAGGATGGCTTGTGGTAGCGGGTGACGGAAATTGCTCATTATATTTAGTATATTGTCTATCCCGGTGACATGAAGATGTATTAGGATTCTAAGAGAATATTTCAGTGGTTCGGAACGAGAAAGAATATTAATTATCAAGCGAGCATGGATAAGCCTCTTTTGAGGTGTGTAGCCGACAAAAGAAAAAGTGACGCAGATATAGTACTGTGATGAGGTGAGAAAGCCCATACCCACCTCGTAGTGGAGTATTGGGTTCTGTGTTTGGTTTTTGGAAAGTTTTTCTACACTTTTCTGTTACTTATATAAGTTTTCCAAGGAAATTAATGGTTTTTAAATTATAATGGATATTCTGTTGTGAGTTTGGCCCCCAGTGCATAATATTTATATTGCCTGTGTGATTCTGCTCATTTTGGCCTGGGGAGCCCATGATTATATTGCCTGTGTTGTGAGGTACGGAATTTAGACCAGAATTCCGTAAGCTTTTTGTATTTCGGGGCAGAAATTTCAGGGGAGATTGCCAAAATTCTATTTGAAATATACCTATCTTAGTTTATGTTTAAAGTGATAGAGAAATTGAAAGAATTGAATTTAGAGGTTTAGTTTTCAAAAAAAAAAATTAAAAAAAATTGGGTGTTATAGTTGGTATCAGAGCTTAGGTTAACTAGGAATTTATGTTAATCATAGTGATCTTGTCATGTGTGTATGGGTTCATTATTGCTAAGTCGGAGATAGAAAGTGTGTTTTATGTTTTGCGGGTCTTTTGTTAAGTACGGATTATATTATGAAATGGTAACGAATTATATTATGAAATGGTACGATCCTTATTAGACTTTTGTCTGACTTTGGGTCAGCATTATCTTTTATAGCCAAGCATATGTGTTGTCCTCTTTAGAACCCGGTTAGAGTTTGTGTACTATTGGAGTGTTCCAGTATATTGATTGCTGTGTGCCGTAAGGGCTATTCCCTAGAGATCTTGTGTAGGTCCTATAGGTGTATGTCCGATAGGTGTATACTTTATAGACTGTGGAGTGATGTGTGGCTATGGTTCTTATTCCATATTGGGGAGATTGATTGGTTGTGAAGGGTTGTGAAGGCCATATGCATTGTTGGGGTGTGATGCAGGGAGGATTCGGGTGAGACTGTAATACCTCGCAAAATAGCATATGGCTATTTTGCATTGTAATCTGTGCACAATTGAGAATTGCACGTGATTATGAATTTTTTTTTAATAACAATTGATTTTAATAGAGAAATTTCAGATATATTAGTTATTCTAAACCCGATGAGGTATATTTGGAATATCTTCTCAATTGAATTGTGTATTGTTCCGATTGTTTAAATGAAGCAATCTTTCGAGAAATAATTTTTTTTTATATTGTTATATTCTACAAATAAATATTTTTTATTTGTAAACATATATATATATATATATATATATATATATATATATATATATATATATATATATATATATATATATATATATATATATGTATACACATTTAATTAAATTGTGTTGGCGTGATATTTTGTATACTTATAATCATTTGTATACATATGAAAATGTATGTATTTTAGAGATTGTTTGTATGCATATGATTCAATCTAGAGTTCTCTTTTGATCATGATGATCAAACACAAACCTAGGGCTAGGATTGATTCTAAATGTCCATTAAAAAACCCCTCCCCCACCCTTTCCTCCTTCTTCCTTCTTTCCTTTCCTGTGTGTTTCCCGACCGAAACCCACCGACCCATTTTCGGCCCCAACTTTACCCCGCCCAATCCACTCCGATTCTCCGTGGTTTTCAAATTAATTATAGGGGAAGGCTAAGTGAAGGATGCTCTAGCTAGTGGTGAGTCGATTTGGAGAAAAAACTTAGTGATGGTATATCTCTTTTTAATTTTGTGTGTAATTTCGTATGCTTTTAGTTTCTTTTACTTATAAATGGAGTATAGGGTTGGTTAGAGGATCATTTTGATGCTAGGGTTAAGAAATTAGCAAATTATTGGAGATTTTGTAATTTGCATATAAATTAGGGTTTTGGATTTATAAAAAGAAAAGTAATTATATGGAAATTTTATCCTTCATGGTAGTAGAAATTTTAGTTGAACTACTAGAATAATTTGGGGGTGATTTTAGTAAATGCATGTGGGGAAAAATCCCATAGGAATTTGAATATTACGTGCATCGCACGTGTGTATCTCAGGCGTTCAATGAAATGCCTGTGTGATATTTGGATTAGTGTTATTTGCTCCTGTGATTGGTTTGGATGATTTGAGCCTTAATCGCTTTGAAATTTGATAATAGGATATATTAGCGACTTTGGATGCAGGGTGGTGTGGTGGTGCTTCGCGGGATATTTGGTGAGTATGATCTCTTTTATTTTATGTACATGGTGTGTTATGAAAATTTTAAATTATGATTTGCTGTGTACTTCCGATTTTGTATCTCAGTGTAGCCTGGGTATTTTGAGCTGAAAATTTTGTGGACACTCTTGTATGTGTCCACAACTATGGTCTTAAATTTCATAATTTTTCGAGGTCGTTTGATATCTCAAAAAATTTGTGGAGTGCGACTGGTCTGGATAGTTGTAGCTGTGGTTGATTGCTTTTGGGCTGAAGTTCAAAAGGTCATAACTAGTTGTGTGTATATGATCTTGCCATGGAATTTTGGGAGAAGCTTGTGGTATGAGTCTATTTGATGATTCTCAAATTTTAGAATTTTTAGAGGTCATTTGATGATATTTCAAAACTATTTAGTAAGGGGTAGTAAATACCCTGTTGAGAGAGCAGCTGAAAAATTTGCAATGTTTGAGGAGTTGTAACTCATTGTGTGATATGAATTTCAATGCAAATTTTGGACACAATGGAATAGTATGTGTGGATTAAGGATCTCAAATTTCATGAGCATTGGACTTAAGGTTGATTTGTTATTGAATTTCAAAGTAGACCAAGTTCAACCTAGTTCAGATTGACTAGTCTGTAAAGATGTTAATTCTAGACTTATACGTTAAGAATTTGGGAAATTGACCAACTAGAGACTTGTAGTAGGAAGTCATAGCTTTCTAACCCAACTGGAATTTTGTAATTCCAGTTTGTAGGTTGAGAGTTATGATTTTTCAAAGACTAGGGCAGATCCAGTCTAGTCGAAGCCCTGATTATTGAAGAGTCAACTTTTCCCCTGTTTGTATACCTAATGGAATTTGGTGTTTTTGAGGACTGTAATGATTGAATCTGAGGAAGTGTTCAACTAGGAAGTTGTAGTAGACACTCCCATCTTTCCATAGGATCTGGAATCGAGTAATTCCGATGAGTGAACAAATTTTTATGATATTGGAAATGGTTAACTAGAGAGTTGTAGACCAAGGTCTTAGCTTTCCAGAATGGGTGGTATCAAGCAAATTTGAGCTGTGTATTGGATGTTATGGACGCTGCAAGTTAGCAACCTGTTGTTTAGACTAAACTTCAAGTTTAAGTTGACTCGGGAACTTAAGTTCTATAAGAATTTGAGGGAGTCGTCCACTAGGGAATTGCAGTGAATCTCTCTACCCTTCTAGAAATTCTGAGTGTGTTGGGTTTCGATGAGCGTAGCTTGGATCACAGTTACTGCTTTTTCTTGAACTATTTCATCGGACAATTGATGAGGAACCCTCTGCATACCGCAGTGTGGTGATCATGAGCTATCAGGTTTTAATGATGTTTTTAGCATTTCATTTGGAACTTAGATAAGTTCCTGTGCTTAGTACTCATGGTGGACATGAGTGAGTTGGGATATAGCTCTGGTCAGTTTGTGTTTGGTGTCTCGATGTTTGAGTCTGTCAATGGTCAAGAATTGATGGTTATGTGTGTGCTTACCTTCATTTGAATTGTATTGCATCCTTGGGGCACCGTTGGACCACTCGCTGACGATATCCAACCCCGGCCAAAAGAGGAAACTGGCTCCAAACTGGGAGGGCCCATACAAGGTATCGGGGGTCGTGCGCCCGGGCACGTACCGCCTAACCGATCCAGAGGGCAAGGCTGCCAAAAGGCCCTGGAACGCAGAGCACCTCATCAAATTCCTAGAAGGGGAGGGTTAGCCTCTACAGCCCGTGTAAAATTATTAAGGATGTAATCGGCACGTCGTGCCTTGTTTTTTGTAAAAATATATTGTAATTATGCCAGCTTTCTTAAAACAAGTTTTGGCTTCGTGTTAGTTCTCATTGAAAACATGCCTCGGGCTCGGCGCTCGGATAGCACCGCGAGCCAGAAAAGCTTCCCTTACAAGCTTAAGGCTCGGCACTCGGATAACACCGCGAGCCAGAAAAGCTTCCCTTACAAGCTTAGGGCTCGGCAATTATTTGTGTGGTTTCCAGAGTTCTAAACAACACAACCCAACTTCATTAGTTTTCTTTCTTGTTCATCTTCGACCTATAGATAGTAATTAAGTTTAGTGCAATACACTATGTTCAATTCTACATATCAGTCAAAGAAGATCAACTAATACATAGTAATTAACCAATAGATAGTAATTAACTGAGGTCTCTCTCCGTGAGTTCCAAAATATATTATTTTTCAACAAGATCATGGAAAAGTGTATTTTTCAACAATAAGAAATTATTTTTGAAACTGAGTTAAGGAAAAGTGGTTTTTTTTCAACAATGTGAAGTAAAGCAAAAAAAAAAAAAATACCTGACAACGATTGGGGGATGGAGGAGGAAGAGAGCGTCACGAGGAGCGTCAAGAGGTGGATCGCGTCACGAGGAGGAGAGGGCAAATTGATTTGGGTACTAATTTGTGGGTTTGGGAGATTCTTTGGGCTAGGGTTTTCAAATCTGAGGTCGAAGAGGACCAAGATGGGGAAAATCAAGCGTTGGAGAGGGAGGAGATGGAGATTTTGGAGAGAAACCGACGCCGATGAGATGGGGTTCGAAATTTTGGGGACCTAGGGTTTTTTGATGTTTCTTCAGCTCGATGAAATGTCGAGCGGGAGAGAGAGGGAAGGAGACAGATGAGCTGGATTAGAGGGGTATGAAATTCCTATTTTACCCCCCTAAATAGACAGATGAACGGGATGCTTTTAGGACCATTGGATGGGGATCATGATGAGAGCTTCCGATCGGACGGCCTAGGCCCAGTGCACACAACGTTGTGCACTAGCCCAGTGCTCAACCGAAAGTTTCCCTATGTGTGTGTGTATATATATATATATAAATAATTGAAAACATATGTATACAATATTTAAGATGCATATAAAATTAGTTTAATTAAAAATTATAGTTTTTCATGCAAAAATAAAATAAATACACACACTCCAAAATTTTATTTCAAAAGATAATGCAACTAATATGTACTTTGCAAACACGTGTGTCGCACGTAAAATATTAAAATGCGAAATCGACTATCAGCGGAAAAATATTAACGATAATCGAAGTACAACATAAGAGAAATATATTTATTAATATGCACATTCAACAATGTACTGAACAAGTACATTAAAAACACGTGCACCACACGCGCAAAAGTATTTTAATCAAAATAGGAGAAAATGAATTTCTGTTTATAAAATGATTTCGAATACATAAAATAAATAATTGTAACACATAAAAATATTATACGTAGCGGTGAAAAATACATAATCGATACGTGCATCGATAATACGTACAAAGCATGTAAAAATATAGAGAATTGAGATTTTATATTCGAGTTGACTCAAATAGAATTTTAAGAATACGAGAAATGCATAAATAGTCAGAATCCAAAATACGTAGTGAAACACGTTACGGATATCACCAGTGTCAGTACAAAATACATGTGCGTAACACGCGAAGGGCAAAATTGTCACTTCCAATTTTGTGGGGTGTTACAGTCGCCCTCTTTCGAGCGGCATGCTCTTTCCCCAAGGCGGCATTGTCCTTCTCCTTGGCCAGCACAGCCTCCACCAGAGAGATCTGAGTTGCCTGGGACTTTGCTGAAAGCGTAGCCACTTCAGACTCCTTCTTTGCTCTCGATCGCGCGACCCTCTCTCGGTCTTGCACAGCCTTCAGCTCCTTCTCTTGCTCCACCACTTGTCTCAACAGGTGGCTAAAGTGGCAGATCGCTTACGAAGAAACAAAAACCGAAGTTATAAACCAAGATTATGCGAAAAGAAAAAATATCTAAAACTTACCATAATCTGCGCCTTCACTATCTCCAAAGCTGAGTCTCCCACGGTCCCGTGCTCCATTGAGGCCTTATTCTTCGGCGTAGCCAAGTGGCGAACCGCGCCCATGCAGCTGGCCGAGTCCCCAAAAAAACCATCGTGCCTCCGGACTTGCCAATCGGGGACGAAGATCCTCTTCAGCTCGTCGGTCAAGATGGTCTCCGCCGTAGCCATAAGAGGAGGAGCCTAAAGAGCTTGAGCCGCCGAGAGGGGGAACTCTTCCGTAGCAGGGACAACTGATGTGACGCGGGGGGGGGGGGGGGACTCCAAATCCACAACAGGAAGGGCGCCACTCTCACTCCTAGTAGCCTTCGACGGCGAAGGTCTGACGACAGTCCTCTTCCTCTTCCTTTCTTCGGCTTGCCGCTTAGGCCTGAATGCCTAGTCATGATGTCGTCGAAATTCATGCCTGCGTCCTCTGCGAATGGAAGACAAAATGTGTTAGAGAAATTGCAAAACATGCGCAAACTAAAGAATAAAGACTAACATAAAGAAAAAATGCGTAATAGGGTTCATCGGGCTAAGACCCCCTCCCCCCAAAAGAGAAACTCCTCCGAGATCTCTTTCCAGTGTAACGTCTGTCGGTCCAAAAGAATTCCAACTATCCTCTCCTCTTTGGGGCTCAGAGAAGGTTCCGCCTTCGCCCTCTTCAGCACATCCTCCCTCCAAACTGTCGGAATACCCTCGACCTCTGACTCCGGATAAAAAAATACTTGTCCCTCCAAGATTTCACTAAGTCGGGATTATCAACCAACTTTACACCCTTTCGAGTCGTAAGATAGAACCGATGCTCCGTCCGCGACTTTCGATGAATCTTGTACAACGTGCGAAAAACGGTGAGTCAGAGCTCGATCCCCGCAGCTTGACAATGAAGCACGAACCCCGTAACGTGCCTCCATTTGTTCGGCATGAGTTGAATCGGACCTACACTATACCACCTCAAGGCTTCCTTCACAAAGGGGTGTAGAGGGAGGCGAAGCCCCACATGAAAAGCGTCGAAGGGGAACACGCACAGGTCGGGGGAGAATGAAGAGCAAGATCTAACTCTGGGGCCATGCAAGATGAGCTCGAACTCAGGGGGGATCATATAACACTTCCGAATAGTGTGCAAGTCTGCCTTTGTAAGGATGATGACGACGTCATTCGCCTCGGAGCGCTCTCGGGGCTCGTTCTCGTCATAAAATCGCTCCATGCCTTGTTCGACACGCCTCAGCTCCTCGGCGTTGTACTGGCGAACACCTCCCAAATGTGACACAGCGATCGAATGTCTCCCGAACTCCCCCATCCTCCGATCTCTCTCGACAACCGTCTCTACCACTGGCAAAGGCAGAACCATTGCACCCTTCCCTTGGTCCACCCTAGAAGGAGTTGGACGTTGCACTTCGACGTGACCCGAGGGGGAGGCCTCGTCACCCGAAGATATCCTAGACTTCTCTTAAAATAAAAATTAATTACCTTCTGATGTGACACTCATGGTCGGAGTTTTCGCCAGAGAATGGAAAAGACCACCGGAATCTCTTGAAAGTGGAGCCTCGCGGTGAAGTATTTTTTTTAAGAGATCTTGAAAATGAGAGGATGAGGAGAAATAAAGAGGGGGGGGGATTTATAACAAGCTAAATGGGCTTGGGCCAGAGTCGTAATGGGCCCTAAAGAAGCCCAAAATGTGCGGAACTCCAAATGGTCAGAATGTAAAACGAAAAAGTAGTCAAACCGTCAAAATGCCACATGTCGCAACAACTGAGCGCCAGGTGTCATAAGCGTTCGCCAAAAATTGCAACCGTTTGCCAAAATGGTCGCCAAAATTGCAACTATTCGCCAAAATGGTCGCCAAAAATTGCAACCGTTCGCCAAAACGGTCGCCAAAAATCGCAACTATTCGACAAGCGTTCACCAAACTCACCGAATAGACGGTGATCCGATCAAAAAATGAGAGAAACGACTTTGACCAGTCAACAGTCAGCGGTCAACGCCACGTGTTGCTCATCTGTAGCTCGCCGAACGATCGCCACTCGTTCGCCATGTTCACCGAACCAGCCCAACATATGGTGATCCGATCAGAAAATGAGAGAAATGACGTTGATTGACCAACAGACAGCATTGACTAGTCAACGGTCAAAGCCACGTGTCGCTCAGCTGTAGCTCACCGAATGATCGCCACACGTTTGCCGAACCTGCCGAACAAACGATGATCCGATCAGAAAATGAGAGAAATGGTGTTGATCGGTCAATGGCCAGCGCTGACCAGTCAACGATCAATGCCAAGTGTCGCTCAGCTGTAGCTTGCCGAACGATCGCCAGATGTTCGCCGGACCTGCCGAACAAACGATGATCCGACCAGAAAATGAGCGAAATGGCGTTGACAGGTCAACGATCAGCGCTGATCAGTCAACGGTCAACGCCATGTGTCTCTCAGCAGTAGCTCGCCGAACGTTCGCCACACGTTCACCATGCTCGCCGAACCTGCCGAACAGACGATGATCCGACCAGAAAATGAGCGAAATGGTGTTGACCGGTCAACGGTCAGCGCTGACCAGTCAACGGTCAATGCCACGTGTCGCTCAATGGCAGCTCGCCGAACGTTCGCCACGCTCGCTGAACCCGCCGAACAGACAATGATCCGACCAGAAAATAAGCGAAATCTGACCAGTCAACGGTCAGCGCTGACCAGTCAACGGTCACCGCCACGTGTCACTCAACAGTAGATCGCCGAACGTTCACCGTCTCACTCGTCGAGCTTGCCGCATTGATCCGAGCAGACGCAGATCCGAACGAAATTGGAGGAAAAACCCCGCCTCACGATCCGCGCTCGACCAAGATCAAGGACCCAGATCGAGCCACGTCGTCTCCTCGCAACCACTCGATCTCATCAGCGCGTGTGCCGCCTCGCGATAAATGGCCGTGATTACATCAAGGTAGTTTCTTTTAATTAATTCATTTATTTTATTTATTAAACTGAATTAATTATTTAAAATTTTCGAAAAAAAATATTGAAATTCGAGAAAGTTAATTAAAAAATTCTAAAAATAATTATTAATTCGGAAAAAATATTTATAAATTATGAAAAATAATTATTAATTTAGAATGATTAATTAAAAATTTCGAAAATTAATTATTAAAATTCGGAAATTGAATAAAATAATTTCAAAAAATGGTTCAAAATTGGAAAAAAATCGAGAAAATAATTCTGAGTATTTTAAGAAACTCGGGAAAGCGTCGTTATACTCTAAACAAGCTCTAAACGTTCTCGAGAACGCCAATAAATTCTATGAACCATTAGAAACGAGCGAAGTACTTCTCAAAGGCTGTGAAACTCAGTCTTCTGGTGCGGGGCTTGTGATATGGGTAAAAATAGAACTAAAATCGGGACCGTTCAAATCGGGCATGAATCTTAAAGCTCTCAGGGGTAAAATGGTAATTTCACCTATAAACGGGTCCGAAAATGGGAAGTGGGTGTTTTCCAAGCCCAATAATCCAAAACGGGTCTGTCTTACTGGATTAGGATGACAGCCCATTATGAACAAAACAGGACATTTAAAAAGTAATTTAAATTAATGATTATCTCTAAGAGACCGTTTAAACAAAAAAACTTTTATCATGAAACGATTTAAATTCTCTGCCTTATCCAAAAATATTGGAACATAAAGATAAATGATTATCTCTAAACCGACTTAGAGATAAATGATTATCTGTGAACCCTATTTAAAAGGAGACCATAAATACCCCTCTAGCGCTGCCAAAAAAAAAAGTAATTATTTTTTCCATAAAAAAAGCAAAAATTCTTCAGAATCGCTTTTTCTTTTTAAGGTCGAAGATTGATGAGGATCCCCGAAGAAGTACTGGATTCCATCAGAGAAACCCTAGAAAACGTGCACGAAGTTGAAAGCAACCTTCTCGACTTCCTGGCAGCGGCGGCCGCCGACCCTGACGCCCTCGCCGACCTCCCTCCTCTCCAGCGATCACGTGCTTTCCTCGTGCTCGCGCAGGCCGCGACCACTCTCTTATCAGGTAACAATAATTCATACATTGAGGTTTCTTTAATTTGCTGTTAATTTTACTTTTAATTGAGTTCTCTTTGTTGGGTTTTTAATAAAATAATATTTTAAATTTTGAGCAGTGAGGTTGAGATGCAATGGGATTCGACCTGATGATCACCCTATCAGAACGGAGATTGTAAGAATTATTATTATTTTTTATATATATAAATATTTCGTATGGTTTGATTTTAGTAGGGTTTATTATTAATTAGTGAATTTATGCATGAACTTTTCATTTGCGTGTGCTTCGGTTGATGATTTTGTATAGGGGTTTACTTGCAGGAACCATTATGGTTGTTTCTATAATGCAAGGGATTTTGTTTGTTTACTTGATGGTTTAATTTGTTAGGTGTGAATTTAATGTGAGGAACTGTAGTTGGGCAAAGCTTTTGTTGATGATTTACCATTTGGGTTTCACTTTAGGACAGATTAAACTTGTCTATTATTTTTTGGTTTAATTACTGTCCAATTTAAACGATGATTTACCATCCAGGTTTGACTTATAGGAGAGAGTAAGCTTATACTTATCTATTTATTTAATATATAGTTTGATTTTCTTGTTGTGGAATTTAGTGAATTTTCGTTTGTAGTGATTTTACTTTTTCAGCTTGGGTTTGTTTGTCTTGGTAATTTACCATTTGGGCTTTGTTTGCAGGAGAGGTTGAGCCCCTTTTTTCGTTTGTTTGTGGTCCGATTTTTTGGGTTCATTTTAGTGCAAGAACTTTTACTTGCGAGTGCTCTTGTTGATGATTTAGGATATGGGTTTTAATTGTATGGGAGAGAGAGAGAGAGATTTTTTTTTTAATATTGTTAACACCATTGTTTTAAAAAGCTTCAAAAAGCGACAAACATCAAGCCACAACTAATTTAGGGAAAAAGTTGTTCGAAAAGCGTTAGGAACTGGTATTGTAGAAAGCGGTTCTAAAAAGGCACTTAATAGTCTGGTGAGTTTTAATTAAATTGTTATTGAGTTAATTTCTTACCCATTTATCCGTGACTCATACCCAATACTTAAATACACCAACTTCAAATTCCCATACCCAATACTTAAATACACCAACTTCAAATTCCCGAATCATCTTTAAAGCGTCATAATCTCTTTGAAAAAAGTCCTTTTAATATTTTCAATTGTGGCTTCAATGGGACTACAACTACTTCAGTTTTTCCCTTCGACTTCATCTTTTTGAATATTTTTTAATTTAATTTAATTTATTTTTTTGCTTAACCTACGGCCAAGTCCTCATAAGCAAAATCAGAGGTCCGACGAACATTGCTTCACGTTAGTGTATTCAGTAGGGATTTTATATTTTTATGCATGAAATTTTGCTTGGTTGTGATTCTGATGACGATCTACCATCTAGGTCTACCTATTGGCAGATTAAGCTTGTTCCCTTTTTTTAATGGGTGTAATTTAGTGGTGTTTATTTAGTAGTGATTTTATGGAAGAAAAATAACTCGGTTGTGCTTATGTCGGTAATTTACCATCCGTGTTATACTAGTTCGAGATATTATGCTTGTGTTATTTTGTTTGTTTATGGTCTAATCTATTGAATTTCCTCATTAGTTATTTTTACAGAAAATTTTCCTTCGGCATGGTTGCGCTGATAATTAATCATCTCAGATTAAAGCTTGTTTTTAGAAGTATTTATTGTGTAACTTAGTGGAGTCCTTTAATAGTGCTTTTTGCAATAAGTTTCAAAGTCGTACTCCAGCTGATGATTTACGATATCGTTTTTATTATATAGGGATTATGATTATTGTTGGTTTATTCATGGTCCAATTTTTTGATTTTTCTTCAGTGATGATATTATGAAAGAAATGTTGCCCGGATGTGCTTGTACTGATGACTGATGGTTTTGGTTTTACTTTCAGGAGAGAATAAGCTTGTGCGAAGAGAAATTGGGGCGATTTAGTGATTGGAGCAAAGGTAATTTATGTTAGATTTTCTAAAATGTGGATCTTGATAGAAGGTGCTACTTTAGTAAGTCTCTTAGCTTTTTATGTGTCTCAATGCCTCAAAATTTTATGTAACTATTGGAATCCATTATTTGTGCTACTTTTCTATGCCCCCTTGGCTTTTGAGAATTTCTAGGATCAATGATGCCACACATAATTTAGAATTAGATAAACTCTTCTCTTGTTCATAGGATCTCAATGAGGAAAAGACGGTTGACATCTTCATTGTTCGTACTATCCTTGGTGTGGGGTTATGACACTAAGGGTTGACATAAGGTGATTCAGGTTGACACCTAGTGGTCAACTCCTTCATGGAATCTCTTAGCAATATAATAATCCCATTTTGATGAGAAAAATTGGATATAGCATTCTCTAATCCTGTTATTGTTTTCATTTTGTATTCTTGATTTATCCACTTGGTCAATTAGGTAAGTTCTTTGCGCCTTGTTTTGGTGTAGCAGCTATACTTCAACCTTTCCTCTTCTTCCAAGGGTTTCATTGATTATTGGTCTTTGTTCTTTATTCCTAGTTTCTTTTTTTTTTGCCTTTAATGTTTTGGCATATAGCTTTGAAAATCTATCTTTCCGTGTTATTGGACTTGTTAACCTTTATTATTTTAACCTACAAGTCTACAACCCCTTATCTAAGTGCCACAGGTTGAACATAATCATTAATTAAAAGGAAATACTCGTTCCTAACACTTTGCCATTTCTCTCGTTTAGAAGGCAAATCAGTGACAGTAATGAAGTTGAGTGATTTTAACACAGGAAAGCTATTGAGTATTCAATTCTAGCATATTTAGGGCTTGTCAGTGTTTTCTTTCTTTCTTGTAGATAAATAAGTCAGGCTATGTATCTTATCTAAAGTATTATGAAACAGACAATTTATATCAACTTGTATTAAAGTTCTTATTCCAATGTATCTGCAGTTTTGAGTTAGCTTATGAGAGTGAGATGTGGGTTTGAAGTTTCCTAAATTAAGCCCTGATTGATGGGAAACCTACTTTTTGAATGGAATAAGACTGTAATTTCTTCCAAAGTGAATTTTAAAGCATTGCTAAATTGGAATCTAGTTTAGACACAACAGTCTTCATGGTTTAAGCTGAAATGGAGTCTACTCAACAATCAACAATGGATGCATGTTACCTTCAACTAATCATTTGGTTGACATGAACTTCCTTTTATTTTTCATTACTCTTTAAATTTAAAGGCAAAGCCACAAGGCATTACTTTGTCAATAATGGTGGAAGATTCTCTTTCCATGTTGAATTTCTTTAATTAAATAGAACCTTTCTTCTTAATGAATATGAAGAAAGCACTCAAGCTGTTTAATGTGTTCTTGGCATGCTTCTTCAACCAAGCTTTCAGCCTTTTACCATCGAGACTACAAAAGACCTGTCTGGGAAGAAAAAAACTAACAGGAGACTTTGTTTTGATTTACTTGTATCTTGGTCCCTGGGATATACTATAATGATTTGGATATTTCTGTGTATAGGCCAAGTAATCAACTCTTTCTATAAGCAAGTTCTGTAGCTATACTAAAGGTGCGACATCTTAGCTTCCTGATCTATTGACAAGTGATGAGCTTGGCTACCTCCCTTTTTATTTATTTATTTTTTTGATTTCGGTTGCTGGGTTGGAAATGCTGCTGGATTGGCTAAGTTTCTGATTTGAGTTCTTGGCTTGCTAATAAAGTATTCTTTTTTCAGTAGCTAGCACATAACCTTATCTTCCTATATAATTTCCACTTTGGGTTCTCATCTTGTGATAAAAAAGACTTTTTGTGGAACAGTTTCCAATTGATCTATGTTTTATTGTTCTTAGTGTGAAGAAACAGTGAAGCTTCATGCATGGTTCTTCTGAAATTGTAATGTACATATAAGTGGATATGGACATAACAAGTCTCTTCTTATCCTAATATTATATAAATACACTATTTTCTTTAGTCCACCTTTTGCTTCTTGTGAATAATTTAAATGCCTTTTTTAAATAAAATTTATCCTTATTTCCTACAGCACCTTTGCGGCCTTCAACAGTCATTAATCGTCAGGCAGCAACACGTGTTATTGGGCATTCTCTACCTGATTTAACACCAGGTACAACACTAATTTAATTTGTTATGCTTATTTACTTCATTTTCCACTTGTTTTTATCTAATAGGTGAAAACTTTTCAGAACAGAGGCACAGTATGAGCGAAATTAGTAGAGGGGAAGGCGCAAGGATTAAATACTTTGAGAACCATAGATCTAAGAAGAGAAGAAAACACTCATCATCCAATGGTAACCCTGCCCGTGCACGGGCTGCTGCAGAAGAGTTTCTTCAGAAAGCAGCTCGCGAGCTTCTTGGTTTTAACGATTCTGAAGTGAAGGGTCCTCTACAAAATGAGGTCTCTGATGAAGAGTGATGAGTAGGCAATTTAGAGTTATTTGCTTCAGCTAATCTCAAATTTATTTTATTAATCCTTTGGCTTGAACTGTGACAATACTTTGTCCTTGACTCCTTGTCATATATGTATTTGCATTGCTAGATATTTTTATTGGGGTTAAGTTATGCTGAAAACTTGAGTGTTTAGCATTAAAATTAGTTGAGAATTAATTATTTGGTATGGGTTTTGGTACTGTTTATCATTTGAAGAAGTTGATACATGAATACTTGCAAACTGATTTCCCTCTAATAGGGGAATTAGTTATTGTATTTAGGGGATTTGTAATCCCTTTTAATAGGGGAATTAGTTAAATCTTTATTTACTTTTAATTGATTTAGGATCTTAATTGATGAATACTGCTCTTGTAGACTTGTATATATACGGTCTCCTATTTGACTGACTGGGAATGGGAAAAAAAAAAAACACACACGCACACACAGTTTCTTTCCAAACTTGATTTTCAGCAATTGCCTCATAGTGAAACAGTTAAGGTAGTTCACAACTTCAACTTATTTGATTGAGAGATATTTGGATGATGTAAGGGATGGCTCTGAATGGAAGGTGGACACAATGAAGAAGAAAATTCAGAGGGCTGGATTTGAATACAAGCAAATTCCAGTTATACAGAGCAAGAACGAAAGCTGTTAGGGCTATTGAGGGGGATGGTCTCGAGCAATTCACAAAGCTTTGGGATTACACAAATGCCATATGGACACAAATAAGAGATTTTTAGTTAAGATGAAGGTGGTACAAGAGCATCAATACAGGTTTCGTACATTCAAAAGGTTGGTCATCAGTTATAATGGATGCATCGATAAATTCTTAGCAGGTTGTAGACCAGTCATTGGGTTGGATGGTTTCCACCTTAGAAATGGACTCAGTTTAATGCTGCTAAGTGTTGTTTTTAGGGATGCCAACAACCAAATGTTTCCAATTGCAGTTGCCACCAGGAAAACATGGAAGTGGTTTATGAAATTGCTAGTTCTGCCTCTTGGTGGCAATGGAACAAAGTTATCGTACATATCAGAGAGACATAAGGTTGGTACAGGCTATATATATTTGTTTTAATTTTAGTCTTGCATTACGATATTTGTCCAGGGTTTGTATTTAATATCAAATTGTGTTTTCACAAACTTTGCAGGGACTGTTTCAAGCTTGTTAGCAGGTTGTTCCAGAAGCAGAGCATAGAAACCTCATAACATTTTTCATTTAATAAGGAGAGTGACATTATCTGGGCGTTAGGGGTTCGGTTCCTTGAAGGTTAAAATATTCCTGTGGTTGGTAAAGAACGACGCAATTCTATCCAAGACCAATCTAAAAAAAAAAAAAAACATGATGATTAATAGTATTTGCCACAGGTGCAAGCAGGATGAAGAAGACACAAATCACTTGCTTTTCCGTTGCCCTAGAGCTAGAATTGGGAGATAGTGGGTCTAGGCTTTGGGGGTTCTCTGTGTCCTAGGTCGAGTTCAGAGGTTTGGGGATCATTCAGAATAGATAGAATTAAGAAAGATGATAGATTGGCTTGGGATATCACAGTGGCTGCCACTATGTGGGGCTTGTGGCTTGATCGAAATGAATTTTGTTTCCGTCAAATTAACCATAGAATCTCATTTTTGATGCATAAGATTTACTCCCTTTTCAAGATTGGAATGTTATGACAGATGGAAAGAAGAGGTTGAGCATGAATGTTATGACAGGTGGAAAGAAGAGGTTGCGCATGGGGAATAGCCTGATGCAACTTTACAGGGTTGGGCAGTGATCAAGTGTATCTGTATCTTTAATTTATGTTGTTCATTTCGGTCGTTGACCTTCTCTTCGCATTTTCGTAGACTTGGAGTACTGGACTTTGTAATATGCAGTTTGAACTTCTGTGTTTCGTTAATTAATCGTTAATGAAGCGATGACGTTAGTCATCTTTTATCCAAAAAAAAAAAACCAATATGGCTAAAAATTGGATTAAATCGGGTCTGTTCAAATTGAGTACGGATCTTAAAGCTTACAGGGGCAAAACGGAAATTTCACCTACAAAAGGGTCAGAAATGAGAATGAGGTTTCTTCTCCAGGGCCCAACGATCCATTAATGGATCTATTCAATTCATACGGGTCCCAACCCGTTACGAGCCAATTCAAAAGGATATGGAGAAATCCTGATTCGTCCTTATCCCTAGAGGGTGGTTCTAACCACTTCTATTCATCCACATCGGGAAGTAGAGATTTGTTCTCATCTCGAAACAGATCCTCACGGCGACTATAAATAACCCCTCATACCGTTACAAGGTGATCACTCTGTGCCAACCTAAAACTCTTTCATATTCTTTTCTGATTACTGACAAAAGCGTCGATTCCTTACGAACCCACAAATTCAGCTATTTGCTCCCACACCGAAATCAGTGGCAACAAAAACATTTTTCATTTAAATCTAGAAACCACCTAACATTTTTTCGCTCATTAAACCCCCTATTCCGTTAAGTTGAATATTTTGTAGAGCTTCCTGATGCTCTATCTATTTCACTAGATGCTAATAAAATCATGAGGTACGGATCAAATTTGAGACTCACTCCGAAGTTGAACATACATTTTCCTTCACTTTTCTTAGGCATAGAGGATATGTGGCCGTTAAACACATCAAACGGAGTTAAATCCAAGTAGCAAGCGTATGTCTATGAGAACTTTTGATTCCAGAAAAAGCTGGACACAGTAACTACAAATAAAGGCCGTAACAAGCAAAGCATGTGTAACACAGTTACATTATTTATAGCTTACGTTGGGTGAGCAAGGATAATTCTCAACGTGAGGCTGGTTGTTTCCCTCATGTCAGTGGCCGAGCCAAATCCCAAACAGAAAAGCTATCGACACACCCCGATCAATAAAAGTACCTAATATAACCATTAAGAGAAAATTGAAAGCTTATAATTACTGCTGTTAAGTTTATGGAATGTAATCGTTTTAATATTTTCAACAAAATTATGGATCATTCGATCAGACCAACAGTGAGAATAATTCTGAAAACGGCACCAAAAACTTATTCACAAGCAGGCCAAAAGGTCATTTGAGAACATTACAGAGGAAATATCTATTCATTTCTTGTAATCATTGATGAAATATACAATGGTCTCCATTCCTTCAAAAACTGACGGGATTAATTTTGGCAACTGAAGTTATTGGCCTATGATGAAGAACTTTCCACTATATTATACATTTACATACATGCTATACGATCGACAACATTTGCTGCACCAAACTCAATGGTGCAGCCAAGAGATTACAAGATCCTGAAAAAAAATAAATAACCTTTGCCAACACAGGCGTTCTTTCTCTATTTCTCTCTATTTTGTGTGCCTGCTTCATCCTTGTTGACTTATAAGTTTGATCCCAATTTTTTTCTTAAGACAAGTCCCATAAGCTACACAAACACATGTACTATCCCAAAAAGGATAATGGTGCAAGTGGGGTTCAAACACTCAACCTCTTGCTCACTAGCGAAGCGAAGAGGGTGACCACCAATCCTAGTAGTAGTTGCTTGATCCCAATTCAATATGGCATCACCAACCCATATTGAGGATATGCTATAAATTAACCAAGGCATCCTCGGGAACTTTGCTGCCTCTTTGGCCGCCTTCTATTAAGAAGCTTCAACATATTATCAGTGATATCTATTGGATTATCATTATCCTCCTCATCCCTCGGTCTATCATCAGAAGTCTGAGTGAGCCACCCCAGCGCCTCCAATGCTGCATCCCTCTCAGCTTGTTGCTTGCTCTTCTTCGGTTTGCCCACAAACTGCATCCCCTTGAACTCAACCAGAGCTCTAAACTCGTTCGTTTTAAGATGCTTCGTCCTGTATTTTGGAGGGGTATGGCCTGCTCTCATGAGCAAGGTCTGAAGCAAGCTCTTCGGATTCATTCCATCCTTAATGATTCTGCTCTTGTTGTCAACATTGTTGCTATTACTGCTACTGGTTATCCTGGCTCTTTTGGTTTCACGGCCAAATACAAACCTCCCTTCACATAGATCGGCAGAAACTAGATCTTGAATGGCAAGCATTAGGTACTTAGCTTCTTTGTGTATGTCGATGTAGGGATCTTTAAGCTGCAGTAATAATGGTGCAATTTAAGTTAAATTTTCAAGTTGAAATAAATTAAAGTAATCCAACAAAGATCCCATAGAGCATTCAAACCTTTCAACAAACCAGTATTCCAAATTTTCATTAGTTTCATCAATTAATTACCTAGTTTTACATTTGTTGTATACTTCATACAAATTCTGACATTTTCAAAGTTCTTCCAAACTATTGGATGATATTTCACAACTAGGAACTAGCTAGCATTAGCTTTAATATTCTCTCCACTATGTTATAAATTGACTTTCTCCCTCTGACCTAAACCGTAGCATCTCCACCATACTTTATTCACAAAACATATACTTTTACCTATGTCATTCTAATATACTTTCTAAACCATCTATATATCAAATCCACTCGATATTTTGTTACAAAACAACTGCATAACAAGATGGTGTCTCTGGCTCACAAGACATCCTCATATTGTTTTGTTTAAAGGAACAGTCATTTTATAATGCTTGGGTAGTGATCTATTACCTTCTTTTGGAGAATTTTATCGAGCTCCTCTTTAAGGTTCCAATAGCATTCTGCCAAACTTGGATCCATAAAGAAGTCAATGTAGCCATCCAACATCTTCAAGTGCCCAGCCTGAATACAGAAAGAATTCATATCCCCATAAAATAAAATTCAGAATTTTGATGATAATACACAAAATTCCAAACATGGCATTACCATTTCTCCCTTGAGAAGATGTCCACCAAATAGAAGCAATATAGAATCTGACACCCCAGTGGAATCACGAAGAAAGACTGTATTGACTTTGACTTTCTCACCAAACACCATCCAAGGGTAAGGGATTGTCTGATATTTCGCATTAACAGAGTTCTGAAACATAAGTATACATAGCCACATTAAAATGTAGCATTTGTGCGTGTGCATATGTGGGACAATCAAAGAAAATACATTTGTTCTCAATTCTTTAATCAATGAAGGCTAAATAGAACAAGACTCTGGCATAATTTTCTCTCTAGCTCAATTAGATTTAGCATATAATAGTTGCTACAGCACATTTTGTCAATTAGATTTAGCATATAATAGTTGCTGTAGCACATTTTGCTTGTTCCTACTTAATCAAAAGATTCTACTGCAATAAGGTCACTTCGAACTAATAAAGTAAAGACAGGAAAGTTAGCCGACAAAGTACTCATCCTAGTTTTGTTACAAATAGTGGCCATAGAAGAGAGAACACCAGAGCCAGCAGAACATCAAGATATTGTGGTATTAAAAATATTTTTTTTGATATATCGGATAGAGCCAAACGGCTCCAGCCATCAAAAAATATATAAATCAATAAAAAGTTAAGTTACAGACAAAATAATAAGGGGTTTTACAAGTAGTAAAACAAAAGGAAAATGACGAGGATACAAATCATTTGTTGTTCCTTTGTCCTAGAGCGAGTAGTATATGGGAATCAGTAGTGTCGAGCTTTGGGAGTTCACAGTGTCCTAGGTCCTCCTCAGACGTCTGGGGAATTTTCAGAAACAATTTGGGCAAGATAGAAAATAGTCATTTGTGGGGAAAAACTGCAGCCGCAACCATGTGGGGGTTGTGGTTGGATCGTAATGAATTTTGCTTTCAAAAGATTAGTCATAGACACTCTGTTCTGCTGCATAAAATTTTGTCACTATCTCATGATTGGAACGTTATCACAGGTGGAAAGAAAAGATTGCGCCTGGGAGATCAAGAGTAAAGCGCAGTTGGGGATCAGGAGTACTAGCAAGTCGACAGAGTGGGTCTACTTTTGTCGATGGCTGGTTTAGTTATGTTCAGATGTTTAATCTTTGATGTTGTTCTTTACGTATTTTGGGGACTAAGTTTATTGTAATATTGCTATCGATGTATTTTGTTTCGTTAATTTATCGTTAATGAAGAGATGACGGTAGTCATCTTTTATCAAAAAAAAAAAAAAAAAGGAAGATAACAAAATAGCAATTGACAAAGGACTGAGGAGCTCGCCAAAGAGAGAGCTGCGAAACAACAGTAGAACCACACCGAATTGGGTGATGGCTCAAAACCTGCCGGAAAACAACGCATCAAACCTGGTATTAAAAATATGAAAAAAAATAACTGCAATTCCAATTAGGAACCATGTCTAAAAGCCCCTCAGAGAAAGAGGAAATTTTACTTTTTGATTTATTTCCAAGCTCCTATGTATGGAAACCCCTCTTAAAGATACCTAATTAAGTTACACATAATACAATTGACAAATTAAGCCTGATGTGAAATGGCTGATCTCCACCACTTATAAAGAAAAGAGGAACTCATCATCTTTCCCGCCTCTCTTTCCCCTACTTGTCCAACTACAGACCCGTCAAAACCACACCCTAACTGATCGTATTCCCCTAACTATATCTCTTTTCCCTAACTAAAAATCCCAAACTCAAAACAGTCTCCAAAAATCATCAGCTTCCTCACCAAATCTACTCCAACTATCCAAAACTGATCAACTTCCCAACCGATCCTCTTCTCCAACAATAAATTCAAACATAAACTAACTCCAAAGCTCATATTTTCCCCATAATCTCCTGTTACAACTCTTAATCACCCTTCCAACAAAGTGTAGTCAATATTAGTTGTAATACTCAAGTGTAAATCTTTTTTGGTTATTTGTAGTAGTTTCATTTGTAGATGTAGCAAAAATTTTGGTAGACGCAGATTAATCATTTATTCCACAGTACCTACAGTTTAATATTGAGGGATTGCAGGTGTATAGCAAACTTGCAATGGTTTTACCCATGTGCAGTAAATTTTAATTTAAATACTCAATTATAGTAAATTTTCAGTTATCTGTATCATAGGTATATGTAGCAAAACTCTTGGTAACTGCAGATCAAGTATTCATTAGAGTATTTACATGTGCTGTCCTTTAGGAACTCCAAATAGATAGATAATCCAGTAGTCATAACTAGTAAGGTTGCAGCATTTTTTAACGTGCACTTGGAAGATAAACTGTATGCTTAGGAAAAGAGAGAAGCACATTTAATATACATGCTTCACATAGGCTTCACACACCAAGACGGTTGGCTCACACATGAACTACATTATAATAATAAACATGAGTACTTAGTTTAGTTTTCATACTTAAATGTTGCATTTTTAAGTTATCTATGGAACAAATATATATGGATATTTTAATTATTTGGAAAGGGTATTATGGGACTAAAAAGAGACTTGTCGAGCTTGTTAAGATGGAACATGCATTAAACGAAACAGAGGGCAGTTCAGGAATTATAGCGAAAATATACAATACATAGGCTACAAGCTTTATTTAAGGCTAAACTTGAAAAAACACACCTCATACTATTTGGGTTTCTGAAAAACAGCCCGCTACTATCAAATTTAGAAAGAACTGTACTTCTTAGTGTGGTCATTGTACTTATTAAGGTTCTAGAGTTCACACTAATGCTTATTTGGGTTAGTATGAGGACCTCATACTCATAAAGGTCCTCATACTTATTTGGGTTTCTGAAAAATAGCCCGCTACTATCAAATTTAGAAAAGAACTGTATTTCTTAGTGTGGTCCTCATTAGTGGCGGAGCCCGGCAAATCAAAATGGGGGTCCCAAATTTTTTTTCCGGCATCGACATGACTGTTACCAAAAACTCCTTACATTATTTTTGTTTTGAAAAATTAAAGTAAATGGATCAAAGTAAAATTATAAACAAAGTAAATATTCGAATTCATGTTCTTAGTATCATGTATTTTTGGCACTTGTACAGTTATACTCTAAATTTGGTAAGAGTAATGCTAATCAATAATCATACCACACTATTTACACCGTTATAATACTAGAGGCTAGCTAAGAGATACGACCCAAATGAACAGATACACTTGTAACTTGTGTACACACTAACTTCTTATTCAAAATTTTATCTAAGGATCATACAGATCAAATAATAAGCATCACTGTTTATTTTTAGCCCAAAGCTCATAACACTATTTGAGCCTTCAAGAGGTGGATTGGGATTGGGGGTACCAAAAAAAATTTAAATGGGGAGGGCAACTAAAAATTCTAGTCTATATAAGTGGGTGGGTTTTACAAAATTTTTGGGGGCCCAATTGTCCCCCCTAGCCCCTTACTCCCTCCACCCCTGGTCCTCATACTTATAAAGGTTCTAGAGTTCACACTAATGCTACTATGGATGCGCCCCCGTCTTCAACCATCAATAGTTCATCAACATTAGTGTGACCTGTAGAAGCCCTGTATGTATGATAACCACATTGAGAAATACAGGTTCTTGTTTCCTTTCAAAATTTGACAGTTGAGGGTGTTTTTTTTTTCTCTTTCAAATTTACCCTTTAATAAATTATGCCCTCATGTTTCCTTTCTCTTTAACGGACAATAGTCAAAAGAATTTACCATATATTAAATTCACTAAAGATTGGAGACTAGTTGGGTGAGTGGTGAGGTTTCATGGCTTTGATAAATCATGCCCAATGTTTTTTAAGAAGAGGTTTTTCCATAATGACACTCAAAAGAAGAGTAATGCTACACCCATGACTTTTTCTATAACCTTTCTCTTCACAACCTTCGGTGGCACAATACTATTGGAGGTTATTGAAGAGCAGGGTAAACACCACCAATAGTATTGTGCCACCTAAGGTTGTAAAGAGTGAGGTTGTAGAAAAGGTTGTGGCTGTAGCATTATAGCACAAAAGAATTAATATTTTTCATAATAACATGCAAACTTTCATATTTACAAAAAATCTATTTAACTATTACAAGTTTTCCAAAAAACCACCTGCCGCCGCTAGTAGTTCTTAAGTTTTCTAAGGGAGTGGGTTGAAATGACGAGTTTGCCCCTCATTCCTTTGTCTCCTTCATATTCCCCTTTTCTTCATATTGATAATAACTATGGTGATTATTGGATTTTGTGAGGATGAGATCGCGATAGGCAAGGGCGGAGCCAGCGAAGAGTTTGGGGACACTGGGGAGGGGAAGGGCGAGGTTGAGGACATCGTGGAACGATGGGGATGATGATAGAGGAAGATTAGGGCTGAACTTGGAGAAAAGGATGGATTATGGTTGGTTGGTGGGCGGCATTTTGATGTTTCCATAAGTTTACCAAGTCTAAACCCAATAACGAGAATATACTAAGAATACTCTCTTAACTTAACAGGGCTGCTAATGGCAGATGATATCTTGAAAATTTTACAATAGTTATAGTTATTCTTTTAGAAATATCAAAAATTCGGGTGTTATTATGGAAATACCAGTTCTTTACTTCTTTTGAGTGTCTTTATGGGAGAAAAAAAAACCTTTTAACACCAGTCTAAATTTAAAATAGGGGCCATATTGCAGTCTAGCAAAAGTTGGGAGTTTAGGAGAGGATGAATTGTTACACTGTTTACATATAATAGAAGACAGATTCAAAAAGGTACTTTGCCCATACGCATTTCTGCTCTTTTTAACCAAACATCCTTACTACTACAACCTCAAGTCTGCCTCCACATTTAAAAAATATTTAGTCTAAATTACATTCAAAAATATTTATTTTTAATCAAAAATTACACAACCATCCCAGACTTTTAAATACCAACCAAAAGAAATGGACATAGAGTTGGCTATCTGTCTACTAAACGTGAGAAAGTAGATTTAACACTTCTAAGTCATCGATGTAACTTTAAGAATTGTGAACAATGTTGACTTTTAAATGCATATCACAGATCAAAGCACATCCATTGGATACAAAGAAGCTAGCATACATTAAACTTTAAATTTAATGGGCAGATTGTAGACCACAAACATACATGGATTTATAAAACAGAGGGGATAACTAAAATACCGAAAACTCAACCTATAAGATCAAAAAGATAATTCAGAAGCAAAACCCTACACCTAACCATAACCCTAACTTCAATCGAAAAAAGTGACCTATTCATCTAATCTAATGGTCCAGAGTTGTGCTTTTCACCTATTATGTAAGTGTGTTCAAATCACTTCCCGAGAGTAAGCGAGCAAGCTAGAGAGGTTAAGGCCAACTGCATAACTTAAGCTACTATAAATTGGTATATAATCTAAGATATTAGCGTAGGGGAGATAGGATAACTGACATAAAAAGAACAGATGACTGGGAGCAGAACTGTTGGTGTAGAGATAAAATTACATTGAATATGGGTCCAAAAACCCAAAAGGAACTCAATAATGGTAGATTAACGGCTGGCTAATATACTGAAAATATACACTAAATTAGGGCCGAGTGTATGATGCTTCTGTTGAACTGCCCAGCAAGAGCACTTCTAGGATAGCATTGATTTTAAGTTTAAAGAAGAAATATGAAAAGAGCAAGAACGAAATGGATGCAGGGGTTGGGGGAATAGGAGGCAAAGGGGAATACAGATGTCCATTTCTCGCTAGAAAATAGTGCATCACACTGTACTTTAGCTCGCAATGCAGCATGCCAACGAGAAAATGTCACAAATGAAAAATAAATAGCACCAATCTTGCCGGTTCTATGCTATTAATAAATAGTGCACCCCATTTATTTGATGTTGATACACGTGGATCGTTAACATGACTTCATGTCCCTATTCTGCAGTTGAAAATATCATGATCCTGCATTCCTTTAAAGTGACACCTTTAGTTCCAGATTCTTGAATAACTATCTAGAGTGCTGTCTTGGCTTCAAGGTTTATAGTAAAAACAATATTCTGGGCTGCTTTTTATTGTTTTAACTTTTTAGTGCTAAGAATTGCTTAGAGCATCCAGTCGTTGAGGGTCAAAATATGTATAAATAGATAAATGAATATAGCAAACTTACGTTTTGCTGCAGTCGTTGAATGCTATTTTTTATAAAAGGTGCGACGGCACTTCCAGTGCCGTCCGAGGGAAAAATTCGTCCTCGAAGTGCAAATAAAAAATTACAAAAAAATTATAAAAAATTACAAAAAAATTTCAGAAATTACGAAAAAATTACAAAAAAATTACAAAAAAAATACAAAAAATTGCAAATAACCCCCAACAGGGTGGGACGGCACTTGAAGTGCCGTCCGAGGGAGAGGTGGGTTTTTTTGGTTTTTTTATTAGAAAATTAAACTTTTTTTGGTGGGACGGCACTTCAAGTGCCGTCCGACCATTAAAAAAAAATTTTTTTTTTGTGCGACGGCACTTGAAGTGTCGTCCGACAAATAATTTTTTTTGGTGCGACGGCACTTCAAGTGCCGTCTCTCATATATGCATATTTCTCATTCCTTCTCTCATTTATGGCAATCTCTTGTAGCGAATTATGCATATTATGCATATTTGGCCAACGACCGCAGCGCTGTTTTTGGCCAAATATGCATATTATGCATATTTAGCAAACGACTACAGATGCACTTATAGTAATGCCCTTTAACTATTCTTATATTATCAAAACATTTTAAATATATATTTTTATCTTAAGCTTTCTTTATTTAAATTTTGTCTTAATGCATTTTGCAACTAATGCCCCAACAAAGCTCTAAAAGCCTAAGCTTTGCCGTTGCGCTTCACTCCCTTTTCCACTTGCGAAACATTGCTCCGATCTTAACTCCCCAACCCTAGCCCCTTTATCACATTTCGTTTTATAAAAAGGCTCATTAACTGAGAGTTTTGACAACAATTTTTATTTTCTTTGTGAAGTAATTCTTGATTGTGGATGTGCTCAGGACTTTAACTTGACTATAATCAAAGTGTAGCATATGGTAAAGTGATTGTGAACCATTAATAATTAATATGGATGCATTCAAAAGTTAGAACTTGTAATCCCAGCTTGTTCATCTAAAAAGTATTTTACATAACTTGATTTAGGGGTGTTCATTGGGCGGTTTGAAGGCTGCCCAAACCTAACCTGATTTATAAAGGTTTTAACTATTTTTAAAACCCGCCCAAACCCGAACCTAGAGCCTGAACCCACCAAACCTGAACACCCTCGTATATGTGTGTGTATATATGTTTTTTGTTCGTTTGAAGGAAAGTGTGTATATATGTTACAATCTATATTAGTAACTCTTCATATTTCTCTAGCATTAACAAATAGCAATATATCACATAAATGTTAAACTCTGTATATTATTGGTGGATATAATACATATATTTGCAATTCTTTATATTGACGTACGATATATCAATTTGAGATTGTTCCACTTGGTGGAATCTCTAGAATAATGTGTAATACCCCCATAATAATAATAATAATAATAATAATAATAATAATAATAATAGTTAATAATTATTTTTTTTGCCACAATTTACTAATAATTTGTTTTCTATTTTTTTACATTGAATGTGCTGTTATATAGTATATGTTGGCCCAATCCATTACATTTGCATGGATAAGCTCAACCACATATAATGTTCAATGAATATATGCTAATACTACACTACTATTATATACATACTATTATATACATACTTTCCATAATCTACGCATACACTACTATACTATATCCTACAAATGATGACTTAGAAAAGGGGGTTAAGTGTAATTAAAAAGTCTAGGGGGTTAAATGCAAATGAAGGGACACCTAAGCATTTCTAGACATCTCCACACAACCCTACACTCACCCATACCCTTCTCAGGCTTGGCCGGCCACCTCTCACTCTCCTCCTATATATATGTGTGAGTGTATGAGAAACCCTAGTTCTTTTCATACTCTTTTCAAAATCCTAGTTCATTTTTATAAAATCCTAGCCTATTTTTTACATACCAACCCTTCTCATTCTCACTATTTATCCATTTCCAACTATATAGATATATATATATACATATATAAAACTCCTAGAAGCTTTTGTGTGCATAATTAAGCTAAGTGGTGAAAAGCCAAAAAAGCAAGGAGGAGAAGGAAGCAACTTGAAGCAAAAGCTAATATATTGAAGCTTGCAAAAATCAAAGTGGGTAATTTCCTTATCCTAATAGTTGCTATAAAAAAATTTATGAATGAGGGTATGATGTGTTGATTGATAACATTATATGCTTAATTTGCTCCTTAGTTTCTTATTGATTAATGTGATAGTAGTAGCTCGTGATCACATGACCAATAAAATAAGGACAGACACTAGTTGAGAGTGTACTCACCTGCCAAGGAGAACACGTGCGGCGGCGTCTCATCTAGGACACATGCGGTGTGTCTCGACTGTTGATTTCTGAGATATTAGTGATCAGCAATATCGAAATCTAAGGGAATGGACCCTTATGAGTACGTCTATATTCTATGTTATCCATACGAACAAGGAACCACAGTGTAACGGAGTAGGGGAAGGTCTGCCGATTCGCCTTATGTTCGGAAAATTTATGGTACAGTCTGGGTGTGGATAAAGACCACAGATTCCGGTAGGACTGCAGCCGAGCTGAATGATCACCAGCCTGTCGAGTGGAAAGAGACCACCGGCCGGGCGGAGTGGAGAGAGACCACCAATTACGATCGATCGGAGTGATCACCGATCTTCGGGAGTGGTGAAAGACCACCGATAAGATGCAGTAAGCGGAATAGACCGTATACACTGCAGCTCTACCGGTCACTAAATAAATGTCAGGAACATGGAAGAGTTCAAGAGTAGGTTTGTAATGCGAAGGAGTGAACCCTGTAATCTGAAGTACGCTTAAGTTTGACTGGTAAATATGTAGTATGAGATGCATATGTTTCCAAATCAAGTATGCATTAGAATGAGAGCATCGTGTGCATTTAAGTTGTGCATTAGATCCTAGGTCATATCATACACTGACACTTTTATTATATGATTTGCACATTTCTTTTCGCATTAATGTTGTTTGTTGAGGATTTTGAAAATTGCGGTTTTCATCCGTTTTGCGTCAATTGAATTTAACAGACGTGCCCACAGTTGGTTAGTTGTTGTAACGCCCCGAGCCCGGCTCAGCTGCGCACGCGGCTACACATGCGCACACGCAAAAGAACGGATACAAAACTCCAACCACGCCCACCACAGGCACCATCAAAAGGTGGGTATACCTTATAGGTGAACCTTTCTCACTTGGATCCTAATATACACACACAATCACCCCATGCATTTTCCGATATGGGATATTATTTCCCAAGCCAACTCACGCCAAACCCCATGCCATGCATGCATGTCAAAATCAATCAAGATGCACACATCTTGAAGCCATCAAGGCCTCTCCCTTCACTTCCGAAAGTGACAGCCATGCTCATCACCATTTTTAATTAATCAACTTATACAACTCCACATTATACCATATATAATGCCACCTTATACCATATATATATAATATTATATATATATACCCGCTTAAGTACGGGATGTTACACACACCCCTCCTTAAGAACTCAGCGTCCTCGCTGAGCTCGGAACCCACAAGCTAATACAGGACCGCCTTTCTAGCCGATGTGGAGAGGACTACTCTGATTCTGCTAGTTGTACAGTCACCTACCCGGCCAACCTGTACCAACCTCGCTCCCTCTCAGGCGCTCATCTTGCACACACTCGGTGTCGAAAGTCGGCTCTGATACTATTTGTAACGCCCCGAACCCGGCTCAGTTGCGCACACGGCTGCACGTGCGCACACGCGAAAGAACGGACATAAAACTCTAGCCACACCCACCACAGGCACCATCAAAATGTGGGTATACCCTATAGATGAA
The DNA here is from genome assembly GCA_017893485.1 of Hemerocallis citrina. Classification (NCBI taxonomy): domain Eukaryota; kingdom Viridiplantae; phylum Streptophyta; class Magnoliopsida; order Asparagales; family Asphodelaceae; genus Hemerocallis; species Hemerocallis citrina. The sequence goes on from CM030360.1 coordinate 299,674,295, forward strand.
CCTTTCTCACTTGGATCCTCGTATACACACACAATCACCCCATCTATTTTTCGATATGGGATATTATTTCCCAAGCCAACTCACGCCAAACCCCATGCCATGCATGCATGTCATCATCAATCGAGATGCACACATCCTGAAGCCATCAAGGCCTCTCTCTTCACTTCCGAAAGTGACAGCCATGCTCATCACCATTTTTTAATTAATCAACCTATACAACTCCACATTATACCATATATAATGCCACCCTATACTATATATATATAATATTATAAATATATACCCGCTTAAGTACGGGGTGTTACAGTTGTAGGACTGATCGTGGGAGCAAGAGATTCGAGCTGTGGAGCATCCAAGTGGAGAGTATAGTTTTCCTTGTACAATGTAAGTATTGAATTTCCTGTGATTTCTTTCCTGTGTTGTGTACTCATTTGGAGCAATGATCTTGGGTTGTGTCACGACTTTCCGGTATATGGAACTCGGGGCGCTACATAATGTGATTATAAATGTACAATAGTTAGTATACTTTGCAGAAAGAACAAAGAAATATATTTTTTTTTGAAATTGTGGCTGAACTGTCGTTGCAGTTTTTTACATATGATTGTAATGGCATGTTAAACCCAACAAAGTTAGCAAAAAACCATCCGCCCAAATGAACCAGGCCCGAACACGACGCCCACCAGTATGGTTTGGCTTAGGCTTCATGCTAGGACAAGATTTTTCATGCATTGAGACCAAATTATAATAATAACTTAAAAGGACTAACTGTACTTTAAATAACAAGAAACGGAAAACAAAACCAACGTAAAAGGAGGACGAAGAATCAGATCACTATACTTACAGCATAAAGTAAAACCTGACCATCATCCATTGTTTTGAAAGACATAGTCTTCTCCCTGTGCTGCAAACCCAACTCATAGTCAATAGCTAAGGCCAGAAACATATAAAAAAGGTCATAATCATCAAACTATAAGCAAATGATTTACCACAACGGAGGCAATTCCTGGAAAGAGACCAGAGCAGATGATGGCACGAACCAGTGACTGGTTATGACTCAAGCTATTACTAGCGTTTGAGTCAGCATCTAACAATCCAGCATCTTTCAAAATAAAATTAAATTGCTTCCGAAGTGAATGGATAGCTTGCAGGGTTTGGGCTGAAAGAAAATTTCTCCAGCAGTAGTCATAACCGGATCCTTCTCTCTCTGCATCTTTCCATCCTTCATATGCACGGACGAGAGCCATGTGATCGCTATAGTCTTTTGCAGAAAATCTGGATTTTGCTGTTCCTGCCAACTACGGGCGGAGAGAAAGATTAATAACTCAAATTTACCAACTTAACACAGCCAACTATGTGTATAATAACAATGGTATCAATCAAATGGAGTAGAACAGAAATCCCAATAAAAGTGTGGAAGCCAATGGTATTTATTATAGACAATGACAGACACACACATATTCATGAAGGCATTTCTCATATTTCAGAGGCACAAAGGAACTATGAGAAGAATATTTTAAAAGGACACATTTATGAAGGCATTCGCTATATTTCACTGGCACAGTTCGGAGTAATTCCTCCACGATAAGAAGATTTTAAAAGGATAAAGTGATATAAATATGTTCTGAAATCTAAATTACAACAAGCATAAAGATGAAACACTTGATTACTAAAGATTTACTCACATCCTTCTTGTCCTGAGGCAACAAAAAGGGATCTCGAACACTTAATCCTGATACTACTGTAAGAATTGGATCGAGACAGCGAAAGACAGCACCCATTATAAGCATCTTCCCTAGCTTTGGATCAACCGGAAGCATTGAGAGATATCGCCCTGCAGAGCAGAAAAGAAAATTACACATACCATTTGAGAAAAAAAAGGAAGAAGATGGAACTAACTTTATAAAGCACCATATTGATCCAAATAAGAAGATACATGGGGCATATCAAATCGATATGTATGACCAAACATACCAAGGTTGGTAAGATTTTCCCTCCCATCTAATGCTCCAATCATCTTCAAAAACTCAACCGCATTTTGTACCTATAATTTTAAACATTATCAAGCAAGCGACACATGATATAGATTGAAAACCTTTAAACCCAACTCCTTCATTTCTTATATTGCCACTATTTGGCTTCTTTTTCCTCTCAGTATGCTCCTATCTAATGTTTTTGCTTCAACGAATACAACATTAACAGTTCTTTATTCAATAAAGCAAATGAAAAGTAGGGCAATATACTAGCAAAATCCTTGTAAATAGTAAAATTGGTACATCTACCTAATATGCAAAATGATATCAAGTTAAGATGAAGTTAGTTTAAATAGGTGTAGTAGACAATTAACTATATGGACACCATTTGAAAAACAGGATACAAAAGCCCTACTAAAGCAAAAGTAAGAATATTAGCAGTTATGACCCTGTTTAATTGGTACCGGCAATTTGATTAATAAATTGAAAACAACGTTGAGCAAAATTACAGCTAACGGCTCTGGAGGCTGCAATGCAGCTGACAAGAACTCCCCAATAGTACCAATCTCCAAACTTTTTATTTGCAAGCATAAGGAGTTAAGAGGAGTTCTCAGAAGCTCTGGAAGTTGATAGTCTGCAAATGCTTCATACACACATCTAGGATAGAGATGATAGCACTCCCCAGGTTGCACACGTCCAGCTCTTCCTCTTCTCTACATTAAGTCAAAAGCAAACGGAAAAAGAATGATAAACAAAAGAGCACAGATACCAGCCATTATTGAAGTAGCAAGTCTGGAATATATAAAGGTGAGTTATGCACGCTAAAGATCATTATTTGGTTGAGTTACCCGAAAGCTATTTTCTGGGAAGAAGGTATGGAACATTTTGATATAGAACAGTGCCATTGAAACACATCTTCTGCAATTTTATAGGTATAGAGATGAAGGTAGAAAGAACATATATTTGACGGACGTGTATCTTGCAAATTTATTAAAGGTTCAAAGACATTTAGAATGTGAAGAAGTATGATGCTAATATAGATAATCAAGATGCTACACATCAAATAGAAATAAAAGTAACTAGTAATCAATGAATGAAGTTTATGTAAATCACAAAGTCACAAATCTCATATTATGCGTCACCAGTTCTACTCACACTTCCGATGGAGAAAAAGGAAAGGAAAAACAGTGTAATACCCCGAAGTTTTTGTTAATTATTGTGAATTCAATATTCTGACTTTTTGGACTGAATTGCAAATATCAATTATTTTGGGGTTATATACAAATATTATAAATCTGAGGATTTAAGTGTGAAAGTGGAATTATGGGGTTTTGTGGAAAAGAAATAGGGTTTCCCCTTCACGTTGTTTTCTTCTGTTCGGGCCGCCGGGAGAGAGAAAGAGAGAGAAGATTATGATGATGATGATGAGCCATGACGATGGAAAGCACGGAGAGGAAGGGTGATTGAGGATGTCGTCAATGTCGACAAGTTGGAACCTTGAATTTCTCGATTAATGTGAGTCGTGATTCGTATGTCTTTCTTTTGATTTGGTTTCTTTAATGATTATTGTAATTTATTAATTATGTTGGAAATTGATTGTTTTTCGTGATTCTAGTTATAAATATGAATTATTGATGAAAATTCTATTGATTTTGTTTATATATATGAAGGATTGATGTGAATTCTATTGAAGGTTTTAATATAAGTTATTAATATTTCCTTTGATATTTTCGTCATTGTCATTGAGATTGTAAATTTGTTGATGAAGTTGTTGGTTATGCGAAGAATTTCATTTTCGTGCATCAAGTGTTTGTCATATAGTCTTAAGTTATGATACATAAGTTTTGTAAAGTTCATAGATATTGAATATGTAAGTTTACAATTTTGAAATTCGTTATAAAAAGATCTAAGTATTGTATGCATCACATGTCAGTATACCGATATATGAGTCAGGAATCTAAGTAACCCCTATGGACTCTCATGTATCCACTCTATGAGTGATGAGAATTGCGCTCAGCCGGAGTAAGTATTCACCGCATGAGAGGAGAGGGGGCATACCTATATTTCATTGCATGAAATAAATTTTTTTTAATGTGCATATGATATTTTTTTAAAGTGAAGAATTGGTGTTAAATTTATATGTAGTAAAAGGATTTATATTTGAAGTTGTCTTGTGAGTTTTGAAGAAATTTTGAATGTTCTTTTTGAATTTTTTTTGTATATGTTGAGCTCACTAGGCAAAAGCTTACCCCCACCACAGTTTGTCCACAGGGTTATGGGGTAAAGATCCTCGATATCATCAATAAGATAACCTTGAGGCTTGTCATCCAGAAACCTGTTCGGAAATACCGTAATGAAAGGAACATAGGAGTTTGTCGCTAGGTATTTGACCAAACAGGATCGTCCATCGTCCAGTTCCTATAGAACCTATCACTAAAATACTCCTAGAAGGGGCTAAGCGGAGCGAAAAGGGTTTTCCATGAAAGATATTCTAATTCCTGAGAGATTTTTTCTTTTTTACTTTCTAGTTATTGATTTGGTAATAAATAAAATGAAGTAAAAAAATGAATGGTTTGAGTTGCGTATCAACGGCCAATCCCGATAGAGTAGAAGGTTCCGTAGGAACTATTATTTATTTATGCAAAAAGAGAAAGCGTGGGGAAAATGACAAGAAGATATTGGAACATCCATTTGGAAGAGATGATGCAAGCAGGAGTTCATTTTGGTCATGGCACTAAGAAATGGAATCCTAGAATGGCTCCTTACATCTCTGCAAGCGCAAAGGTATTCATATTACAAGAGCCATTGATTTTCTAGATTCAAGGTTGGAAGGTTTAAGCTGGTACTAGTATGTATTCTTGATTATGTTTATTTCATAAAGGTGAGTGTGTTATTTTGAGAATAGTTGTTGTAAAGATCATTTGAGGAGATCATTTATTGGATGATTCTTATTAATCATTGACCAACTTCCCCAATTTGTATGTGCTCGGTTTTGGGCCATTACAATTTTGATTATTGTAGATCATCTTGTGGGAATTTGATGTTGTAAAGGATCTTTAGAGAAGATAATTTATAGGATGATTTCATATTAATTGTTGGCTAATGTCCATTATATGTGATCTATCAACTTAGCCATGGCCAAAATTCATATCTAGGCCATCCAAAATCCATTAGATGTGATCTACATCTTAAAAAGTATGTCTGCTATTTTAAAGGAATTTGCAGAGTTTTAACTGTTTATATTGCGATCGACTGAAAAATCGATGTTTTATAAAGGGTCTAGAATTACTCCATTTTTACATCGCACGGTGAGTGATTAAAACTCGTCAAGTTCATCAGAAATTTAGTACACAACATACTTTTTGTGATGTGGATCACATCCAACAGCGTAGAGTTGCATTTTGGTTGGCCGGGATATGAATTTTAAGTTCTTCCAAGCTAAAGTTGGCTAGGGTGACAAGGCACTAGCCTCCTTATTCTCATAGATGTAATTATGTATTTATGTATATATACAAATATATATTTGTGTGTGTGTGTGTGTGTGTGTGTGTGTGTGTGTGTGTGTGTGTAATAGGGGGGTCCAAAGGCACACGATATATTCCCCCTATGGCGCACTAAAAATCCTATTTCCATGACTAACATTCACGATCCACACAGTTCAAGTTGATCTTCACTAAATCTGGATATGTTTTGTCCATTCATCATGTGGTTGCTTCAGCAATAGAAGAATTGCAACTACCTAATGCATGGACATAAATATTCAACTTTGATTTCATTCATCCTCTTACCTTATATGACAAGTAGAACACTCTGAACGGTGTGAATCATGCAGTTGAGAGAAAATGGTAGGATCTTTTAGGGTGACAGAGAAGGAAATATCCTCCTACGCCACCTTTCCTCCCGTTTTCCCACATACATATAAATACATGGAGACAAAACAGGATATCCTATGGGGTGCCCACTTGAAAGTCCACACAATTGCAAGATAAGTTTGCATATTCAATTAGTTATTTCAAATAGATGGGGTGCCCACTTGAAAGTCCACACAATTGCAAGATAAGTTTGCGTATTCAATTAGTTATGCCGCACTTCATTGGGCTAAATGGGCTTGGATTGGGCACTTAATATTAGCTTAGGTTAGCAACAACCATGTGCTCTGTTATAACTCGGAAGGGTTTAATAGGCGCTTGTCTAATCTGAGATGCATGTCCCTCCACCCTTGCCCTACTCTCAAATGCACGATCCACACAGTTTAAAGTGTACGACATGTCATAAAAAGTAATAGGATGAAACATTATGAAGGTTCACCATGTTTTGCCCATGTATTAAGTGGTTGCAATTGTAATATTGCTGAAAAAGCATTCATTTTGCAACGACATGATCAGTGTTTTAAATAACGGCCGTTACAACCGTTATACTGGCCGTTATAACGTTTTAGCTAGATTATCGTTATCGAAATGGACTTTTGAACACAGATAATGTTTTTGATTCGTTATGACCGTGATAGGACCCGTTACAGCCGTTATATCGTCTATTACTGTCATTATATCACCTGTTATCAGATATAACAGGTAGATTGATATCAACCCAATATTGGAAAATAATAGAGATTTAGAATTCTTTTGAGCTTAGATTGAGAACTTAAATTTAATTGATTCAAATCCGTATATTTGATAATAAAAAAGAAAATAACAAAGCAAAACCTTATTGCCAATTGTTCGCTTCATCTTGTCTGCTCAAACCTAATTTTACAACAGCTCGATGCCACCTCTTGTATTCTTTATATTCTCCAATTTCCTTCTTCTCTCAAGACTTTTTCTTATGTTATACATTTATATAGTATGTTAATCTTTAATATGTAGATTTTTTTTTTATGTGTTATATTTTAGTTGTAAATGTTATATTGCTTAGTGTAAGGTTGTTAATATTTGTGATGCATAAATATAATATTTGTAATGGTTGTTTAAAACTTTAAATCACATTTAGGATATATATCTTACTATGTTATAGCCACCTGATATTTTTTTAAACATAACTGAAATATCACCGATATCCAATATTTAAAACCTTGCACGTGATGAATGGGCAAAACATGTTCAAACATAGTAATTTTACATCACTCTATGTTTTATGGTTTGAAGATCAACTTTAATGGGTTGGATCGTGAATTTCGGTTGCGGATATTAGCTTTTAGCATGCCATTGGAGGAAAATTCCTTATATTCCACATGATACCCTGTTTCCTCATATATATGTGGTAAAAAGAAATTTAGGCAAACAACTCATTTACTAGATGAACTAATTCATGTGGCACCTAGGTGGCAAGTTAATAGTTAATGAGAAAGAACTATGCAAACTAGCCCCTTCATAGTTCATAAAAGCTAATAATTACCCAAAGAAACCAACTGATTTGCCCAAATAAACTAATCCTAACGGGGCATCAACTTAAACTTCCATTATCAACAGCTGGAAAGAATAAAAGGGTTAGATACTTTATTCTCTGTCTTCCCTCTCTAAGCAGTTAAAATCCCCGATTACGCTCGATTAATCCCCGATTAATCGCTAATCGGAAGCTAAGCGATTATTATTTTAGCGATTTATAATATTTCAATAGTTAGCGATTTAATCGGAAATAATCGGCCGATTAGTGGTTAATCGGCCGATTTTAAGTGGCTGATTAACCGATTAAATCTCTTCCTCTAATTTTCATGCTCGTTTGCATTATTTGGGCTCAATTCGGCTAAAATCTAAAATTCAAATTCAAAATTCAAACCCCTTTTGGTCCTCGTGCAAACCTAAACCCGACATATCGCCGCTCTTTTCTTCTTCCTCCTGCAAACTCAAACTCAAACCCAAACTGATTCCCTTCTTTTTCCTCGAGCAAACCTAAACCCGACCCGCTGTCGCTCTTCTCGTACCATCGGATACTTGACCCGGCCCACATCTGCACCTCCTCCTTGCTGCTCCTCCCTAATTGTTTTTGTTTGATAAAACTGACCAGCAAACCCGACCCGACCAACATCCAGAATCCAAACTCAGATCAAACCAAGTACTCTTTTTTTTCTTTATATCTATATGTTCCTATTTGATCTCATCATAGTTTTATGTTAGAATTTAGTGCTGCTAGATAATGAGGATATATCTTTTTTTAATTTTATATATAATGATTTTTCCGATTTAATCCCCGATTATTTTCCGATTAACCGATTAATCACTAATCGCTCCTAGACCGATTAGTTCTAAAAACCGATTTTAACTGCCTAGTTCCCTCTTTATACGTGGATTACTTCTCTCTCATTTATTTATCCTCTACCTCCGTAGCTCCTTCTCTTCCTTCTTTAGCTTTCAATCTCATCTTTTCTTTTCTCTTTTCAGGTTCCAGGTGCCCTATAATTTTTCAAGTCCAGCAAATAGAAATTATGTAAATGAGGCCATTAATCTTTAACTTTGAGGCAATTGTCGATGGATTTTATGTCAAGAAAATTCGAACCTTCATCATCCAAAATAGATTAGAAACAACCATAAGCCATTACTGTCCAAGTAAAACACTTGAATTCATGATTATCATCCAAATTGTAGTATGGGTTTGATAAATTTCCATTTTTGTGTGCAATAATCGAGACTGTATTTTTTTGATAATTGGGTTTGGATTTAATATAAAGAAGAAACAAGAAGGAAAGAAGCAATGAAAGACTGAATGAGAGAGAAAAAAAATAAGCACTATCTTTGTTTTTAATGCAATGTTTGTACTTTCCACGTAGAACAGCGGGCGAGAGACAAAGCAAACAACAATGTTTGAGAACTTGGTGTCAATATCGGTTTTGGAGTTTTTAAAAATGATACATCTGGGAAAGTACCATTCTTGGGTGAAAAAGTTGGAAAACAATTGTAAATAAAATGCTTTGTGTTGTGTGCCAATATCTACCTTCTACAAAACTTGGGTACCTGATGTAACTAGCTATACCTGTACCAGAATCGTAGTACAAATTTGTATGGGTAACACATCGGGTACGACGGGGAAATATTGGGGTTTGTTTCCAAAAAACCTTATTGGGTCCAAAAATAAAAAATAACAAGTCTGACCAGTACCCAATTATTAAAAAAACCTTTTTAATGTACTTTTGTATGGATTATAAAGTGTGCCATATTTTGCAACTAAAATAGACATGACTAAAGAGTATAAAACTTTTGTAACGTTTAGATGGCTTATTTTCAATGGTTCAAATTTTTAATGTTGAATGCATTTTGGTTTTTTTTAGTGTATGGATTCTCTTTTATGTTGTTTTTAATATATTAAATTGTCATTTAAATTATATTCAAAATAATATAGTCGTACCCCCGTACCCTGTTATTTACATGTTTTTTGTATCCTCGTACTCCTAGCTGTGCCCATACCTATGTTCCATAGAAGCTCTCTTCTTTTCCGAAGTCCTAACCATTCAGATCCCCTTTGAAATCTTGTTTCTTTCATGTTACCCTTGTTCGGCATCAAGTGAATCAAAAATAATATGGTACATAGTTATTATCTCCTTCTCAAACCCTCTTCTATAAATCTTTTTTCTGAAGAAAAAAGAAAAGAAAAAAAAAGAAGGTAGTGTACACATGAACAACTGCCCAAGAAAATGAAAGGAAAAAGATGATGTGGAGTTTTTCTGTATATTTTGTCTATTACGATAGTCAATCATGCTTCTCCAACTTTTTGAGTTTTGTGACCTGATGAGAATAATGGAGAATACAACAAAGAATCTTCTACAAGATAAGAATTAATTTAATTTTGTTTCTTTTCTAGTTAGGGTCTTTATTAGTTGATTATTATTTTATTTTTTTCTATAGGCATGAACAATGTAGGATTTTATTATTGCCTATCTTAGTTTAGTTTATAAGTCAAATAATTTAAGGTCTTATTGACATCATCTTATAGGCCTACTTGAAAGGCCAATTTATTATTGAATAAATTGGACTTGAATTTGAGAAAAGGAATTTAAAGTCAAGTATTTTCGGATGTGCGCCAATACCCTCTCCTTTCTTTCTCTCAAGTTATCTTCTTTCCCGGCTCTTTAGATCCCCTTTTAATTCCTTTTCTTCTCAATATGCCTCCTTGGTATTGCATCACCTAGTCATCTACCTTGAGACCTAAGGAAAAGAGTTTAAATGTGAATCAAATGAATTGTTCCCATGTAGAAAGTTATTTTATTTTTTTGGAATATCCCGTGTAGAAAGTTGGATAAAATTCTTACTGACTAATAATCATTAAGGAAACTTTTTTAATTATAATAACTAGTGGTAGGGTCTGCGGTGGTGAAAGGGTGATGCAGATAAATGTACATGTAAGGTAGATTTGCTTGCTACCGTAGTGAATATAACTTGCACTGCTGTGAAAAAGACTACCCAACTTCTACAATGCAATTAGAATCTTCCTTCTTGTACAGAGCATGTGTTTTTTAACTTTGGTGTGGAGAATAACATTTTCTTGGTGATAGACAATTATATATGAATTCTATTTTTTACTCCCTCTTATTTTTGGTGCTATAATACTATATCTCTATTTATAAGTATATAGTTGTGTGAATGAACCTAACACGTGCATACCACACATTATCATTTTTCTTGGCCATGCTGATTCCAAGCAACAATAGAAATAGATGTCAACGACTATGCATTAAGGGAATAAACTCTTAATAACAAGGATTTTGAAGAAAGAAGTATGAAGAAAACTCATAAACCACATGCAAAATCCGCAATGTATGTGCATGTTTGTAGAAGTTGAGTAGTTCAAGTAACTGAAATAGGTCAGCTCAGGCTAGAATCAACCTCCAAAACGAGTAAACCTGCTCTATTTTTCCATAGTTCCATAGTTGGGAACTATACTTTTCCATAGTTGGGAACTACGGAAAACCTGCTCCAAATCATGTGTATAAGTGTCAGGTTGAATCAAAATAGGTACCTAAAATATGATTTGTTTCCTCATCACATGTCCCATAAATCATGTGTATATGTTGTTAGGTCCCACAATTAGATTTAGTTATGACTAATAGGTCCCTTTACTTATTAAACTGCAATTAGCAAATGTCAACTTTAAAACTTATGAGGAATTTATTGCATTCCTATTGAATTTTTCCCAATGTAGGGTTTCAAAAAGCGAGCACCTTGGCACCTGAGTCCCTCAATGATACAAAATTTCGAATCCTCGCCTGTGTATTTGACCAGACAGTCAAAGTCAAGTTCAATCAGAAGAGGGATAAGTGCCAAAAAGGTACTTAGGCGGGCGAGAGGCAAAATGCTTAGCAGTTGGAAAATTTGGGGTCGTTTTAACTTTTAATTTAGACTATTATATATTTTGTTATGTGAGTGGTTGTTGAATCATGGATTCTTTTCTACTTGACAACTTGATAGTTTTAAAGTTAATAAAATATACTCTCTCTGTTCCAAAATGTAAGTTGTTTTAGCCTCTCTTTTTTCTTTTCTTTTTTTTCCAAATTTGAGTTGATTTTGCTTTATAACACAATGTCTTTACCCTCTCAATCTCTCATTAATTAATTTTTTAACCACACTACCAATTTCACAGTTGAGAGCTTAATAAGTTAATTAAAAGGTTCAAATAAAAGGGATATTTCAAATAAAAGGGAATTTTCGTAAGTATATTATTAATAAGTTAGATAATAGGTTCAATTAAGTGGGATATTTATTTCTCAATACACTAACCTCGGTGTTTCTTAAAACGAGAGTAGAAACCTTAACCGACTTACATTTTGGAACTGAGGGAGTAATGTCTGAATAGTCCATATTCTATAACATAGTTTTGTATGATGTGTACTTTGTGCACAGCGTATACTTAATTGCCCTTATTGACATATTTTGGTTATCCTTACAGTTAAGAACCGAGTAGATATGTATACATGCTACAAATGTTAAGGCTAAATTTGAAAAGATAGCCCTCAACCATTTGGCTTTCTAAAAAACACTCCTCAACTATCAAAATTTAAAAAAACCCGTGAACTATGTTTCTCAATATGGTCCTAATACTTATAAAGCTTCTATAGTTCACTCTAATGCTGATTTGGATGTGCCCCCCATCCTGAGAGCAAGGTCAATCGAACCCCATCTCCATCCCCATTTTGGGGTTCCATTTTGGCATATTCCTTAGAATATACCATTTTGATTTGGGGTTTCAATTGGGGTGCTCCAATGGTACCCCATTTTGGGGTTTTGTAAAAAAAATTTGTAATTTTTTTTTGCACAAAACTAATTTTTTGAGTGCAAAAAGATAATACAACTAATTAAAAAGTTATAATACAACTAATTAGCAATAGATAATACACTTACTAAGAAATAGGTAATACAATTATTGATGGCCCCGTTAAAAAACACGTAGGAAAAAGGGTACCACAATATTGATTCGTATGATTAATTTCTACACTTCAAACAAATCAGGACTAAATTCAATATTGGTCTCATATTAAAGATCTCGTTAAAAAATTAACGGTAGTATAATTATTGTCTATATAAAAAATTTATAAAAGAAGTTTTAAAAAAAACAAATCAAACAAATTAATATATACTAATATATTCCATACACAAATCAAACAAACAAATATATTTTGGATTAAAGGAGAGGGGTTTTGCAAAAAATAAAATTTGCGGTTCCGAAATTGAAGCCGCATATATGCGGCTCCAATTTCAGATCGCCAAAAAAATGGGGTAGGGGCCCCACCATATGCAGATCGGTTGGGGGGGGGGGGGGGGGATTGTGAAAAAATGCCGATGGGGTTTTTTTTAAGGATCGGTAAGCCTTGCTCTCAGCCATCAATGATAGATCATCAGCATTAGTGTGAACTGTAGAAGCTTTATAAGGATGAGGACCAACAGAAAAATACAGTTTGGAGGGGGTTTTCAAAATTTGATAGTTGAGGGGTATTTTTTCAGAAACCAAAATAGTTGAGGGATGTTTTTTGGGGCACCTCTCGCCTCAACAAATAGTGCATTCTAGCTCCTTGACTACGCCTTTCGCATTTAAATTATGCCCCAATTGCAACAGCTAAAAATTGAAGGAAACACAATGAAATTAAAATGGGGTCTCCATCTTTGATCCTTAAAATCTCTCATGCTCTTTCTCCTACTTCCTATTCCCCTACCTCCCAACTCCTATTCCCTCCAGATAAGAGTATCGTGAAATTTCACACATGGTTACTTTATTAACTCTTTTTAAGTTAAAAATAAAAAACAATCATCGCAATGAGGACTTGTTAATCAAAAAAAATCAAATTGGGGGACCTACTAACAAAAACTATGGTTTGAGGAACATAATGCATGTGATTTGAGGGACTAATGAGTTAAGAACCCTCAAAACTTTTGTAACTATTTATTACTATAATAATGGGTTTCAAATCAAAACAACAGGTAACTAAGTGCAGTTCTCACATTACTGCAGTAAAAAGAAGTATCTCTAGTACTAGACGAACCTTGATTATCACTAAAGAAAATGAACTTCGTGACAGCACTTCCACCAAACTACGTACTCAAAAGAAATGGATGAAACAATCCACTCTACGATTGAACTGTTAAATAATCACAGTACAATATTCAGAAGGCATCTTACTTGGCGAGCAGAAGCTTTTGAGATCCAGGATGGAAGCAAACAAGGTGTATTGTTCAAAGCATCGTATGTGGTTTCCTTCGCTTTTCCACAGTCAACAACAAAAACAACATCATTAACTGTGATACTTGCTTCTGCCATGTTAGTTGCAAGGACTATTTTCCGAATATTAGGAGGCGGTCTCTCAAATATGAGTTTCTAAAAACAAGAAAACAGGTTTCAGGTTAGCAAATAGAGAATCAGATCTACAGAAATGCAGCCAAAAAAATTGCTGTACAAGAGAATCTTGGCTAATTAATATTCACCGAAGAAGCATGGACACAATGACAGGACACTAGAAGGCCAGGACACAGTGATAAGGCAACTCTTTATGAAGCAGGATGGTGGCAGAGGGGAATGACAATGCGCATGTGCATGTGTTTACATGTGTATTTAATAGAGCCACTTATGTTTATTATATCACTGTCAAGCCTAACATCTTCAACCATATTTTTCTATAAGTACGATGGAGGCACAGGGCATAAGCCACATGACTGTTTGTGTGTACCATTTTCTGTATGAAGTACGATGGAGGCACAGGGACATAAGCGGCATGACTGTCTGTGTGTATGTAGTTGAGCCATTTACACTTATTATATTCCTTTAAGAAACACACTTTCAACCAGATAAAGATTCCCTTCAACTGGTATTGCTCTGCATTTTCACATACAGATCTTGCTCTAACAAGATCAAGCACTGTAAAACAAAACAGTATCTATGACATTTAAATAAGTTCACAGGTTAAACAGCTATTATGTAAAGACCAAACTCTAATAGATTAAAAGCAAAATATTAGACATTGGGTGTCTTATTACCAGCTCATTTTATTATTCTCGATAATATTTCAGTACAATGATGACACACCAATTGGAGAACTATTTTGTTTGTATCGTCTCAGTTACTGATTTATCTATGCATCACTAAATTGTGATCTATAAGCTAGATATAGCTAGTTGAATAGTTAAATCATAAAAGGTACTGGTGGCATATAAGATACAATTCGAGATTACAATCAAGAAAAAAATCACAGACAACTGGCAAAAAAATGAATATAAAGAGCTGACGAAAACTCATCTGGAACAAGAAGGAATCACAATGAGTGTACTTGTACCTGCTCAGAAGTAGCCATAGAGCCATGACAAGTAAGAAGCAGAACCCTATTTGGATCTCCCAACAACGGATGTGCCTTTAGTTGATCCCTCAAACTACTAATATCATCCCAGCCTGTCATAAAAACTAGTACTGCACCTGGCCCTTCTTTTCGACATATATGACATAAAACAGCCTCAATAAGGTTAAACCCGATGCAATCAGGAGTCCAAGAGGCCAACGAATCGCGTGCTTTGGAGCTGTAGTTTTCAAAGCTTGAGCTTTTAAGGGCATCCTGAAAGGTGGAAATGGTAAGTAGGAAACGATTAGATTGTAATCTCCTCTGAAGTTAACACAGTTAAATATTGAAAATTTAATACCTCGACAAGTGAAGTAATTTGGTTCTTTCTTTTCCGTGGGAGTAACTGCCTCTGAGTCTTCCACAACTTCTCTTGGCCGTAATCATCAATTTGATTGAATGAAGTCAACTTGTATCCAGTCATTTCCAGTATGTCTTCCAAAAAATGGGCTCGCACAGGGTATGTAAAGCCCTGAAGTCAAACAATAGCCAAAAAATTGCTGATAAATATGAGCAATTATTAGATGTTACTTGCTTCGGGTTATAATGTATCAAACAAAGTTACGCAAACCAATACCATAACCTGTAAAAGTAGTTGTAACTTCAACAAAATGGGACACAACAAAAGATGGTTAAAAAACATTAATTTCCACCATCTTTTCTCAGTTTTACATGTCATTAACTAATTTTGTCCTCTTTAGCATTAAGAGAGAAACTTGATTACTTCTTTTCCAGATAACTCTTAGTAGAAATTATTACAAGAAAATAACAGTTTCGTAGTCAGTCCTGAAAGTGTAAGAATTCTTCTAGTTTGCAACAGTAAAAGCAAAGATTAACTGTGACCTGATACCTTTTGAACTATTTTTCTCCAAACAATTGCCAGAAAATGTTCACTTTTTGTAAAATAAATCTCACTTTTTCCGCAAAACCCAATTAAATTTTATATCTGAAACACAGACCCAACATGTCTTCCCTTCAGTCATGAATAAACTTTCAGCTAAAAGTGTCTTCTGAAACCAAGCAGTGAATAATTACTGAATAGCAGAAGAAACTTCTGCTTAGCAAAAAAGCAGAAGAAACTTATTTTAAAAGTACATAGTAAATTTTATCACATGGATAGAACTCAATTTTCGTCATAAGGTAACTAGAAACTAGATTACAACAATAGCTATCCATGATCTACAATTTCAGTGTACAATTTCATAACACAAAAGTAATATAAGTTATAATATGAGAAACACTTGTTAGGATGATGGCTTGAGTTTATTCTGTTTTAATAGTAATGAAGAAAATTTTAGATGTCAGTAATTTTAAGGCAGCATGTCCTTGCACATGCTTGTCAGATATTCTATATTCCTGTCATCCAAAACTTTCCTACTAAAATCATCTCAATATCTTCCACAATAATCCGTCACTGCTGTCTATGTTTTTCCCCATCAAATGAGATCATGGTCTACTAGAGGTGACGAAAATTAGAAGTTAAAACTCAACTCACCGTCTTACTTAGTGTGATATTGGAGCCAATGAAGCAAGAGACAACAGTGTTGGATTTAAATTCAGTCTCAAAGTTAGCATTCGTCGTTATGTAGGAATTAAATAGTCCCATATTGGTATATGTTAAAAAGAAGACCCACATCACATGTATACCTTCCCCTCTTTATATTAGTTTTGAGGATATGAAGGATTATACAGTTTGGGCATGGCTTGCAATAGGGTCCACTAGTGCCAGCCCAAGGTCTTGAACTGGGTGCAGACATCGGACTCGGACGGGGTCTTGAGCCTTTGGGGCTTTGTTTGGTTAAGTGAAATAAAATTATTTCTACTTTTCTTTCATTTTTTAAACAGACAAATTTATTAGAAGAATTTGTTAGTTTGTTGAGATACATGAGATAGTTGGTAAGTCACTGAGAGAATCTTCCCACATTTGTTACCCACTATCTCCACATTTATTATTTAAGAAAAGGTAAACAAATAAGTGTATATCACTGGTAAATATTTATGGTCTTACCAAAAATCCTCCATTCTTATAATATCTCTACCTTCTCTAGACCTGGCAACAGGTCAGGTTGGTACCCATGGGTACTGAGCTCCAGGTACGGGTAAAACGGGTTGAGTAAGAAAAGTACTTGTAAAAACAGGTATTCATCTATTACTGGACTCGTAATTATGCCCATGGGTAGAGCAGGAAATGGATACGGGTAGGCCCGTTTACTCGTATCCTTTTACCCAGTGGTTAAGGGTAAGGGTGGGGTTCTCTTACACATTTAATAAACTGGTAGGGTAAAGGTATAAAATTTGTAATTATTTGAAAAGTCAGGTCGGGTAAAGAAAACAATTTTATTCCGACCTGTTTACCCATTAGTATGAATTAATAGTAAAATATTAATATGAGTTTACAAGTAATTAAGTGTATAACCCAATATCTTTATATCCAAAAACTACAATACAAAATATTTAATAACTATAAGACCTAAAGCCTTTCTAAACCCTCAAATTCAATCTAAAGCATTTAATGTTTATGTATATGTTATTATTCCCATTTGACATTATTCTATTGAAAAAAGGGTTAAAGTACAACTAAAACATTTTTTTTGTGTAATGTGATTTTACCCGTTCCATCCGTCTACCCTAACGGAAACTGATTTTCTTATCGTTAACCGTTAGCATAGGGTAAGACCTTATCTTACCTTTAACCGTAAGGGTAAAGGTAAGGATTTAAAGGGTAGGGTAGAGGGTATATGCTTTCCATATCCTACCCGTTGACAGCCCTACCCACGGGTCAGGTACGCACTAATTAGATATTTCACTTTGAAAAAAAAAATAGAAATCATATTTTCTGACTTCATTTAGCTAAACCTAACTAATAATTTATTCAAAAAATAGATATTCATAACTTATAAGACCACCGGCAATCTAAGCCAAATAATTGGGGATCCAAATGATTTTTTGTCACACAAAGATAAAAAAAGAAGATGATTTAGACTAAATCAAAGAACTGACAATCTTAAACAAAAATACATTCAACTGTGGTCCCAATCAAACCCACCCCAAACTTTGACAAATTCCTCCTTACCAACCGATTCCAATCATCCTCCTAAGACCTCATCAATCTTCACCGACCTAGGATCTATCTTTCACAGTATCCCATGAATCTGAATCTCAGCTGTAGAATTTATTTATTTATTTTTGTTAGAAATGCATAAATGAGCACCAGTATCCCATGAATCTCAGCTGTAGAATTTTTATTTTTTTTGGAGAAATGCATAAATGAGAAATGCTCTAACGCATAACGGGATGTATTTATGGGCAATCGGATTTAGGTAGTGGTTACTGGACTAAAATGTATAACACTGACATATAGGGTATTTGGTTCATGGGTTTGGGTATCAAAATTAATTTGAAACTATAAATTTATTTAGAATGGATATATGAGGATAATAAGTAAAAGATATATATATATATATATATATATATATATATATATATATATATATATATATATATATATATATCGGCCTTCGGTTACGAACGGACTTTTGGTGCGAACTGGCATGCGAAACACTGATGCTGCTACTAGGAGTAGCGACATGGTGCAAATGATGCCTCACTATATGTTTTTTTTGAAATTTGCACTGATGTTGCTACTTTCAGTACCGGCGTCAGTGGTTCGCACGCCAGTCCGCACCAAAAGTTCGTTGACAACAAAAGGGGTACTCTAATATTATAATGGGAGAGTTGGGGTTGTCATTTGTAGACAAACAAACTTGTGCATCGCTCGTGCATAACTAATATAAAGGAGGTCTTAGGTTCGAGGCTAGACTAGGTCGGAATTTTTTACTTTTAAAAATATATATTTATTAAGACGTGCATCGCACATGTAAATTACTAGTATGGGTAACTGCTTGACAGTTAAAATCACCGATTACGCCCGATTAATCCCTGATTAATCGCTAATCGGAGGCTAAGCGATTATTGTTTTAGCGACTTATAATATTTCAATAGTTAGCGATTTAATCGAGTATAATCGGCCGATTAGTGGTTAATCGGCCAATTTTAAGTGGCCAATTAACCAATTAAATCTCTTCTAAATTTCATGCTCGTTTGCTTTATTTGGACTCAATCCGGCCCAAACTCAAATAAAAATCCAAAATCCAAACTCCTTATAATCCTCGCGCAAACCTAAACTGATTCTCTTCATCTTCCTCGAGCAAACCCAAACCCGACCCGCCATCGCATACTTGACCCGGCCCGCATTTGCCGCACCTCGTCCTCCTCTTGCTACTCGCGTTGCTCCTCCTCACCAATTGTTTTTGTTTGATGAAACTGATCAGCAAACCCGGTCCGACCCACATCCAAAATCCAAACTCAGCTTAAACCAAGTACTCTCTTCTTTTTCTCTATAACTATATATTCCTATTTGATAATCTCATGATAGTTTTATGTTAAAATTTAGAGTTGCTACATAATGAGGATATATCTTTTTTAAAATTATATATATATATATAGGGAAGGGGTATGTGCAACTTGCTCATTTAGTAAATAAGCAATTGATGATGTGGCATACATGTGATTGGAAAATCATTAAAATGGTTAGTTGTCCAATGTATCACATGCATGCCACATAATCAATTGCTCATTTACTAAATGAACAAGTTGCTCATATCCCTTTTACCCATATATATATATATATATATATATATATATATATATATATATATATATAACGATTTTTCCGATTTAATCCCCGATTATTTTTCAATTAACCGATTTATCACTAATCGCTCCTAAACCGATTTTAACTACCTAGCACTTGATATATCTAATTTGATCCACCAATATACTGGGCTGGTTAGATGCGAGTGACTTTAGAAATTTCCCAAATATGGTACCCATACCCACCAATTTGGGTACTACCAGCGGTTACTTGACTCGATTGCCAGGTGTAGTCCTCTCCCACTCGATTGCCAGGTGTAGTCCTCTCCCACTCGATTGCCAAGTCTAGTCCTCTCTCACACTCATCTGCTTATGATCATTAAGATTGAGATTGAAGACCATTCAAGTTTTGGTGTGTCCATGCAAACATTAATGCTGATCCATCCTTGAATTTCTTTTCAAAGAATCCAACTGCACTAGTAATGTTATGTGGTGACCATTTTTTTTTAAGGAAAATCTTATTAACGGCTGTCATTTTCAAACTCTATCTCAATTTTTATTTGTAAAACATGTTCTTGCATTCATTGTCATTTTTTTGGTCTTGGATATTGGTGTTGCAATCTAAATGTTGCCATGCCCTTGCTCTTGCGAATTCCACTCTAATTTTTATTTACATAGTAGTTTTTCTATCATCTTAAAGAAGAAATCGAACATGCCATTAAACCTAACTAGCTTTTCCCGAAGGTGAATATGTCAGGTTTGTCGTAACATTTTCCCAAAAAGCACTTTAAGCGAGGAAGGAAAATGTAGTTTGCTGGGTCTTCCAACAATATATTCGACGTATACAGTTTTAGGTTTACAGCAAATGAAGTATGGAATGAACCTGATAAAGAGTACAACACTGAAAATTTAGACCAAACAATTAACTTGATTGCCAAATTCCTGAAATTTCAATAGCTAAAGGGAAATCTTAAGCAAACAAGAACACGAGTTTCTGGTCACTATTCATGGACTCTTATATTTTAGCTTTAGCTTTAGTCCTCTCTTTAAACTCTGAGTTACCTTTGTTATTGTTAGCCTATGAATCATGGATACTGGTATTAGTACGGGGCTAACAAAGGTATTGTAAGATCCCCAAATTCTTAATATTATTTATTTTGTATGAAAACATATATACATTGTACATTCAAACTATGAATTAAATATTATAAATTTTATATAGATTATATTGTGATATTGTTGTATACATTTACCATAAGTTATAATGTAGAACCATAAACTACTTGAAATTAAAATATGTTGTGTAATTGTATGATAAAATACTTTAGCATGGATTATTTTATGAACTGTGTTGTTCATGAAGGGTTAGAATAGGGTTAGAAGGGTTAGGGTTAGAATATGAGGGTTAGGGTGTAGGATAAAGAGAGAGAGAGCACTTTAGAATTCTCTCCATAAGCCACCTCACCCTTTTCTCTTGGTCCATGGCTGGCCAAGTGGCTTTCTCCCCTTCCACTCATTTTTCTAACTAACGCTCCTTATATCAGGGTATGAAGAGATGAGTTCTCATCTTCTTCCCATTTAAGAAAAAAAAAACCAAGAAACTATAAGAAACCCTAGAGCAAACCCTAATTTCTACTCAATCTCTACTGGAATTCCTACTCTAAATTCACTCCTATTTCAACTCCTAACTCTACTCACTCTCACTCACCTATTGGATTTCGGCCACCCCACCCAAAAAGGGAGTTTCTTTGATTTCGGCCAAAGGTCAAGAAGGAAGAAGGTGAAGCCCTTAGTCACTTGGGTCATTCCTACTTCAATTCTTTATTCAATTTTTCACTTATAATTCAACTTTTATTTTTTTAAAAATTCAAGAGTTTTGGGACTAATTGGAGCCTAGGAAATCAAGAGAGGATTAAGGACAAGGAGCTAGGATTCTACTCATTAAGGTGGGTATTCTTCTTCTTAATCTATAAGGTTTGAATTTTGTTAAATAAAAATGTAAAATTATGAAGAAAGCTAGCATCTTTAGACATAAAGATTAAATTTTGCTAAAGAATGCTAAAATAAGAGTAAAGGTATTATCTTTATGTTTATGAGTGGATTAAAACTCATAAAAGATTTCATCTTGTGTATGACAATAAAAATAAACATTTTTTAAAATGAAAGTTAGTGGGCATGTTCTTGGTTGTAGGAATGTTAAGGCAGGATATTTATGATTGTGTAGAAATTTTGTGTAGGTGATTGTCATGATGTTCATGTTAATGGACAAATTTTGTTCATGATATTCATAACTTAAAAATTATTATATGTAATAAATAAGTGTATGTTAGTATGCAATGAATAAGGGTACGTTACTAAATTTTGTTAGTAAGCTTGTGGAATCTTCTAGTAAGTTTTAAGTGTAACGTTGATCAAGTTAGAAAGGTTAATATGGAAATTGTATGAATGAAGCTAGTGTTAATTTTAATCTAAGCTAGTGAGCTTGTTACTAGATTATAAATGAGTTAATTAGCATGTTAGATTATCATGGAGTTGGTAAGCCACTAACATAACTAAAAGTGGTGGATTTATAGTAGTAAGCTTGAAAATCATGTTAGTAAGCTTTAGTGAGTTTAAGATGCAAGAAGATTTGATTTCAATGGGTTATATGATACTGTGTATATTGGTGACTCTCAATTAAGTTAACAAATTAAAATTTTGAAGTAGTAGATTATAATGAGAAAATGAGATTTATGGAAACTATTAGTAATACATTAGCAAGAGGAATTGTTAATAACCTCATGAGAAATGGAAGTAATTTGGAAACATGGGAGTGAAAGAGTGAAATTTGTAATGATGAAAAAAATTATGAAGCTAATATATGAAACTAAGTGAGTTGTTTTCGTGGGCCGGACTTGGGCCGGATATGTGACGGACGTGGGCCGGATATGGGCCAAGTTGGGCCAATAATTGAGAATAAGAATATAATGTTAATCTAGCTTAATTGTGAACAATGAGAATGTAAGTAACTAATAATTCCACCTAGAAACTAAGTGGTGATTAATTGAGGAATTAAAGCTGATGAGAATTTGACCTAAGTCGTATAATTAGTAAAGGTGTTAGTGTTAAGTAGTGTGACTCGTGATTGTAAGGACATGCACTAATTGGCATATACTCACCTGTCAAGAAGACTGTGCGGCATGATCTCGTCTGGGGCACGCGCGGCGTAGTCTCGTCTATTAATTTGTGGGATCTAGTGTAAGACCAAGCTATGGTCGGAGATAGGGGATGAACCCCTATGCCTCCCTCCAAAGGTAGTCTGGATTGTTTAATGTGAATGCGGAGCCTGTAGGGTTACCGTGATGTCCTAACAGCTTTTGATGAGGTCCTGGAGTGGAGAGAGACCACAGGGTCTGGCGCCTCAAGTGGAGGTTCCACGAGGTTATCCGGGAGTTGAGAGAGACCACAGGGTCCGGACGGAGTGATGCATGTAAGTCCGGGGATTGGAGAAAGACCGCAGGGGCTGGCACCATTATAGGTGTACAAGAGCAAAGAGAGACCACAGGATCCTGGCATGGCACTACCGACTGCAGTAGCAGAGTAGAACGAACAACTGCAATCTCATCAAACACTAGATAAATGTCAGAAACAGGGCTAGTGTACAAGAGTATGATGCATGGTGGGGGATCGAACCCTAATATCTGGAGAACACGAACTCGTTGGAAAGTATGTAGTTGGGATGCATACGTTTCCAATGAAGTTGCATTTGGGAAGGTATGTAGCATGGGATGCATACATTTCCAAATCAAACATGCATTACAATAGGTGCATCGTGTGCATTTTTGTATTGTGCATTAGATTCTAGGGTCATGTTATACACTCACTTTGTTATGTGAGTCACATTTCTTGGGCATTAAATCGTTGCTAAAGAAGGAAATTCACTGTTTTTATCAGTTTGCGTCAGTTACATTCAACTCAATTGATTAGTGCAGGACTGATCATGGGAGCTGGAGATTCGAGTAGTAGAGCATCCACATGGAGAATATTGTTTCCTTGTACAAATGTACGTTTTTAATTTCATGTGATTTTTTGTGTTGTGTACCCTTTGAAGAAAGATCCTGGTTAGTGTCACGAGTTCCGGGTATATGGAACTCGGGACGCTACAGGTATAGGCACGGGACACGTCAAATTTGTGCAAGTAGGACAAGGGGCCACGGCTATAATATTGTATAACATAACTTAATATTATCTCACTTATGTATAATTTTAACTAAAAATGAGTTGGGCCAATACAATTTGTTGCTCGGGATTAAAATAAAAATATAGTCTGCAAAAAGTGATAATACTTCACTATACATCACAAAATTGGAGATGACACGTGTCTATACGGGTACAACTCCTAGCTAGAAGTACTCGTGCTACATATCTATTAGTCATCAAGCGTGATGCTGCCACCATAACATTCTGTTTCGTTGGTATTCAGCATGCATAGTGGATTTCTGATTTCTAGTTCTTCCTCGATCACTATCACAATGAGAAGGGTATAACATTCTCATACTGATGCTTGCTGGTCATCCAAACGTCCACCCAGGACAAGAGAACTTCTCTACCTGAAACTCCGGATTATATATTAGCATCTTGCAGTCCAAAAAAAAGTGCACTTGGCAAATAAGTACTTCTCCAGATCTGTCTTCAATGTTTTACTTCTCGTCAAGTTCATCCCATAGTGGCTTTGCTGTTGAAATTTCAGAACTATATACGTCAAAGAGACTGGGAGAGACCAGACAGAATACATGCCCGAAATACCTTGTCCTTCTCTTCCCATTCAGCAATTTTCTACTCTTAAAGATTCCAGCGAAACAAACCGTCTCTATAACAAATACAAAATAATAGTGGTCAACTAGATATTCATGCAATGTTGCTCAGAGATCTTCCTGAAAAGCTGCCTGGAAAAAATACCCGGCAAGCCTGATATGTCCTCATTCAGAAAGAAGGTAGTTTCTCTGAGCACATGTTTAATCTTTTTAAGATTTAGAAAATTTATATTGTGACAAATAAAAATATGCAAGGGCACAACATGTCAACATAGATTGCAAAACAAATATCCAAGAGCCAACAGAATAAATCACTGGAAGAACATGTTTCACAAGAAAATGAAGGGTTAGAAATTGACCGAGTCGTCGATAAAAAGTTTCCTAACAGAAGAAAACACTCGCACATTACCGGTGCAATTTGTTTCCTTGATGAGATCTTCCCAAGAAATCAGATTCGATGCTTGCGTAAATGCACTACAAAACTCTAACAATCTCCAAACGCAGTCTAAATCACCATGAGCATATGCGTGTAGGAAAACGAAATTCAGATATGAAAGGGATTTTTGGTGTGAGTCGTATCTTTCAGTTATGACAGATGTGGAGATAGTACCCACATACCCAACTGTCTCATACTTTACAGCAGGTTAACAGCTGCTTTAAAAACTGTAAAAATAAAAAATAAAATAGTTTTATTTTCGTTTAATCAAACAAAGCCTCAGATCCCCCGACACTTGCACCCGGATCAAGACCCAGGGCATGAACTAGTGAATACTAATGCAACCCATGCCCAAACTCAATAACTCCTAATAAAGAGGTGAATGTTATACATGTGGATCTCTTTCTATCATATCCCACCAATATGGGACAATTTCATTTCCCACGAAATGACAAAAGTAAACTTTGAGACTGAAACAAAATCCAACATTGGCGGGATTAACTCTTCTTTGTTGCCATCATAACCAATCAATCACTGTCCTCGCATTATATGAAGGTAAGTTTTAAGTTAAATGGTTGTGGATATGGTTACAAGATACTGGGAAAAAATGAATAGAATATGTTCGTATTTTGATAAATAAAACTTAGGAAAACTGATTTTAAATAAGTAAAAATTTGAAAGGAAAAGACATGTATGCTAGGCTGTGAAAGACCTTACCGAAAGACCAAAACTTCGAAGTTGTGGCAAGGATTGAGGGTTTAGTATTTATATTCTAACAAGCATCCACAAGTTAACGGCAGCTAAGACCGGGACTGGACTGTACGCATCGGTATTGTTTTTTTAATCCGCATTTAATATTGCATAGCCGGTGGGATTCGAACTTAGGGTGCTACAATATCATGCGAAAGATCTTACCAATTCATCAAAACTCTGAAGTTGTGTTACGGGTTGAGGGTCTTATATTTATATTCTAATATAAGCAAAACATGTGTTTTAGCTCAAGAAAAATGAAAAACAACAGAGGGCATATTATTTGAATGCAAGACAAAGGATTATAACATTCCCTACTAACAGCAACCTTGCCAACACATTTTTATCATAAACAGTTTAATGATTCAAGATCAAATTAAACATGAATTACCTATTAACTATTTGTAATTCAAAAGTTTGTCATAAACAGTAATTTAGATCAACAAATCAGGTTCTCAATATTATTGCTAATATTCCTCTTTAGTAGTAATTTACGAATTAATTTAATATTTTATTTATAAGTTTAGCATGAGATTTCAAATTTAAGAAGTGGATAGGATCGGTTCCCTGTTGACACGCAGTCCATGCATACCATATATTAAAATCTTGCTTACGGGATTAACTATAACAGAGTCTGCACCCTGTAAAGTAATGGGAAGTGGGATGATCTTAAGATATCAAGAATAACAAACATTATTTTAGCTCTAATTTCTCAACGAAGCTGAGAAATTTTCCTGATGGAATTAAACCTCATTGTACTCACATAGTCATAAAAAACCCAAAAATTAACTGAAATTCACACACACACACACACACACAAGAGAGTTAAAACATTTAGATTTCAGTTAAAGCAACTATTAACTTACAGGAATATGGATTGTAAGCGCCCCACCAAAGAAGTTGGAGAACAGCTCAGCATTCAGAGTGGCACTCATCAAAATCAATCTCAGATCCCTACGGCGTGGAAGAAGATCCTTCAACACAATCAATAAGAAATCTACAAGGAAAAACTATGCAAGATCAACAACAAAATCAAATATACTCTAGAACAGTGGATGTGTACTAGGAAATTGAGTTAAGCACCTTCATTCATTCCCCTTTCATGAATCTCGTCAACAAAAACATGTGTTACACCATTTAAGTTACGGTCTCCCAGCAACCTTCTTAGCAAAATACCACTGGTACAAAAAAGCAGATGGGTATTTTTTCCTTTCATTCCCTCTAGTCGAACTTTGTAACCAACCTACCACAAAAACTATTATTGTTTGGAAACTAGAAGAAAATGTTCCAGAAAAATTAGCTCTTATATGGATAAGTACGATTGTATATGATAATAAATAATAACTACATAATTTAAACGCTTACGGTTTCACCAAGACTTTCCCCTCTTTCAGCGGATACTCTCTCCGAAACTGCCATTGCAGATATCCTTCGAGGTTGAGTACATATGATGTTGCAGAATGCTCCACGACCAGATTCAATCTCAGATTCTAATACATATTGAGGAAGTTGAGTAGTTTTTCCACATCCAGTCTCCCCAGAAATTACTATAACCTGTCAAGGTTATTAAAAAATGGTTAAATGTGACCAGTACCAAAAATGGCATGCATCATCAGCAATAAACGAACTGATAAGCTAATCTTTGTAATATTTGAGGCTATGCAGTGAAAATTGGGGGTGGAAAAAGGAAATAGTGAAAATTGACAGTGGAATGTTCCACGAAAAAAACTGATAAAGCATCCTAGTGGTTCGGCCTGTACTGCAAGCTATGTAGCATGAACACTTCTATCATGGAGCCGACCTGTGTAGGTCACCGATACTTCATGGATACTCCTTGTATGTGTTATCATTTCTTATACTGGTCAACTCTGAGGGTAAACTACCATGAACTTTTTTTTTTTACGAAACTACCATGAACTTGTTTAGTCACTCGTGCTTACCATGAACTTTTGATTTTTTTTACTTTACTAGCATGAATTTGTTTGCTCTTTTTTTACTTTAGTAGCATGAACTAGGTAGTAAAGTAAAAAAATCAAAACAAGTTCATGGGAGGCAAATCTAATGAAGCAAGTTCATGGTAGTAATGTCAAAAGCAAAAAACAAGTTCACAATAGTGAGTTGTCACTTCATGGATGGGCATTCTAAGGATCCTCCCAAACTCTAGTACAGAATCATCTCCAAATATTTTGATTAGGGAGACATATGCCAAATATGAGCACCTCCAAAAGCCACGGGAAAATCACCTGGAAAGGAAACCAATCTTACTGGAACTTACCGCCACAAAGAAGTGATCACTACCCGATCCTTCTACATATGACCAGACCTCCCAGGAAACATACTACTCCATTCAAATTTGAGGCTATGTGGACTTCAATCCAGATTATAAGGTGTTGTCTTATAGTTGGTCCATGGAGGCTTCAGAATTTAATTCTAAGACTGGATCGTTTTGAAAATCAGTCGAAAGGCAGCACAAAAAGGAGTTCATGGGTCTCAAAGATAAAATCCAAAATATCAAAGACAATATTTCCAATCTCCAAGCAAGCTCACCAACTCAGGCCAACTTGGACCAAATTCGTTCACTTTCCATCAAACTTGACGACCTTTTGAAAGTAGAAGAGAGTTACTGGGGTAAACAAATTTGGATTAATCAAGGCGACAGGGATACTACATTCTTCCACCTTGCTACGAAACGAAGGAGTATATCGCAGGAGTTAAATTCCATGACCGTAGTTGGATCTACTCTGAGGCAATGATAAAAAAAGCTTTCATTGACTACTTTCAACTTTCAAGACATATATACTACAAAAAGTTTCAGTAACTCTTCGCCATTGCTATGAATTATCATCCATCCCTCAAGAGGTAAATGATTCAATCTGCCAAATCCCTTCAGAAAAAGAAATTTTTGCCGTCATCAACGGTATGCATCCTCATAAAGCCCCGGTCCAGATGAACTAACTGCTCTTTTCTATCAAAATGGGTGGGATGTTGTAAGATCAAGCGTCATCAAGGTGATTCGTTCCTTGCCTCTTCCCTTCAAACATGAATGATACTATACTTTAATACCTAAAAAGAAGATTTGTATAACTCCTTCTGATTATAGACCTATTGTGCTTTGCAATGTTGTTAATAAAGCTACGGTTAAGATAATTACTAATTGTATGAAACCTTTTCTTTCAGATAGTGTCGTCCAATCAAAGTGCCTTTGTTTCTTTTCTTTCAGATAGTGTCGTCCAATCAAAGTGCCTTTGTTCTTGGCCGCCATACTATTGACAACTACGCCATCGCTGCGGAGGTACTACACACAATGAAATCTAAGAAAGGAACCAATCGTCCCTTCTTCGCACTCAAAGTCGACATGGCTAAAGCTTATGACAGAGTTGAGTGGCGTTTACTCATGGAGATGCTATGAAAATTCGAGTTCAACAACAAGGCATGTAACCTCGTTAATGGTTGTATCTCGTCTTCAGCAATCACAATCAACATTAACGGCGAATGCAATGGTTTATTTCACCCCTTTCGTGGACTTTAGGCGAGGATGTCCTTTACCACCATACTTGCTCATTCTTGCCTCTTCAGCACTATCCATGCTCATGAATCATGAAGTGGCGTGAGAGGAATACATGGGTTTTCGAATGAAAGGACAAGCTCCGCTCATACCCATCTTATGTTTGCGACGACCTCTCTATTCGGGGGAGAAAACTTGCACATGATCAACAAAGTGAAAGAGGTTCTTAGTACTTATGGAAATTGGTCAGGCCAACAAGTAAATTATTCTAAATCCAGTATATATTTTGGCTCGTGTGTTTGTAATACACGACAGTTGGAGATAGCTCAACTTCTCAATGTGCCTCTCATAGATTCAAATTATATATATCTTGGCAATCGACTTTTTATCAATAGATCCCCTACCTCAAACCTTAAATTTATCATCGATAAAGTTGATTTTAAGCGTAAAGGTTGGAAATCTAATTTATTGTCTCATGCAGTTAGGGAGACACTTATCAAATCTTCATCTTGGTCACATCATATATGATATATTTTTTTACAATTCTGTATACTACATATTCCTCGATGGGGTACATAACCTTGATATTTCATGACTTGTACAGTTGTACAGAACTACAAAATAGCATGTTCATCATTTTGGACTATTTTCAATATCACATTGAACAGATCAATAAGTAGATTATTCGTAGAAATGACCTAAGCCTAAATATAGGTAACTTTAAACCCAAAAAAAAGAGGTGAAAGCAGATGAGGATGCATATAAGCGTTGAACCTTTAAGCTCCAACAATCTTTAGTCGATGGGGCGTATGTAAAGAACTTCAAATTTTCCATAAAATATTTTATATTGGTTCAAGAATTGTAGAGCATCATAGAAAAGAGAAACTGTAAGTGGTGTGACTAGGAGTTTCCTTGTGATGACAAAGGAAAGTAGGTGTTGGATGCAGATGCAACTGGATTTCATCCAACCCACGGCAACAAAAATCCATTAAAAATGGATGGTTGCCCAAAGGGCAACAAGTTGAAAAATGGCTGCAAAGCTTCTAACTTGAAATCCTTCCAAACATTGCAACTAGGCCACTTGCATGACTCTAGTTGCAAATGCCCAGTTGCAGTACAACAACCCCAACAAAAACCAACAGCTGTCAAATTTTCTTTCTATACAAATGTCCATTAAAACAGAAAGAATAACAACATGGACAACATCAATGTCGCAACTGTGTATCACTCAAACATGTTTGATGTGCATGTGTGTATGAGAAGACAGGAGTGGCATAGAAATATATATTTCCTGAGAAGTATGTGGTAAGATATCAAAATGTATACTGTAGGATATTGATATAGTCAATCTGGATATATGGCGTGGTTGTAGAACAGTGAGTTATTTACGCTTCTTCTGTATGGGAATTGCAGCAAGTACGCGAAGCAAAAGACACCCAAAGCCTGATATGCAGTACAACTAGCTTAGAACACAATAATACGCTGAAAGAATTACCTGATTTCGTGCAATAGCTGACAATAGTCTGTCCTTCTCCTTATGTGACGGAAGAGATTTTCTGAAACCAAGCATCTTTGATCCCTCCGGCGATTCCTGTTCAAGTTAAATGTCAGGTTAATTTGGACTCTAACCATTCACCACCAAATGACCAATTATCCAAACATGCTCAACCACTAAACTTACTGTATGTCCAAACTAGAAGTAGCCAAATATTCACATAGGGTTAATATTAGCCCCACAATCATTAACTTGGTTCAAATTACAAAGGAAAATACACATCATTCAGCTCTCTATAATGTTTAAACTAGCAAAATTAGCATAAACAGAAGCAAATATTTAACCTGCCAGGCCCTCTGCGCATTCCGCATGCGGCAACTCTTTCTCTGAAGAATCTTTTCCATGACTGACCCATCAATCATATAATCTTGGTCTTCATCCGGTTTTATATCTCCAGTATTAGCACTACCTCCCACACCATCACTTCCCTTACCAACCATTAATTGTGTTCTGTCAATATGTTCCTGAAGTAGACCCTCGACCCTTCGTTGCAGACTAAGAGGGATCACCACCTATTAGAAACAATATGTCTTATCAATACACTCCAAAATTTTAAGCATCCTCAGCAGCAGATTTTACCTTGAGGATAAGGGGGGCAATCGCTTGTAACTGTTGGAGATAATATTATACTATATATAGAGATAGATAGATAGTTTGGAGAAATTCTCCCAGACTGAGTGATGATGATCACTCGGTGGGACCCTCACCATCTGCACCATTCACCATGATTTTTATGTCATTTAACGTATACAAAAAACAAGTGATTTGGTGGTCTCCAATGCATCATGTGGTCCAATTTGTTCTATTATTGAATACAATGTGCGAGTTGCAACCACTTGAAACATGATTAGGAGGCTGATCATTTATTTTTTAGAAACATAGATATTATGGCATGAAAATTGAAGTGAACAGGGTGGATTGTCCATGTACAATTCACTCTATATGAGGAAACCACCTATATGAAGTTCCCTTTTCTAATATAGTTATATATTTACTATAAAGATGTATTTGTATGTAGAGAGAACTTCACTCCCTTCTTTACATCCAAATATCAGTTAAATGACGCTATTCTAATTTATTATCTGTTTGCATTTCCATTTACTAAAGATATTCTGCTCTTGCCCTATTAGAATTCAGTAAAAGTATCAAAAGAATGAAAATCAAAACCCTTCAGAATAAGAAGTCAACTCTTCAGTTTAAGTACAGATTCAGATTTTTTGGATTCCAATAAAAGTTCCAGCTACCGTATTATAAAACATAAATTCTATATTTTTTTAACAATGAATTTATAAACCATCATGATATGCGAAAATTCGAATTTCCAAAAAATCTATTATTTTATCTTATCTGGTTATCTTATTTATAAATTAATAACAGTTTAGGTTACGACATGTAGCAGAGTTTTTACAGCCATAGATGACATATGGCAATATCTGCGATGTGGCGAGGTCCAGTCATCTGCCACATCATCTATAAGAGATTAATATAGTTAGATGTAAGAGATAAAAATAGTAAGATTTAACATTATAAACTTATAGTTAGATAAAAATGGTTAAATTAAGAGTAATCAGATTTTTTATGAAGTACATTTTGCCACCTAATCTTATATGTCATTTTAAAACAAAGGGGATTAGTATAGTTAGATTTAACTTTTTTTAAAAAGTTAGATTAAAATAGTTAAAGTAAGAGTAATTAGGTTTAGATTTTTGAATTTTCTTTTTATATGTCATTTTTAAAATATCTTATCTCATGTAGTATGTAATATACATACATAAGAGAAAAAAAATTGTTAGATTTAAGAAATAAAAATAGTTGGCTAAAAATAGTTAGAATAGGTATTTGAAAATTGAAATATGAGTACACTAGAAAAAAAATGTTAGAATTAAGAGATAAAATAGTTAGATTTAAAGTTTATAAAAAATAGTTACATTAAGAGATAAATATAGCTAAACTTAGATTTTTGAATTTTCTATTAACATGTCATCTTTATCTTATCTTATCTTATCTTATATATTAAATTATTAATAACTGCATTTTTTCAACCAAGTGACGACATGTGGCAATGTCCAGTCATCTGCCATGTCATTTTTTATGACATTTGTTCTGCCAAATTATCTTGTGGGGATGTTTGTTTCAAGAGAATAAAATTATTAAACTAAGAAAATAGGTTATCAACATGTTTAGATTTTAATTTCTATTGTTTGTTTGACATGAAAATAAATAGGAAAACGCAAAACTTCAATATCTTTTGTTTGGATGTCATTGTTAAAAACTAGAAAATGTTCATAGTTATTTTTCCTTGTTTGGTGGAAAAAGGTAAATAGAAAATAATCCTTAAAATACCCATCTTAGGTTCCATTAGAATAAGTGGGCCACAAAATCTTTTAAAAGATTCTTTATCAATTGTCTTGTGTTTTCCTCTCTTTTTAATCTGACGTGTCATGTTGTTTTTGTCAACTATTTTTTTCAAACAAAGACAAAAAAAAATCTCTTCTAACAGAAAAGGAAAAAGAGGTCTCCATTATATTTCTTTAGAAACAAACAGCCCTTATATGTCATTTAGAAAACATATCTCATCTCATATAAATTTTAGAGAGATGAACTATAAGGATATATATATCTTATTTAAATTCAACAATACATAAGAGATAAAAGTAGTTAGAATTACAACAACAACAACAACAACAACGAAGCCTTTTTCCCAACTAGTTGGGGTCCGCTACATGAATCCTGATTTTCCACTATGCTCGGTTTAGCACAATATCTTCTATAAGTTTAGGTCTTTCCCTACCCCTAACTCTGCTCTCAATATTTATCAAATCACTCTTTCTAACAAGGTATACTACTAGGTCTACGTGTGACATGGCCAAACCACCTGAGGCGATTCTCTCTTAATTTATCTTGAATAGGAGCTACCATTACCATGTCTCGTATTTAATTCTATCCTTCCTGGTTTTACCGCACATCCATCTTAGCATTCTCACCACCGCTACACTCATTTTTTTTTTTGACATGTTACTTTGTTGCCCAACACTCTGCTCCACATATGGTTGATGATCTAATAGTCGTCCTATAAAAAATTTCTTCAACTTCAAAGGTATAGATTTGTCACACAAAATACCACTACCGCATCTCCACTTAAGTCACTCTGCTTGGATCCTATGTATAACATCTTCACAAATCTCCCTAACTCTTTGTATAATTGAGCCTAAATATCGGAAACAATCTCTCTTAGGTATCTCTTGACCATCAAGCTTAACTACTTCCACTTTTGTGTTCCGAATATCACTAAAATTACACACCATATACTCTATTTTAGTTTTGTTTATTCTAAAGCCTCTAGCTTCCAAAGTTTCTCTCCATAATTCTAATTTAGTATTGATTCCTGTGCTAGTCTCGTCCACTAAGACAAAATCATCAAAGCATAGACCAAGGCACCTCATCTGTATTCCTCGCGTCAATTCATTCACAACCAAAGCAAAGAAGGGACATAAAGTCGAACCTTGGTGTAAACCTACTTAATAGAAAATTCACTACTCTCTCATATGGTTGTTCTAATTGTGGTCATTGCCCCTTCCTACATATCCTTAATCACCTCAATTTACCGAATAGTTACTTTTTGTTATTTAACACCTACCATACTATGTCTCTAGGAACTTTATCATATGTAGATCTTTCTTATTCTCCCCATATATTTTCATAAGTCTTCTAAGTACCTAAATTCTTCCATTGTTGACCTCCCAGACATAATCCAAACTGATTCTCAGACACTATTGTTTCTAGTCTCAATCTATGTTTGATCTCTCACCCAAAGTTCATCGTATGGCTCATTAATTTAATCCCTCGGTAGTTGGAGCAACTTTATATATCTCCTTCACTTTTATATATAGGTACTAAAATACTCTTCCTCCATTCATCGGGCATCTTCTTGGTCCTCAAAATCTCATTAAGCAATTTTGTTGGCCAACCCACTCCAACATCCCCAAGACACTTCCATACTTCAATGGGGTATATCATCCGATTCAAAGGTTTTTCCTAATTTCATCATTCCTAGAGCATTTTGAACCTCTGAGATCATAATTCTACGACAAAACATATGCTCTCAACTCTTCCTCGATTCTCTTTATTAAGTTGTCCACAACCTTTTCATTTAATAATTTATCGAAGTAACTTCGTCATCTTTCCTTAATTTCCTCATCTTTTATTAAAAATAGTTAGATTTAGATTTTATTTTTTTACCAGTTAGATTTTTTTATTATTTTAAATTGAACGATACGTAAAGAATAAATAAAAAAGTTTAAGACTTTAGAGATAAAAAAATAGTTACCATCAGAATCTAAGTATAAAATCTATCTTATTTATCATAATTAGAATAATCTCATGTATAGAATGAGATTTATGCATGAGATTAGAGTATAGATTTATACTTTAATTAAAGTTAAAGAATAGACAAGAGAATAAATATTTAGGAACATAATCTAATTATATATACAACGATTCATAATCCAGTACATGAAACTTAGTTAAAAAAAGTCCCAAAAACAAATACATATAGTAACATTTTTAAACTTTAAACTAAATTTAAATCAAATATGTAGACAATATGAAATTATTTTATAATTCAATATTATTTGTGCATCACACAAGATTAGTGCATAACCTTATGTATAATATATAGTAT
The DNA here is from genome assembly GCA_017893485.1 of Hemerocallis citrina. Lineage (NCBI taxonomy): Eukaryota > Viridiplantae > Streptophyta > Magnoliopsida > Asparagales > Asphodelaceae > Hemerocallis > Hemerocallis citrina. The sequence continues at coordinate 299,709,437 of CM030360.1, forward strand.
GGACTAACTAGCCATTTACATACAACAACAACAACAACAAAGCCTTTTCCCAACTAGTTGGGGTTGGCTACATGAATCCTGATTTTCTATTCTGCTTAGTTTAGCGCAATATCTTCTGTAGGACCACAAGCTATCATATCTTTTCTTACAGTTTTCACCCAAGTTTAGGTATTCCCTTATCTGTAACTCTACCTCAATATTTATCAAATCACTCTTTCGAACGGGTACTACTAGATCTACGTGTGACATGTTCAAACCACCTGAGGCGATTCTCTCTTAGTTTATCTTGAATAGGAGCTACCTTTACCATGTCTCGTACATGCTCGTTTCTAATGCTATCCTTCCTGGTTTTACCACACATCCATCTTAGCATCCTCATCTCCGTTGCACTAATTTTTTTGGACATGTTGACTAACATGTGACTAATTGGCCATTTACATCATTGACCAAAATATGAGACTAATGCAACATAATAGAGTTAGATGGTACCATTCTTGCATCGCACAGGTTACAAGCTACTGTAAGGCCACAAGCTATCATATCTTTTCTTACAGTTTTCACCCAAGTAAGTTTAGGTCTTCCTTTATCTGTAACTCTACCCACAATATTTATCAAATCACTTTTTCTAACGGGGCACTACTAGGTCTACGTGTGACATGTTCAAACCATCTGAGGCGATTCTCTCTTAGTTTATCTTGGATAGGAGCTATCTTTACCATGTCTCGTATATGCTCGTTTCTAATTCTATCCTTCCTGGTTTTACCATGCATCCAACTTAGCAACCTCATCTCCGTTGCACTCATTTTTTGGACATGTTAACGAATATGTGACTAATTGGCCATTTACATCTTAGACCAAAATATGTGACTAATGCACCATAATAGAGTTAGATAGTACCATTGTGCATCATACAAGTTACAAGCTATTGGGTTTAATTTTTTAGTTCTAATGTTGTTGATTGAGCTGAGGTATTATCTACCACTTCTATTCTCTGCTCTTACTTCCCTTATCTTTGTCCATACAAATTCTTGGTTCCTTATCTCTATGCATTCATAAGGTTAGGGGGGAAATCCCACTCAATTATTTCTATCAATTTTCAATATAGAATATGGAAACAAACACTCAACTATTTCTATCCATTTCCAATATATAATTTGGAAACAAATGGGTTTCCACATATTCTTAAAAAAATAAAAAGCTTTCAGGTTGGAGTTAATTTGTTATTGCCCTTTTAAAAAATATCAGACTCATATATTTAAAAATGAAATTGGGTAGATTTACTTTTTCTCTGTTATATGTTTTGTTATTCTTGGAGTTACGGTTAACTGGAGAAGCTTTTATAAAGATGGTACAGTTACTCTTGCTGGTGTGTATGTGTATTTGTGACTGTGTTAGTGTGTATGTGCATCTCCTTCTATTAGGTTGACAAGATGAATGTGAATAATTGACTATATATATTAAGGCTTCTAAATTTAGAGCACTATGCATGACAGAGGAAATGTTAAGTCACAAAGTTGTTTGATGTATAATGTCAGTCTACGCACCACCTTTTTAAGCTTTTAGGCAAAGTGGTTATCAAAAGGGCCTAGGTTCGAGCATTGTTGTTGAAAATGAGGGGGAAAATTATACTTCCTCAACCCCAGGTTATCTTTTGCTTGAACATGTGTACAATTATTCGTAGTCATTATTCTGGTTATTGTTTTCTTCTTCTTTTTTTTTTTTTGATAATTTTATGCTTATTTAGTTAAAGATAAAGGTAATATGTACAATAGCTTATTAGTATCATTTTCTTATTGTAAATACTTGGTTGATTGTAGTTTTTTTTAAGATCTCATTCTCCTTTCTTCTTATTATATGGTTTGTAGTTTTTGTTAGATCTAAGTAAATTTGGCAATTGAGATGGGTTGATATTTGTAAAATAATTTACTTTTTTAAATATTCATAAAATAATTTAGGTGCATGTTGTTGTTGAAATAGGTTAAGAATGCGTATTGTTGTTTGGCTATTCGTGCATCGCATAGGTTCAATGCTACTAATACATTAATTTCTCTCTTACTTCATACTAATCAATCCCATCACCAAGCATACTATACACGATGAGCTATATATCCTATGCAATACATGACGGGTAATTTTTGGATGAGAACAAGTGCATCATAATTCATGTTAATTCATGCAATGATCCTGTCATATTGATGGTTATGATTTTGTGTAGATTAAAATTAATTTGCCCCCCTCATGAAGGAGTTTGACTTCGCCTTTTAAACCCATTTGATGTGAAGTAAATGCTTTACTTGGCACCGGTGGTGCAGCCCCTGTTTTGATGCAATTTTTATCTAACTGGGTTTCTTCTTATAATTGCACATAAAGTCAAAGATAAGTTTTTTTAAACTATAAGTAAGAAGTATTTTTATGCTATTTATTTTTTGACTCCTTAATTAGAGTTTGCGGCTCCGCCCCCCTAGTGTCATTACCAAAAAACAATGGCCTTACTATAAACAAAAGTTATTACCTCTCTTTGTGGCCTCTTATCATCTAAATCAGGTCTATAATTTGGTAGAGGAACCTTGCTTGCAACCACAACCTTCCCATAAATTTCACTGGACAAAAAATAGAGTAAATCAACGATTTTAAATAAATAAATAAAACTGCTACAGAAAAAGGATAGTAGCAACATTTTTTAGAACCTGCTACAAAAAAAAGGATAGGAATGAAAAATAATATGGTACCTATAAAAGCCCATCCTCTTCGCAAGGTTGGAGATTTGCTCATAATCGCGGCGATCTCTTTTGTCTTTGGATATTATCTCTTGCTCTTCGTTATTACGTAAAAGCAGGCTAAGCTTAAATCTCCATTCATCTATGTTAGCCACCGAGGAGGATGGCTGCAAACAGGCATGTTACTTTAGGCAATAATGACAATTCTAGTGACAAGAATAATTAGAACGGCATAAAATATAATTCCAGTCAAACATAGTGTTTCATTGATTACCACAAACAATACTCACCAAGACAATGTCAATAACAACTATCACACTCTTACAACATATTGAGAAATTTCAACTCCCAAGTCCCAAGTCTATGTGCTATTAGAGAATGGAACTATAGTAAAAAGTGTTGAGTTAGTAGAGTAATCTTGGAGGAGAAAAAGTAGGAAACTTTCCCAATTAAGACAGGTGATATGATACTTCATAGTTGAAAAAAATCACGGTTTGTAGGTAAAAAAATGTTGCTACAAAGCGCAGTGCCAGAAATTTATCCTCAATGTGTTGTAAGATGGCCATTGTGACAATGTTGAGGTGTAGGGATGGCCCTCAACCCTATTCAAGTGAAGTAGATCAACCCAATGGAAAAAAGCAAAAACATTGGCATAGCGCTCCACCTATTAGCAGCGCAAAACATAAATAGCGCAATGTAAAGCGCAAGCAACATGAATTTTGATTTTTTGAATAAAAATTTACTAAGCTTTATCCTTAAAACAATAAAAACTAAAATAGATTAATTTATTTTAGATTTTGTATATAAATTACAGACAATAGAAGTTGCTCACGAACATTGTTGATACAACATGATACACAAACATGTTCCATCTCACTACCCTCTAATTAAATAATGTATAACCGAGTAAGCTATAGCACAAAATAGTGTTTATAGAACAGAATAGCATTTAAAAAGCATACCCTGCACAGAGCTAAAGAGTGAGTGGTTGACCTATAGTAGAAGAATCCCGGTGCTATGCTATTAGATTGAGCTTTTAAGCTATGTAGCACACTATTTTAAACAATAAATCATCCTTCATTTTGTTCATAGAAGTAAGGTTACGGATCACCCTTAACCGTATTCCACTCCATTTTTGTTAATGCAGCAGCTAAGGTGTCATGGGGAGCGCCTGGGGAAATAACAGAGTCTAGCGAGGGCAGTAGGGAGGCAGAGAGAGCCGGTAAGAGGTGTCAGTTAAGTACTCCTTTTCGGTTCAATTCTTTCTTTTCATTGAGAACAAATTTTGTAAAGCAACTGATTTGGACTAATTTTCTCATCTAGGTCCAAAACGGGGATGAGTTAGGGCCGCCTTCGCCTGAATAGACATGACATCCAGGTGGACTAGGTGCCGCCCACTTCTCAGATAATCGTGGACCATAATCTTTCAGTTTGTAATGATATAAGGTCAACCAGACCTGAGCATTATTATAAGGTAATCAGTTCTTGATTCAGCCCACTCACATGCAGCATTCTCGATCTAGGTCAGGCATTCTCGATCTAGTCTCCAAAATGGACCCAAAATAGCATACAAAATCCAAACAGTTTATTCAAAATTTCTAGTTTCCATCCCCTAAAAATCTATATATAAAAAATTTGAAACCCAACCCAATTTAGGAAGAATTACGCTAATAATACCCAGTTCAGAAAACCCCATTAGCTCCGCATCAGAGTCAATAACAAAATAACAAATAGTGAATAAAACAAAGAAAATAAATGGAGAAATCAGGAAAATGGACCTTGTGATTGTCGAATTCACAGTCGTAATCGTCGTCTGAGAACTGCTCGACCGCATAGCACCCTCCACAGTAACCTCGCCTGCTGTCCCAAATCCTAGCAGCTGCTGCTTCTCCTCTGCCATTACTTGAGGAGTAACAATAAGAAGAAGAAGAAGAAGAAGAGATTGAGCGGCTCCATCTGAATCTCACAAGGAGACCTAACCCTAACGATCCAGGAGGCATCCCTCCCCGTTCACTCACTCTCCTTCGGCTTACCTTCCTCCCCCCTTCTATGGTGGCATGGCCTCACTCGCCCTTGTTCAGTGTTCGTTCTCATCCTTCATGTCTAGGGTTTTGGGCTTTGTCGACTTGCGGGTAATGGAATGATTTGCGGTACTAGGCCACTTTTTGAAACTATTTGCGCTTTTAGGCCAGTTCACAAACTATTTAGCACTTTTGGTTACCCAGTGTCACATCAGCAGCGGCCGCTATTGGGAATAGCGACCGCTTCATAGCGACCTCTCACACTAGAGATGATATTGTATAATGGACACAACTTGGTGTAACTAAGATCGCTATTGTAAATAGCGACCTTGTATAACCAAGGCCGCTATTCCCAATAGCAACCTCAGGTTGGCTCAATCGCAGTGTCGCTATTGGAAATAGCGACCTTAGTTATACAAGGCTGCTATTGACAATAGCGACCTCAGTTATACCAAGTGGTTTGCAATTATACAATACCCTCTATAATCTGCCAAGTGTGGCAATCCAATGTATTGGTCACTATGAAGAGGCCGTTATTCTCAATAGCGGTCGTTGCTGACATGGCACTGGGTAGCCAAAAATGCTAATAGTTTGGAAAGTGACCTAAAATCACAAATAGTTTCAAAAAGTGGCCTAGTACCGTAAAAAAATCGGGGTAATGGTATTTGGGATTTAGGGATGGGAAATGTGCCCGTTATACCCCGCTTCCGAATGACCCGAATTAGGAGGTGGAGGACTCTGCCGAATTCGTTCCACCAACTTCTGCACCCACGACCAGACACATGTACGTGTCAAGTACGGCTTCTCATTCTCGTAATTTAATCAAACTTAATAACAGTTTATTAAAATTAACAAAAAACAAAAACAAAATGCTACTTTGTTGTTCCCTTTCCTCCCATTCGCAATTTTCTATAAATCGTTCAAACAACGAAATTCTGATCGAGATCTGAATCTCTCTCAAAACCCTAACCCTACCTGCATCCCCCAAACGGATCCATGGCGTCTCGATGGAGGATGCTTCTCAAGGTCATCATCCTCGGCAGTAGCGGGTACGATTATGTCGATTCGACCCATTAATTTTGTTCAATTTGAGGGTTTCTTGATTTGCTAATTTGTTGATTTTGTTGATTTAGGGTTGGGAAGACGTCTTTGGTGAATCAGCATGTTCAAACCCCCAAATTTTTATTTCTTATTTTTTTTAATATAGGATTTAGGGTTTTTTTTGTGTGGTTTAATTGAATGGGGATTTGGTTGTGGTGATTAGGTATGTGAAATGGAAGTTTAGTAATCAGTATAAGGCGACGATTGGGGCGGATTTCTTGACCAAAGAAGTACAGTTCGAAGACAGGCTCTTTACATTGTAGGTGAAATCTTAGTGCTTAATTGATGTTGTTTAGCAGTTAAATCTGATTTTCGTTATATAGTTTGTACATAAGCGAACGTGGGATTTGTTTGGATTAAGTTTCCATAGTAACTGAATTATGATTTGTGTGGGTTAATTAAATTGAGAGTGAAATTGAGATAACGCGTGCATGATACTGAGGGTTAGCTGAAGCAATTGAGGATTGAATGCGGAGGGTCGAGGGGTTTTGAATGAGGAGAGTTAATATAGCACTTTTTGATATTTGAAGTAGATATTTAGGCTTTAGAAAGAATTATGTTTAACCTCACATTTGTTTAGTGAGTAAAAATACTTTTTCAGAAGCTAAACCCGCAACTTTAGGTGCTTTAAGAAAAAATGCTGAAAATAGTAGTTTTGGGAAAAGTACTTTTGATTAAACACACCTTTAATTAAGTTTTCCCAACATATACTTGGAGCATAAAAGAGTTTTCAGATCCAAAAGCATTCTCTAAAAGCAATGCCAAACATAACCTAATTAGTGCCTGCATTTGATGTTGAGAATGGTGATGTTTTCGGGGATGGTTTGGATGATTAGTATGTAAACTATATGTATCGTTAAAGTTGGATCATGGATGGGCATGTTTGTAACACCCCGAATTTCAAATAAGGATAAATTCGAGATTTCACAGGATCTTTACTTCACTTCGTACAATTTTACAAGGAATTTAAAACTTTGCATTCACAATACATCAGAGTTCCTTTACACTTGGTTTTTACACAGCGGAAGACTAAAAGATTACAACAATGAAATACAACTTGTATAACTTTAACATCATTTGCAACATCTTTAACTTCTAAACAGCAACAGCATATCCACTTTATAACTCCATGAATAGTCCATTACCTGCATGTCAATCTGTGGGCACGTCAGTTACTTACAACTGACAAAATGTTATACACGGCTATCCTCTCTATGCCGGGAATAGTATAACGATCTCATACTTTAACAAATCACAAAAAGATTGAATGAACAAGTAAAGTGTCAAAAGTGATTATTCTAAACATAAGTGTATGTCATGTCTTAATGCCTAATGCATACCATTCTACACTAGGATGACACTAATGCACACTTGTTCGGATTCTATGCATCCCATACTACATAGGTCCGAGGGCAAGCGTCTACGTTCTTTACAATACAGGGCTCGACCCCTCGCCATGAAAACTACCCGGTAGCAAAACAAAGTTCAGACTATTCCACGAATTTGAATCCCAGCCTTGGAGTCCACCGCCGGCTGTTATAACAGATTCCACATCGTGCGAATCGTCCCGTATGTGACCCTCTAGCTCAGTATATATATATATACATTGGAGACGGTAAACACAAAAGCCCATCCGTCCGACTACTCAAGATCCCGGAGTCCACCGCTGACCCGTCCTCATAGTCCCGGATTAAAATATAATAATCCGTCTCCCATAGGGCAACCTCAGTCCACCAACTGGGTCTATAGTCTTGGAGTCCACCGCCGACTATATAGAGCACCCCACTTACGTTTCCCTAAGTTTACTACATCTTCACTTATGTGCCTAAATTTTCTTAAGTTCAAGACATGAATAATTTCCACACGTAGAATTAGTTTTACCTCCTACCGGACTTAATCAACAAATACGAGATGGCTCTTTAGCCATATCTCCAAATCATTTCTCAAATCTTTTCTTTCAATAATGCCGGTACCGAGGTCTTACTAACTCTAAATCATAAACTTTCATGTACAAGAAATACGGGTACATATACCCTTTAATAACCATGTCCTAGACTTATTATGTTCATGTCTCTAACTTATCCATAATTTGTTCTATGTCTCATTTAGTACTATTCATGATTCCTTAATAATAATAATTCCTTTTCATGAAACCATTTCATTCAACATTGATCTCACAAAAAAAAAATTATCATTTTCACAAACATGATTTTATCACTTGCAATCTCATTTGCAATTTAAATACATATAATAATCAAGTATTCAACACAATTGAATAATCCCATCAAAGACAATTAATTTACATATCAACATTTTACTTTTCTTCTAATGATAAAAATCATGATTTTAAAATAATTAATTTAAGAACAAATTTCATTCTATCTCAAATATCTCTTTTCTTTACTACTCAAAAGCACAAGGAAAACCTCTAAAAATTATTTTCTCTAATATCTCCATCACATTTTAATAATGCTCCAATTTTTAAAAGCCTTAAAACTCATCCAAATTCCCTTAAAACTCAAAAAAAGATATAAAATAAAAAAAATCCCACCATAGGCATCGAACCAGTACACACCCAGGCAAAGCCCAAGGTAACCCCCACTAGCCACTAAGTCCATTGAACTTTGGTATCTCAACTACATACCGAAACCTCTTATGTCCACCCTCAAATCTTGCGCTCATTTAAATGATTAAACAAAAAAATTGTTTTGGGCATACTCAGATTCGAACCCAGGCCGAAACCAAGAGACAACGCACGCTCGACCACCGGGCCACTTGCGCACAACGCAAGTAAGTCACTTCGGTGGCTTTTGTCCCAAATATTTGCTCTCTCATTATTATCATAAAACTCAAATTTTCATGTGATCAAATCTTTCCTTAAATAATTATTTAAACTGAAATTTATTCACTAACAGAAACTTTGGATTAGAAAAAAAAAATTCATATTCGATAATAGATTCAAATTTCAAAGTCATTTCTTCTCTTTTGTTACAAGAATTCATTTTAATCAAACTAGAAATTTTGTAATCTCTTACAAAATTTTAATAAAATATGTATACCCATATTTTACATTACCAAAACTCCATTTTTAATTACAAAGAAAATCTCTCCAAACATTTTCACAATTTCTAGTTTCTACACTTGTACATTAACATACAAACTACAATTTCTCTTCTCATTTGCAAGCAACAAGACAATTAGTTTGCTCTTTAAACAAATGTTAACATTTCTATCACTTAACATATATGAAAACATGAATTTATCTTCTAATTATCACATCAAATTTTTGCTACTCATTTAGCATGCAATCCCTACAATTAGAAAGTATAGGATCACCCACCTTGATAGCTTGAACAATTGAAAAAATGATCACCACTTCTGGCTCCAAGACTCCTAATTCCTCTTCTCCTTCTAGCAATGGCCTCCAAGCACAAAACTCTCTTTTCTCTTTCTTTCTCCTTTTTTTCTTTTCTTCTTCTTATTTTCTTTCTTTCCTTTCTCTTATTTGTTTTCTTTTGGTGTGTGAAATGAGAAGAAATTGGTACTATTTGTAGGATATGTTGAGGGTCAAATTTGCAAAATTACACACCTAATAACTCACTCAAATTAATTTCTAACCCTTCACATTTTATAACCCTCAAAACTCCTAAACTCTTCACCTCCTTATAACTCCTACATCTTTAAAAATCCCAACTCCCATAACCCCTACCTCTTCCTCTCCCCACTACAAAAAAATCCGGTCACCCACTTTCATATTCCATTGTTGGCTTTTGACGGAATAAATCAGCAAAGCAAAATTCAATTTGCTGATATATACTCCATGGGCCCCATTCACAATTCCATTTCGTCTTATTTACCAATTAATAACATGCAGCCCATTTCTTCAACTTAGTATAATGTGCTATTCCTTCTTCAACCCAAACCGTGGGCCCATCTCCAAATCATTCCATTATATTACCATTTCATTTATATTTACATATATGCCATCATGGGTAATTTCTTTTATACAACCAGCACAACCATTCTCCATATATATCATATATATAATTATACTCTTAAAAATTACGGGGTGTCACACGCACTCCAAAATTTATTTTGAAAAACAAATGTGTTTAAGTACGTTTACTGAAACCACGTGTGTCGCACGTAGAACATAAAATACGAAATTTGGTTTTATCAACGGAAAAATATTTAAATATAATAAAATTTAACATAAGAAAATATATTTATTAATTTTATGACGTAATTGCTACGTACGTAGAGAACACGTGCATTATACGTGCGGAAAATCGAAAACTGCATTTTAATCAAAGCAGGGGAAAAATAAATTTCCGCTTTATAAAATATATTTAAATACATAAAAATAAATAATTTAAACTTATAGAAAACATTGTACGTAGTGGTGGAAACACGTGCATCAAAACACGTGAAAAGCACGTAAATCCCAGGGATTGAAATATTATATTTTAGTTGACTCAAAATTGAGAAAAATCAATACGGAAACTGTATAAATAGTCGGTGATCAAAATATGCGGTAAAAGATGTTACAAAATATACGTGCGTAACACACGAGGGCAAAATTGTAATTCTAATTTTGCGAGGTGTTACAATGTTTTTCATTCTCTTTCTTCATAGTTGCACATTGCCATTTTTTTTTGATGAAAAGATGACCTCTGTCATCGTTTCATTAACGAGGGATAACGAAACAAAGTAGTACAGCCAATACAAACCAACCAAGATCCTACTGAATCCTACATGCATCCTCCATACAGAATGAGACAACGAACCAAAGTAGCATCAAGAGTACATCAAAAGAAACAAAATACATCACAACAGACATCAAGTAGACTCTACTAGTATGCTTAGGCTCGCGCTCTCCACCCTTTGGCCTGAGACTCTACTCCTCCTCGGACATCTTTAGCTTCTTCTTTGCTCCCACAGCCCCTGCCCAATCATGTATGAGAAGGAAATTTTTATGCATAGAAGTTGAAAATCTGTAACTAATATTTCAAAAGCACAAGTCGTTTCGGTTTAGCCATAGATTCCACAGGGTTGCCGCTACTGTTATCTCCCAGGCCTTAGTGTCCTCTTTCCTAATAAGACTCTCTCTCCACCTACCCCACGCATCTAAGGAGGATGTAGTTAGCTGTGTACACCCAAACCCTCTACATACTATATCCCACGTAAGTTCTGCCCTAGGACAAGTGAAGAATAGATGTGTTGTGTCCTCATCCACGCTTAAACAGTTATCGCATCTGATGTCGATTTGCATGTTTCTTTTCGTGAGATTGACCTTAGTTAGGATGGCATCGCTGTGCACCAGCTAGCTGAATACCTTAACTTTTAGTGGTGCCTGTGTATTCCAAATGACATTCTCCTCTTTACATCTTATCCCTCCGTCATTTAACCACTTGTACATTGAGGCCACTGAAAAGGTTTTTGACTCTTCAATGTTCCACCATCTATCATCTACCTCGTTAGTCAATTCTCCCCCATCTGATTGTATGAGCCTATTTAGTTCTTTGAACTGCCTGACGGTCTCCTGCGATAGTCAATCAGTGACCGTAAACGTGAGCTTTCTCCTTTTCCAAACATCTGCCACCAATGCGTCGGGGTTAATTGTAATTACCGCAGCTTGTGGGAATGGATTTTCTAACGTTCTACTACCGCACCATTTATCCTTCCAAAACCTAGTGTTTTTCTCGTTCCCAATTTTGCAACTTATATTTGTGTTAAAAATATCCCCTTGTTTGACCACCCCTTTCCAGATGCCTGAAACCCTTCCTAACACACTATGCCTGCCGAATCGGTACCTTTTCCTCTTACGAAAAAGTTCAAATGAGCGGGACCACCACACTCTTTGTCGTCTGTTGATCTTCCACCGCCATTTGCTTAGCAGTGCGTGGTTCATGTCGTGGAGATTAACGATTCCTAGCCCTCTGAATTCTCTTCTCTTGTACACTCTGTCCCACTTGACTAGCTGAAACCCTTTGTTTCCCTCCTCCGTTCCTCTCCATAAAAATGTCTTCTCATCTTATCTATTTTATAGAGAACCCACTTTGGCAGTTCGTAAATCGACATCAGGTATAGTGCAATTGCGTTTAGAACCGAATTAAGCAAAGTGATCCTACCTCCTAGGGAGAGGTATCTACTCTTCCATCCTGTCAGTTTCTGAGAAATTTTGTCGATTAGGGGTGTCCAGTCCTCTCTTAATAATGGTCCCGGCCTGATTGGCGTCCCTAGATATTTAGGGTCTGTTTGGTTTCATTTTTTGGAAATATTTTGAGAAATATCTTTTCTCAAAACGCGTTTGGTATCGTTTTCCAAATGGCATCTTTTCTCAAAATTGGCTTTGAGATGTTTTCCCCTTTTGGCCGCTTCCCCTTCTTTCATCCCCATCTTACTGTCGAAAAAAAAAACCCTATCACCATCTTCTCCTCTCTCATCACTCCCAGGTCGTCACCTCTCTCTTCACCATCTTCGCCACCCTTCCTCTATCGTTGCTTTCCCCCTTCCTCTTTCTTCGCCGACGACGATAGATCTGAAATCTATTAAGCCCCTCGCCAGATCTGGAAAACCCTAACTCCCTCTTTCACCCCTTCTCACCTCGCACGATCATTCATTGCTCTCTTCGGGCCCCTCCTCACCCCGCACGGAGCTCGATTAATGGTCTGCGATACCAGATCTGCTTTTGCTAGAAGGTGTCTTCGAAACCGTAGCTCACGAATCCGACGCCTGTCGAGCGAATCCGTCAGAGACAACTTCTTCAGGTTTGGTAAGCAGCAATCCAGGGTATGTTTCATATCTATGCCCAATTTTTTGATTCTGTTATGGTATTTGGTCTATATTTCCACACTTGCTTCATAAAAAATCCCTTTTTACGGTTAATTTAATGCACGTACTGAAGAATTGAGGGTCCAAAATTGTTATTTTTTTTGGGTTTGCTGTGATTTCGAAATCTTCAATACTGATTTGTTTATGGAGATCTTGAGTACTGATTTGGAGATCTTGAGTACTGATCTTGAGTACTGATTTGTTTATGGATAGTACACATCATCTACAATTTCTATAGTAACCTCAAATTAACACTGTTCACTGCTAATGTTCACCAATGAATGACTGTTATTTAATACTGATCGTTAAAGGAAAGGAGATTGAGATGGAGAGTGATCTTGGGCTTTGGCCAGCAATTAATGTGCGTACATTTATTGAGTTGATGGAGGCCGAGGTTGATCGGAATAGTTTGAAAAGTGCAAAATTCGATGGAAGACAATGGACTCAATTGATGACTTTATTGAACCAACAATGTAATCGTTCATACTCTCTTAAACAAATAAAAGACAAATATGGACGACTTAAGATGCAGTGGAAAGCTTTTCACGATTTGAAGAATCAAAGTGGTTTTGGTTGGGATGAAGAGAATCAGACAGTGACTTGCGATCCCGATGTTTGGCAGTCATATGTCAAGGTTCTCACCTGAATTTTTTTTTTTATGCTAATGTGGGATTATGATCGTAATATACTTTTTATTGACTTTTATAGTTGTAAACTAACAACACAATAACTTATAAATAGGCACACCCTAAAGCTTCCGAATTCAAATCGAAGGGTTTGGCCAACTATGATGTGTTGACCAAAATTTTTGCTGATTCTACCGCCGAGGGTCTGCTATCTAGGGCTTCATCCCAAAGGGTGTATGACCTCGACGAGGAACAAAGGGTCATGTTTGAGTTCGCCCACCCCACCCCCCCCCCAATGCACCACATGTAAATTTGGATGATGATGATGATTACGAACCAATGTTTACGGGGTGGGGGTCTCATAAGAGACGGTCTAGTGGGTCTAGTGGCCGAGCAACAAAAAGCTCAAGAATGGATGTTGCTGTTCATGCCAATGCTGAAAAGTCCATTGCTAAAGCAGAATATTATAAGAAGAAGGCCAACATGTTTGATCGCTCCGTCCCAGACGATCAGTCGTCCATTGACAATGCCATGTTAATACTAAATGGTTTGGATGGGCTTGATGATGCTATGATCGATTTGGCACTGGAGAACATAATTCATGACCCAAATTGGCGTATAACCTTTGTTCTAATGAAACCGAAGTGGAGAGCAGGGTGGTTAAGCAGACTTGCGAAAAAATAAATGTAATTTATTAAATTCCATAAAAATTCATTATGTATTATTTAAATGTAGCAGTTTTTTGACATATGTCTGTATTATTAGTTGGGTGATTATATGTAATGGCAGAATAGTGGGCTTTGCTAAAATGGGTGATGGATGGGGTGGGTACAAGACATTAGTAGTAGCTGGCATGGCAATTTTAAAAATTGCAGCTCTACACTAATCATGGTGATTTGCTTAAACAATTGTTTTATGACAATATGTTTTGAGGATACAGCCAATTAGGGATGTGATGATGATTTATTCTGATCCTATACGACATTATTTGGGGGACTTTTGTGATTGATAACTAGTATTCAAAACATGGATATGATGATGTTATATTCTGATCCTATATAATATAATTTGTGAGACCTTTCTAATTGGTTACTAGAATTCAACATATGGATATGATGAAGATATATTCTAATCCTATATAACATTATTGTTGAGGCATTTGTGATTGGTTACTAGAATTCAAAATATGGAAATGATGATGATATATTCTGATCCTATATAACATTATTTGTGAGGCTTTCGTAATTGATTACTAGTATTCAAAATATGGATATGACGATATTATATTCTGATCCTGCAGTTCTTATTTTGGATAATGACAACCTTGTCGATTCGTTGTTCTGGACCTACACATGTTATCTTACATTTGGAGTGTCTGACAACTTTCAACATGGTTATCATTGTTACTAATATATATGATATAACACCTTTGGAATTCAAATTATGATGGGATATAACACCTTTGGTGATACCTTTGTGATTGACTACTAGAATTTATCATTATGGATATGATGATATTACTTTCTGATCCTACAGTTCTTATTTGGGATAATGACAACCTTGTTGATGTTGTCCTGAACCTACAACAGTTGTTATCTTATATTTGGAGTAATGGCAACTTTCAAAATAACCATGTCGTTACTAATATATAAATTGAAATAAAGTTTCAAAGAATACAACCCAGTTAGGATTATCTCTCATGGTCTCAAAATAACCAATACAATGGTTTCAAAATAACTATTTTGTTACTAATATATAGCAGCTGATAATCTCCCACCATGGTGGGCATCAATACTGATCACATCATTGTACTAGCTTGTGTACACAGTATAGAAATTACAACCCAGTTAAACTGAAACCTTCCTCAAAGAAAGAAGAAGTCATCACAATTTTGAGGTAGACATCAGAATATGTTGGAATTTGATAAATAAGGCAATCAATGGATATGATGAATTTTGTAATGGATACTACACTTTCAAAATTTGAAAGTGATGATGCTTTATTCTGATCCTTTAATACTCTTTGGAGTAATTATTGTTGTTTGCTTTAAAAGAAGATAATAACTGGGTTGTATCAGTTTGTGATGACATTTTCTGTTCTTTGAGGAAGGTTTCAGTTTAACTGGGTTGTAATATCCATACTGTGTACACAAGCCAGTACAATGCTATGATCAGCATTGATGCCCATCATGGTGGGAGATTATCAGCTGCTGAGATGGTTTCTGTTTTAGTAACAACATGATTTATTCTGAAACCATTGTACTGGTTGTTTTGAAACCATAGGAGATTATCCTAACTGGGTTGTATTCTTTGATACTCTGTTTCAGTGTAACTGGGTTGTAATTTCCATACTGTGTACACAAACCAGTACAATGATGTGATCAGTATTGATGCCCTAAATGGTTGGAGATTATCACCTGCTATATATTGGTAACGGTCCTTGGTTATTCTGAAGAGAGAGGTGACGAGTATGGGTGACGAGAGAGGAGAAGATGGTGATAGGGTTTTTTTTTCGACAGTAATATGGGGATGGAAGAAGGGGAAGCGGCCAAAAGGGGAAAATAGCTCAAAGCCAATTTTGCTGAAAAGATGCCGTTTGGAAAACGTAACCAAACGCGTTTTGAGAAAAAATATTTCTGGAAATATTTCCAAAAAAGTGAAACCAAGACGGTTATTTTGAAACCAATGTATTGGTTATTTTGAAACCATGAGAGATAATCCTAACTGGGTTGTATTCTTTGAAACTTTATTTTCAGTTTAACTGGGTTCTAATTTCCATACTGTGTACACAAACCAGTACAATGCTGTGATCAGCATTGATGCCCATCATGGTGGGAGATTATCACCTGCTGAGATGGTTTATATATTAGTCATAACATGGTTATTTTTTGAATCGCATGTATTGCTTATTTTCAAACCATGAGAGAATAACCATAACTGGGTTGCATTCTTTGAGGAAGGTTTCAGTTTAACTGGGTTGTATTCTTTGAGGAAGGTTTCAGTTTAACTGGGTTGTATTCTTTGAGGAAGGTTTCAGTTTAACTGGGTTCTAATTTCCATACTGTGTACACAAGCCAGTACAATGCTGTGATCAGCATTGCTGCCCATCATGATGGGAGATTATCAGCGGCTGAGATGGTTTATATATTAGTAACAACATGGTTTCTTTTTGAATCACATGTATTGGTTGTTTTGAAACCATATAGGAGATTATCCTAACTGGGTTGTATTCTTTGAGGAAGGTTTCAGTTTAGCTGGGTTGTAATTTCCATACTGTGTACACAAACCAGTACAATGCTGTGATCAGCATGGATGGCTATCATGGTGGGAGTTTATCAGCAACTGATGGCTGCTGGTGTTGGCTTCTGATACTTGTGAAGGATGTCATGGCTGCTGATGGTCTTATGTAATGTCTGCTTCGGACTTCGCAATTTTCCTGTCGGTTTCAATATGTAAAATATTGATAGAGTGTACAATTACCTTCCTATGATGAGTTCTGATGCTGCTAATGGCATATGATGGACACTGATGGATTGGAATTGATTTTTTTTTTTTTTTTTTGCTTTGTAAGAGGTTCAGTTGTAATTTTCACATTAGAAAGTTCTAATTCTTGTTACTATGTTAGAAATTTTGAAGGTTTCTCATGCTTGTAATGCGAAATTGATGGTTGGGCTATCCCAGTTTGTAAAATAAATGTAACCAAACAGAAATTTGTAATGGATATTTTGTACATTTATTGAAAATTTGCATATTGTGTCCAATTGCTGTATTAGCCGACTCTACCACAATTCAAATAAAATTTTACATGGTCGAAAGCTTGCCAATGATAGGAAGCTACCAAGAAGGGAAAAAAACATGAAGTAGTAAGAAAGCAGCAACGATCGTCTAGAAAGTCTGTTCTGCGGGTTCATCAGTACCTGTGTAATTATTAACTCAAAGAAAAATAGAAAAAGTACCTGTTAGAGCAAGCTTCGGGCAGCAAGTAGCAACAAGCAGTAAAAGGGGTAATATAACAATATATAACATGGAAGAAATAAGAAGTAGCAGTGCAAATACAATATAGAAGGAAGCAAAGAACTGGGACAATATGATCATGTAAGTAATAATTGTAACCAGTGTATTCAAGACTTCAAAGTATATTCAATTGATAACCAAGTCGCAGTTAATCAATAATCATGTAATCAAGATTCGAGGGGCATGTAATCAAGAGTCATGTAATCAAGAATCATGTAATCAAAAATTAAGAGTCATGTAATCGAGAATCATATAATCAAGAATCAAGAGTTATGTAATGAAGAGTCATGTAATCAAGAATCATGTTTAGTGGAAATCTCAAGTTTATCTGTTTTATTAACTTATCTAATGCACGCAATTCTGTGTCCCATACCACAAGTTCGGTGCATATCAATTATGTGACGTTTAGACTTAAGTAGTGAATTCTATAGGATTATGTACTCGGGTCTTCCAGTGATAGCATCAAGATATGTAATCAAGAATCACGTAATCGAGAATTGTGTAATCAAGAATTGTGTAATCAAGAATCAAGAATCAAGAATCACTATTTCGGGAAACACGGGCCCCCTTCCGAGTATACTCCCCGATATTGTCCACTATTAAGTTGTACCCTTATAACCCTGACTTGTTATTTTTTATAATTAATTATGAACATATAGTTGGTACGACTAGTGGAACGGTGTAATCAAGACAGTTAATATAGAAAAATATCAAGGGCAGTAATCATGGTATGAGATGAAACGGGTACATGTATCAAGAGTAGTTATTATAAATTATCAAGTGGTATAAAATGCATGCTATCAATCTATTATATATATGCAAGTTATTATTACAAGAACAATAATACACTCAGTTCATTAAATATGAAAAATAACGGGTTTATATAAAAAAAATGTAGAGATAAATTTTTAGACAACATCACATATATGCATTCAAATTCACTTTTCCGTTGTTACAGAAAAGGAAATCTGATTCCGTCAAAGATTCTAGAAAATAGACTCCTTTCCGGTTCTGACGCATATTCACACGATACATTCTAGAGACAGTAACTACGCGTACAAATTCATTCTTCGCTGGTTTCGATGTTTCGTGCGCATTCTGAAAATTCAGAGTCACAATACTACAATTGCGATATCTCATAATCTATACATCGGATTGGGAAACTGTAACATGTTCTGGATATCTAGACTCGAAGGGCTACAATTTTCATTTAGAAAGTTTTTCGATCCAGTATCGGGAACATGGTCAAATTCTCAGTACAAGAGACCGGTTAGTGATCCCGTGCAAGTTCAGAAATTCACGATATAACAGTACTAAAATCGCGATATCTCGCAATCTATACATCGGATTGAGAAACCGTAAGATGTTCTGGATTCGAGACTCGATGGGCTACGATTTTCATGTAGAAAATCTTCAATCCAGTATCGGCAACATGGTCGAATTTTTAGTGTAAGATCAAGAAATTTAGAGATAGGAATGTTGAATATTCGATCGCGAGTGAGAGCGGCGGATCCGCAATGTTACTCTGTTTGTTGGGTCTGCTGCTCGGTGAGTGAGAGCGGCGGATCGCAAGAAATTTAGAGTTAGTTTGCAACTAACTCTCTGTTTAACCCATTGGTTAGCGAATCTGCAATGTTATCCTTTGACTTTACATAGTCCACAGAGATAACCCCAGTAGAGAGTAGTTATCTAATTGTATCATGTCTTCAACGAATATGTCTAAATTTACCATTATAGATATTGCTCTGTGGTCTACAAATTGCAGATTGACTATCTGAATGTATGTAGATTGGAGGCACATGCTTCGTCCACCTTGGAATATCCTCGAGGAAGTGGCGTAACCATTCAGCCTCTTCCCCACATTTTTCCAGTGCGATAAATTCAGATTCCAATGTGGATTTAGCGATCACTGTTTGATTCGATGATTTTCAAAAAACTGCTGCACCACCTAGTGTAAACACATAGCCACTAGTGAATTTTGAATTGTCATTAGATATCCAGTTCGCATCACTGTATCCTTCAAGTAGAACCGGGTATCTCATATAGTGCAACCCATAGTTACGAGTAAAACGCAAGTACTTTAGTACTCTTGTAATTGCTTGCCAATGCTCGCTTTCCAGGATTACTCGTATATCTACTTAGTTTACTCACTGCAAAGGCTATGTCTGGTCTTGTACAACTCATTAAGTACATTAGACTGCCTATGATTCTAGAGTATTCTACTTGAGAAATACTCTCACCTTTATTCTTGGATAAATGTAAAGTTATATCTATTGGAGTTCTTGCGATTCCAGAATTATCTTTATCAAATTTTCTAAGAATATTTCAACATAATGTAACTGGCTTAAGATAAGCTCGTCTGATGTTCTTGTAATTTTAATTCCCAATATCACATGAGCTAGTCCTATGTCTTTCATATCAAACCTTGAGTTCAACATGTTTTTAACAGATTTAATCATCTGATCATTGCTTCCAATAATAAGCATGTCATATACATACAAACATATAATGACATATTCACTTTCTGTGTCTTTGACATATACACATTTGTCACATTCATTAATCTTGAAGCCATTTGTCATCATGACATTGTCAAATTTCTCATGCCACTGCTTTGGAGCTTGTTTCAAGCCATATAATGACTTCACCATTTTACACACTTTCTTTTCATGTCCTGGAGCTGAAAAGCCCTCAGGTTGTTCCATGTAGATTTCTTCTTCTAAATCTCCATTAAAAAAAGCTATTTTTACATCCTATTTGATGTACTTCAAGATTGCATAGAGCTGCTACTGCAAGTACCATCCTAATGAAATTTATTCTCGTCACAGGAGAATATGTATCTAAGTAATCAAGACATTCCTTTTGTTTATAGCCTTTAATTACAAGTCTTGCCTCTTATTTTTCAATTGATCCATCAGGTTTCATTTTTCTCTTGAAGATCCACTTGGAACCTAAAGGTTTACTACCTGGTGGAAGATCCACTAGTTCCCAAGTATGATTTTGCAAGATAGAATCAATTTCACTCTTGATGGATTCTTTCCATAGAGGACCATCACTAGAGTTCACCTGCTTCCTTGAGGGTTTGGGGTTCACCTTCAAGCATAAAAGTCAATAAATCCAGACCAAAAGATTTTTCCATTCTTGTTCTTTTACTGCGTCGAGGTTCCTCCTCAACTTCTTCGTGTTGGTCTTCACTATCTTCACTAATAGTCTCATGTGTTCGTTTGGAGGAACTTGGTTCCTCCTTTGACTTACATGAAAATACATCTTCAAAGAACGATGCATTTATAGACTCTATTATCGTGTTCTTTGATATATTACTGATATCGGATTCGTACACCAAGAACCGATGGACACTACTGTTAAGTGCATAGCCAATGAAAATGCATTAATCAACCGTTTTGGTCCTATTTTCACTTTCTTAGGTGGACGTACTGCCACCTTGACAAGACATCCCCACATTCGCAAGTAATCGTAGGATGACTTTCTTCCTTTCCATAATTCATATGGAGTTTTATCATCTTTCTTTTTGGGCACCTTATTCAAAAGGTAGTTAGCTGAAAGACTAGCTTCTCCCCACAAGTTTGGTGGCAAACCAGAACTTATTATCATTGCATTCATCATTTCTTTCAATGTACGATTCTTTCTCTCAGCAACACCATTGGACCGAGGAGAATAATGCGTTGTCATTTCATGTATAATCTCATGCTTAGCACAAGCACTACAAGGAATTTGTCATATACCAACGGAGACCTGTAGTGACGGATCACTAAAACCGTGGGTATAGACATCATATACCTACAGACGTGTAGTAAACTGTGGGTATAGGTATCCTATAACTTTAGATCTTTTAATCCGTAACTATAAGTTTTATTGACAGGTTAAAACATTGTGGGTATAGTCCACCCCACTAAAAAAAATTAAGTTACTTATCCACCAATTAAACCCCTTAAATTATTTTATTTGCCTCCAAACTTTTTCATTTTCCCCCCAAATCTTAAATCCCCCAATTTTAGGGATGGAATTCGGGCTACTTGGGCCGGGCTGGGTTAGACCGGGCTTTGCCCGGTTTCGGGCCTGCCCGGGCCGGGCTCGAAGCTTATGCGGGCCGGGCCGGGCCGGGCTCAAGGTTGAAAACCTTGGCCCAGGACCTGGCCCCTGGCCCCTAAGTGTAGGGGCCGAGCCGGTTCGGGCCAGTTCGTGGGCCGGGTCGGTGTTCAAGGGGATTTTTTGTTGTTGTTGTAATATATTAAAAATCAAGTCTTAAATTATAATTTAATAACAATTGCAAAGAATAAAATTTCATAAATAAATGAAGTACATGATTTAATAAATTTGAATTTCTTAAATAAAACGAAGTACATAAATAAAATTCCATACAAATTAGATCAAATTACAAAACAAGGGAATTACTTAAATTTAAAGATCGAGATGGCCTCTATTTAGATTGAAGAGAAGGCATTGGACTATTATCGTGCACTTCTACTTAACCTAAATATAGAATCTCATCACCCTAAATTTCCCCAATTAATTACAATATATTGATTCATTGAACATCATTTTAATGTAAATTGACTAAATGTAATAGTTCAGTCATCGCTACCTGTTGATTCAGCTTGTGCTTCAAGTAAGTCTTGGGTCCTCTCTTCCGCTTTCATCCAATCTTCGGTGCATACTAGCATCTCCAAATTTTTGGCTGTCAATCGGTTCCCGTTCGGGCTCATTATCCTGCCACCAAGAGAAAAAACACTTTCCGATGCAACGGTTGACACCAGTTGTAACTCATATTTCCAGTATCTGTATTTTTCTACTGTATTTTCATTTATGGTATTCTTGTATTCAATTTGAGATCTATATTGTTGTTTCAGTTCGAATAAAGTCATTCTTTTGTTTCAACTCAATTTTGGTGCCAAGATTTATTTCAATTGTATTGTTCGTTCTGCTTTTTTTTGTCTTTCTTCATGAAGAAATGGACTGTTCATTCCATCTATTTCTTTTCCCCTATTTTAGAGAATTTTGACCCAATCTCTTGTTGGATCCCACTCAAAACCTGCTATCCAAATACCCATTAACCCAAACCCTATACTATTTAAACCTACTTAACCCTAACCTAGATTACTGTGTAACCCTAATTACTAATCCAGCCGCCTACTACCTTCTCCTCCTCGTCTCCATCTTCCCCTGCACACATCGAACCCATTAGCCCTGCCATCGCTCCCATTTACCTTCGACCTCATCGCCCTCACTCCCCTCTTCGCCATCGCTCCTTCGCCATCCAGTCGAGCCACAACCACCGAAATCCATCGAAACCGCCTTCGCCATTACCCCCCTTCATCATCTCCCTCACCTCGTACCATCGCCGAAACCCATCGCCTCTCACCACCACCGCATCACCCTCACCCAACCTCCGAAGACACTCCGTCCTCCTTGTCGCCGTTCGAGCCCAGGAGCACCCATCGCTCATCTCCTCTATTTTGGAAGCGAGGACAGAGTTTGCTGCCGCGGTCGCTTCCTAACCGCAGCGTCGCCACCACCATCACAGTCGTCGCCGCCTCTTAGTGGGTGTCGCAGTCACGCCGCCGGTCACTGCCGCCATCGCCGTCGTGGTTCTCGCTCTCTCCCTGTCTGACACTGTGAAGGAGGGAAGAAGAAGAAAAGAGATTGGTTGAATCTGTGCCATTGGATTCATCGAGATCCGTGCCACTTCTGATTTGATCCGATCTGATCTTCACCATCAGATCTGATCGTAGCCATTGATTGCCTTGATCTTGATCATCCCATCAAGATCAGTGCCGATCGTGCACTCCGTTGGATTCGTCGACTACTCCCCTAAGGTAAGTATTCTTCTTGTACAAATTTTTGTTCTGGTACAGGTGTTGAATTGAAAATACTGTAAATAGGTTGTAGTTGTGACACCTTCTTGTCTCATCATTTGTTGATATTGAATTATTCATCATTGATCCCATGATCTCAAGAGTCACAACTCTTCGTTGATGTATTATACAAACTACTTGGACTCATTTTATCTCCTAGTCACTTGAACACATGAAACTAAGAAATCCTAGACTTGTAGATGTGAGTTGTATCATGTATGTGATGATCTTACATTCGTTAGAGTTGAGAAATACAAGAGACTTGATGTTTTGATTCCCAGAGCATCCGTATTTGCATCACACATTAATCTAGACTCGTAATAGTCATTTATCATGCAACTTGTATATAGAAGAAATTTACACTTGCTGCTGTTTTTGTCTTTACTTGATGTTTAGACCTGTATAAAATCAAAATCAGAACTTGAGCCCTGAATATGAAATGTAGCTCTAAATGTCTAGTTGTCGATAGCATCCAGAATTTTCAAATTCCGTGTTGCGGTCTAGGAGATATCGTAGTTTTACTTCTGCTGTGTCGGTAGTCGCAGATTCACAAAAACTGCTGCACCTCTTTAGTTTACAAATTATTTTAACTATACTACCAGTAAGTAAATGACCCAAAATTTTGCATGCTGTTGCTGGACACCCTAGAGAACATTTCCTAATTTTATCAGAATTAATTAATAATTTTTTAACCCTGTTTCATATGTAAAAACTCAGATTCACAAATTCTGGCTGAACACAAAAGCTGTATAGTTTGCTGTTTTGACACATATTACCACAACTTTCATGTACCTTAATTATATGCGTTGGAACCGGACAGGAGTCTAGTTTCTAAAACTTCTGACGGATCCACATTTTCTATCTTGTAGCAATGGAAATCGCAGTTTTGGTACAACAATGTCGTGCTGTCCAGATTTAAGATTTTCGTTGTTCTTGATATTTTGATTCGTGTTGACCCTCGAACATGCTATATAAAAATCTCAAACTTGTTCCATGTTCATGATTATGTTTACTTGACTTGTTTCGCACACTTTCATTCTTGCTTGATGATAATAAATAATAAGCCGGGGTTTAAGGAAAAGATCATAGTAGTGGACAATATAGGTAAGTGTACTCGGAAGGGGGCCCCGTATTTCCCACTTGATACATGTCTCATGAACTAGTATATTATTATTCGATTCATGAACTAGTATATTATTTGATTCATGAACTAGTATATTATTAATCGATTCATGGACTAGTATATTATTTGATCCATGAACTAGTATATATATGATTCATGACTTGTCTTGTTATGACTTGACACATGAACTAGTTATATGATTACCCGATTCATGAGCATAGTTTGCTTGATACTTGATACCTGAGTACACCGCCCAATAAACTCCATTACTAGGCCTAAACGTAACTGATTGTATGTAGCAACCATGTAGTAAAAGTATGGATGCATGAAGTGCTACCTAGATAGTAACAACCACAAGACTTGATACATGAAACTTAAACTTGATACATGCTTACTTGATACTTGACTACATGATACATGAGACTTGATGCTTGTACTTGACAACTTGACACTAGACTTGAGACTTGGTTCTTGATACTTGTCACTTGATGCATGATACCATTACATGTTCACTTGCCACTTACTCCACTATTAGTATTTGTTACCCAACCTGGTCACTTCAGTTGTCCTTCTTGCCAGCTAGTTTCTTGAGTTCCCACTACTTGTTGCATCCCTATTACATTCTTGATTCCAAATCTTGTTCCATGTTGCTTGTACTTGTTTTACTATTTGTGGCCCTAACTTGCACTAAGAGCATTTCTCTTGTTTTCTCTATTTTCTCCTTTTATTTTTATAAACAGACTTTGGAGATGTGTTTCCTGCTGGAATTGGTGAGCAGAGATTTTAGACATCAGTTGGAGAAAGGACATGCTTAAATTATTTGTTTTCTTTGTGTTATTTATTTTCATGCTACTTAAAACTTGTAACGGGCTTATGTTTCCGAGTTTTATCTTTGATTCAGACTTGAAAACTATTTGGATATTATTATTTGTTTCAATTGTTTTCCATTGCTTAATAAATTATTCATGCATGCGTGGTTGTGTTTACTTGTTATTTTCTTGTTGAAATGCTAAGTCGATCCAACAGCTTATGGATGATGTTAAAATCATTCGCTGGGCTTCGTCACGTGCTCGTATTCCGTGTTTTTGGGAAGCAGGGCGTGACACCGGTGTTGTTAGCAAATCTCTAGCCATACGAGAAAGAATAGTAAAAATTGCTTCATTACTCTTCCAATACTCTAACACATTTTCTAAATCTTCAACTGTACTTTGTGCATTATACCAATTCAACTCATTTGGTGAATTGGTTCTTGGTTTTTTTGATTTAATAAGATTTAAAACACTACTACTAGCATGACTCTTTCCTTTTGCTAATAAGGAGGAAGAAGAAGAAGAAGAATCAACATTTTGTATTTGTGTTTGTGTAGTGTTAGATGAATAAAGCCTATCATAAGAATCATATAACCTAGTCAAAATATTCTCAAATTTACGAGTAAAAGCAAAATGATCAAAATCTAGTATTGCATCGTGTGGGGCATAAGTGTAAAAAATTTCAATTAAATTTTTTGTACCATCTAATTTAATCATAGGATTCATTACACTTGCTACACAATATAACATAGGAAGTGGATGAAAATATTTTAAAATTTTACTATATGCCGCATTGACCATATCTCCAATAAAATGGTCATTTTGCAAATCTTTTAATGTTGTCATCATAGTCACAATTTTAAGTAAAATACGACTAAATGTAGATGAATATGTTTTTGAAAATTGCAAAGTTGCATCGTTAAAAGGTTCTAAAAATTTATACAAACTATCAGCAAAAAATCAAAATTCATCATCTAACATACAATTTTGCATACCCATTGCGACACAAAAATCTCTAAGATTAAAACGATAATGAAGAACAACACCTAATAATTCAAAGGTAAAATTCCAACGATGTATAACATCTTTAGGAAACGTTTACATACAATTTCCCTAAGTTTACACCAATCATGAAAAGCTTGATAAATTGGACCACTTAAAGTAATATAATGTACACAATCTCTCATTACATCAAGCTTATCATTTCCATATTTTAGTGCATCTTGCACACAAAGATTTAAAATGTGACAAGCACACCTAACATGAAAATTTTTGGGTTCTATAGGATCTAAAGTAATCTTCAAGCTCTCAATTGCCTTAGTATTGTTGGAGGTGTTATCAAAACCAATAGCAAACATTTTATCATAAATACAAAAATTATTACATGCTTCCATAATGTGTGACTATAATTTCACCCTTATGTGGGTACCTAACATATCCAAATGAAATTATCCTATTTTGAAGTATCCAATCCGAATCTATCCAATGACATGTTACACACATCATTGGAACACCGTTTACTCCTACCCACCCATTCGATGTCAATGAAACTCTAGTGTTTAGTGATTTTAGTATTGCTATCAAAAAATCCTTAGTCTCATTGTAAACTAATTTACAATCACTCTTAACTATATTTCTAGCAACTTTTTTATAATGGGGGTTGAAGGAGGTTTGTACAAAGTCTCTACATATTTTTTTTTACCAAATGAATATGGTAATTCACCCCTAATTACTAACTTAGCCATTTCCCTACGAACGAGATCGTGATCGTAGCTATGACTATCTACTTGACCGGTTCTTGGATGTATTTTTTATTGTGTGAAATTGTCTTTCGAAAATTGTTGTTGATATTTGCTTAAGTGACGTTGAAGTGTATCCGTGCCCTGATCCTAATTTAAACTTATATGGTGTTTGACACTTCTTACATATTTTAAGTCCTACACTCTAATCATTTTGTGAAGAGACAAAATTGAAATAATTGTGTACTTCGGATGTAGTCCCTCTAGTTTTCCTTGATGTTAGAGAAGGACCATGTTCCGATGGTTGCGGTTCTTCATGATCTTTTATTTCTATAGGATTTGAGTGTGTTTCATTCATATCGGGAAAGCTATCATAATTCATGAATGTTTCTTCAATGTCTATATATGGATTTGGAAGGGAAGGAATGTTATGACTAGTGGATTTTTGACTACTATGTCTACCACCACCGCGTGATCGATTAGAGGCCATTTAAGTATAAAAAACTAGTGTATGTAAAAAATTAGAGAGAAAGCAACAACTAAATGTATGGCAACTAATAATTTAAAACAAACAACAATCTATCTCAATTAATAAATAACAACAATATCAAGAACTAGTGAGTGAGTAGTGTGTGTATGTTTTACCACTTCACCAAAATTACAAAAGAAAATCTAAAAAAATGAAAGGAAGAAGTTCAAGAAAACCAAAATTAATTAAGAGATGTATATGAGAATAATCAACTATGTTAAATCTACAAATTAAAAATATACTAAAATACCGTAAGAGTGCTTGAAGTTTGAAGAATGATTGTTGAGAAAGTTGAGAGCTAGTAGTATTGATTGTTGTTGATGAGTTGATCACTTGATTGTTGTTGATTTTCCTTCCTTCAAAATGTAGAGAGATTTGATCTTGCAAACTTGACAGAGTGTTGATCACTTGATTGTTGTTGTTGATTGGAGAAATAGTAGAGAGAATGCGAGATTTGAGTGAATTGGTGAAAATGAATGAAAGAAATGGTATGGTATATATAGAATATGAAAATTTTATGATTTCCTAAAGTACCCCCCAAAACAAGCCAGTATAAATCCGTTGGGGAGCTTTTTAGTAATTTTTAATTTTTTTTTCTCAAAAAAAAAAAAACTGAAGCCAACAGTCGGCCCGAACCCGGCCCGAGCCCGGGCGGGCCGGTTCAGCCGGCCTCGGGCCTCAACCAGGCCGGGCTAGACCGGGCTTCTTTGGCTAATTTGAGGACTGGACCAGACCGGGTTGGGGGGGCTGGTTTGCAGTTCGGAAAGGAGGCGGTCCGGGCCGGGCCGGTCCCGGGCTAGCCCGGACCTGATGCCATCCCTACCCAATTTATTCAATTTCTCTTTCTATCTCACCCGAATCCCCTCTCTGTCTCTCTCTCTCTCACACCTGAATCCCCTCTCTCTTTCCTCTCTCTATCTCACACCCGAATCCCCGACTCACCACGTCGCCGTCGTCGTCCTGCCATGTCGCCGTCGTCGTCATCGTCCCTCTCCCACCATCGTCGTTGCTCCTCCATCGCCACTGCCGCCGCCGTCTTCCTTTCCACTGTCGCCGTCTTCCTTTCCAATTAAACCCGATGTATGAATTTGATGCTTGTTTTGCTTGGTGCTTCCCCCTTAGTTGATGAATTTTGATTGCCATGTTGTTCTTTACCATGCTTCACTGATTAGATCCTAGACTGCCATGAGAACATCGAGAAGATTGCCATGGGTATTATTCTCATCCTCTCTAACCCTAATGTCGATTTTGATGGCGTGAATCAGTCGATGCTTGAATTTCCCCCAATTCTTATGTCGATTTCGACCCTTCTTCTTCTTTTAGGGTATATTATAAAATCACAAGATTTCCCGAAATCCTAGCAACTCAAGAAGGTCAAATTCTTATATTCCCCCCCCCCCTCTTTGTACTTTCAATTGATGTATATTTTCTAATTATCGCTCTTTATTTTTACAGGAATTCCCGAAAGACCGACTTCTTGAAGTTGGCAGTTGTTCTGAAACCCTACGTATCTGAAAAGGTAGGATTCTCTTCCTTTCCCCAATTTTTAATTCCGAATTTATGTTTAGATTTCTGTTTACTTTTGATAAATCTGAGATGGTAGATGATTTGGGTTGTTGTTATTAAGTTGTTTAATCTCTGTAATTGAGTATGCTATTGTGCATAATGTTATATTATTGTTTAGTGTTCGATTCTAGGTTTGTATGATTACTGGCATATTGAATCAAGTATGGTGGACATGGGAATGTAGATTTGTAATTTTCATGATATTTCTTGAATTTGTTTTGGTAAGTCGACTTACAAACATTGTTCAGTCGACTGCCAAGTATTGTTTTAAATTTTGTCTGAAGTTTTTATGCTCTGGACAGTCGACTGAGCTTAGCACCAAGTCGACTGACCAGTTGTATTAATATTGTGTTCAATTTTTTAAACTCTCGACTGCCTACTCATACCAGTCGACTGTAGCGAATCAGGTTTCTTCAGATTCAAATCTTGGTACATCTTTTGAGGCGACTGTTCACCTTTTTACTCTTCTTTGACCATATCTAAGCCGTTGATTTTCCTTTTCCTTTGATCTCAGCCATCTATTTCCTTGTAAAAAACCTAAAACCTACCCCCTTCCTTTCACTTTTACCCTACCTATTTTTTTCCGATTTGAAGAAGAGAGAAGAGAAGTCGACTGCACAGTTGCTGCTGCTGTCAATTTCCAGTATTGTGAAGATCAAATCCGGCTGATTTCTTGTAGATTTTTAGTCTACTTGAAGTTTTAGAGTCTCCTTGTTGGTATACTCCCTTTCCTCTCTTTTCCTTCTTATTATGGCTCCTAAGAGATCTAAAACATCTCATGTTGATGAGGGTTCATCTTCTAAGGATTACATTCAATATCTTAGAAGTCCTGACCTTGTAGAAAAATGGTTCATCATATGTTCCATGATAATTTTTCCGAGTCGGTTTGTTAATTTTTCCGATCTTGATAGGTTTAATCTCGTATCTTTGTATCAACATTGTAGTCTTTATGAATTCTTGTCTTTAGAAAATCAACCCTACTACTACCCTCAACTCATTTATTTGTTTTATACAAATATGAGGGTTGTTCAATTGGATGATGGTGAGGTACTCATCTATTCCTCTGTCAAAAATAAGAAGATGAAACTCATCTCCGAAAGAATCAACCTTATTTTGGGTATAGACGATGAAGGGCTTGACTTAGGAGAAATTTTGATGGGTGATGCCACCATTTTATCTATAATTTATTTGCCGAATCATGGACCCCCTATAAAAAATAGGTCCATTACCACTGTTGCAAAACTTGTTGCACAGATACTATCATACAATATCATTCCCAAAACATGGAGTTATGATCAGTATTCCATGGAATTACAACAAGCCGTTTATGCAATATTCGGCAAAATCAATCTAAATTGGGGTCGTATCATTTTTTCTAAGCTTCATAAGTCTCATACCTCCTTTCTTCCTTTTGGTGCCCTTCTTACTCGAGTCTTTTGTGCTTATGATGTCGATCTCGATTCAGAGACCAATGTAGTAAAGCACTATGAATGTTTTGATCGTGCAAGTATAGCACGCATGAAGCTTCTTGCTTCTCCACCTAGGTCAACCTCTAGGACTTCCCATCCAGTTCCTTTAGCCACTTCAGCTCGTCCGTCTTCTGCTTCTAGTTCCTCTCGTCCTCGAGCAGATTTTGATGATCCGCGCAGTATTTATAATGTTGTCAATTATATCATGGATCGTTAAGATTTTCTTGAGTTACAAATTTCCCATCTTACTCACCTGTTCACTGCTCAATTTCCTCCTCCCTCTCATGATGACCAAGATGAAGAAGACGAAGATTGATGAGTTCTTATTTTTATTATTCTCTATGTATTTTATTTTTTCTTATTGTTGCATTTTCTCTCTACTTTGTAATCATTTGAACTAAGACTAAGTTTCTATGAATGCATTTTGTTTTGTATTGTTTTTTTGTGTGTGAGGAATATTTTTTCCACTTTTTTGTTGATGACAAAGGGGGAGAACATATCAGCTTTTATGTTAATTTGTATTCTTTTATGTTAATTTGTATTCTTTCTTAATTGTATTTTATGCTTTATATATTGCTGTTGTATGGTGCGAACATATGCATGCTTTGTATTATGCATGATTAGTATTTTTAAGCTTTCACCTATGCATGTTGTATAATTGATAGGGGGAGCATATGAGCACTTGTATTATTCATTCCCTTTATTTTAAGCTATTGTGTTCTCATCATCAAAAAGGGGGAGAATGTTGATTCTTGATTTTGATGATTACAACACAATGCAAATTTGTTGTTCTACTTCCTACATATTACAGGATATACAAAGGCGAAATATTCTAACAGGCTTCTTAAAGCAAGTTGATCAAACACAGCTACGAATAAAGTTCTTGTTGCTAATTGATGAAGAAAGCTACAAGGTTGCCAGCTTACAAGATAAAGACGAAGGCTAAAAGCTATCTCAAGACTCAAGACTCAAGAACAAGACATATGCTTCAATTTATTGTATTAAGTGTCTTGTAATAATTGTAATCTTTTTTGTTTTCATTGAGTCTTAGAAATTCTTTAAAAGCCTTGTCACACACACTCACACATTATCTTTAAAATAATTGAGTTTTTAAAACTTAAAAAGATCGAAACAAAGATTGAAAAAGCTCAGCTGTTAAGTACTAGTCGACTGCCATAAGGCACCAGTCGACTGTCTTAGTACGAAACTGACTGAACTTATTCAAACTCTGATCAGTCGACTCATAACGGCAACCCAGTCGACTGTTCAAGACGTTTCAACAGTTTGCTAATTTCAAATTTTGATTTTTTTCGAATTCAAAAAGGTTATTTTTGTTGGTTGACAGTTTGTACAACTGCCTCCCAATGTTCAGTATTTCTAACTCTATAAATAGAGAATAGAAATCACTGTGAAAAAGTTAACAACTTTCCAAGCTTTTTTGTTTTTCAAAGTTTTCAAGCTTTTGGTTCTAAAACAAGAAGAAGCACTCTAAAGCATTATCTTTCTAAGTCTTGGTTCTCTAAAATCAGTCTTGCATAACAGTGATTTCGTTTGAGACTGATTTTGGAAGTTGACCTAATAGCCACACATAAAATCACATCCACAACACGGCTATAGGTTGATTGTGAACTTTTTGTTGTTGTTCTTCACTCTCGGGTTGTGGGAGTGGTTTCCTCTCGGTTAGAGAGTAGGACTCTATAGTGTAGAGTCAGGTTTGTCACTCTTGGTGGAAGAGTAGGTCGCTTTCTCTAGTTGTAAGAAAGGACTACGGGTTGGACAAGGTTGTTGTCTAACGCCGTAGGGTGTTCTTGTAATTATTTCAAGAATGGTGGAAAATCTCAAGTGGGTTGCTTGGGGACTGGATGTAGGTCGGGAGGACCGAACCAGGATACATTGTGTGTACTCTGTAGTTGTATCTCTTTGAACTTGCATTTCATTTTCTTACTTTATAGCTTTATGTGAAACTTGTCTGGGACAGTCGACTGTGTACTTTTGTAAGTTGACTGATCAGACTTGTACTACTGTCTCTAAAAACTTGTGTGATAAGTCGACTGGCTCTTCTATAAGTCGACTGATCAGACTCGCGTTAAAAATACTCTTCTTAACTGTCGCTTCAGTCGACTGGTTTATCTCTTCAAGTCGACTGATCAGAAGAAAAGTTTAGTTCTGCAATTTAATTTCTATAAAACACTATTCACCCCCCCTCTAGTGTTTCTTGCCTTGCCTACAGGATCCAACAATTTGCGGCTTCTCTTAACGCAGAATAGTGCAAATGACCCTTAACTTCATTGTTTCCAATGTATCATATTTATATCTGATAGTGTAGATTATTAAATTGGGATACTGGGTCAGACTGGATCGTAATTTCTGATAGTGTAGATTAGGTTTGAAGAATTGGTTGTGAACAAAGTGGAAACATTTGTATCTGCCACTCTCTGTTTAAGGAGGAGAGATGATACCATCTGTCAAAATCACCCTTTTTTTCTAATTTTTGTTTAATTTGTATTTGGCTTTGTTTAAGTTTCACTTCTGATGGATGAAAACTTAAAAATGAAGTTAGTAGTAATCTACAATTTTAATTATCTTATGTTAATAACACATTTTTACTGATGTTTCCGCAACATATCAAGTGTTGTTTATTATGTTTAAAACTCTGGCATGTCTGTTATAATATATAAAATGAAAAACCTCAAGAATATATTTGGTTCATTTCTAGGTGAGGCTCACTCTTTGAAGGTTGAAAACATATTGTTTCAAGGAAAATATGACTTTCAAAACATGATGGTATTTCAGGTACTTAAATCACTAAAACCTCATGAAATGCCTTTTATACTTTTGATCGATGTATGCCTGTTATAACAAGTGTTTGATTTGTATTTCAGTCATCTACCTATGATAAGTAAAGTGAGATCTCAGGTTCGATGCTAGATTATGTCTTAGTATTTACTTTTTAAAAAATATTATGACGTGCATCGCACGTGCAGATTACTAGTACTATCTAATGAGAGAGATTGATTGTTCTTTGCACTTGTCAATGTTGCACTTGTCATTGTAGCTAGCTCAAAGATTAGGAAAGCTGCAAAAGAGAGGATGGAGACCTCGGCGAACTATTATCTTGTGTAATTGGGATGCTGAAGAGTATGGCTTGGTCTCTCTCTCTCTCTCTCTCCCCCATCCACCCACTCATGCAATTACTCACTCAACTCACTTGTCGCTCATACATGCATCTTCTTGCAGATTGGATCAACAGAGTGGGTTGAAGAGAATAGAGAGATGCTATATTCCAAGGCAATTGCATATATGAATGTAGACTCTGCAGTAGCTAGTCCTGGGTTTTATGCAGATGCAACCCCACAACTTGATGAATTGCTCAAAGAAGCAGCTAAATAGGTATGCATTCTACAGATCTACCATTTAAAATCTAAATCTTTTTAGGTTTTTAACTGTGACAAAAGTGTCAGAGCTGATGAAAAGTTCATGGTTTGCATTTACGGAACTGCCCGAATGGGAATTATTTGTTAAGTTTAGAACTTGACTTTATGTCTAGTTTATCAAATTAATAACTTATATGTATTTTGGCTAATCAAGTAACTTCATCATACATACATATATAGAAGAATGGTGGATAAAAGATATCAAGTTAATATATGAAGAGGCAAAGGCAGGAAATGAGCCAGAGCCATATGATGCCTTTACTATTAATGGCCAACCTGGTGATCTCTATCCATGTTCCAAGAAAGGTGACTTTTTTTACTTAATCTTTAATAAAAACTCTCACAAATATGCATGAACGGATCTCTAATCTTTGTAACATTTTTCTCGATGTTCAATATATCTTGCTACGTTGCACTGTTTTTATTGGAGTTGCTAAATCTTTTCAACATTTTTATGCAGGTTTGCGGAGGAGCTACACTTGGTCGCCTCGTGTCCTATTTAATGAGGAGTTCTTCTATATAAAATGGAAATTACATTAAAGTTCTAAAGTTGCCTGAAGCTT
Organism: Hemerocallis citrina; assembly: GCA_017893485.1. Taxonomy (NCBI): domain Eukaryota; kingdom Viridiplantae; phylum Streptophyta; class Magnoliopsida; order Asparagales; family Asphodelaceae; genus Hemerocallis; species Hemerocallis citrina. The sequence goes on from CM030360.1 coordinate 299,743,854, forward strand.
AATTCTAACGGTAACACGAGTTTCCAATCATTATTTTAAATAGCTTTTTGTTCTGTGCTAAGGAGCTGTAATTCTGGTGTTAAACAAAGTGAATTTTATTTTTTAATTTGACATGCTTGTAATACTTCATTAATTTTTAATATGATTGAAGTTTAATTTTATTTAATTTTGTTTCATAAACCCTTTTATTTATTTTATTGTGTATTTACTTTATAATTGGATTAATATTATAAAAGAAAATATTAAATTATCATAAGCGTAATTAATAAGAAAAAATTGTGTATAGAGCGATGAGTATATATTCAAATATGTGGATGCGAAAACCATCACTAAAACCTATAGCAATGGAGTTTCAACCGTGGGTATAGGAAAGCAAGAGGTGTCGTTAAAACCTATACCAAAGGATACGAAACCGTGGGTATAACACCGAGGTTTTGTCCAACGGGTGAAAAAACCGTCGCTATAGGCTATAGTGATGGCATTGTACCATGGGTATTGCTAATTAAAAACTACAGAAAAATATGTCCGTTGGTATAGGTTTTACGGGCTATACCTACGGTTTTCCGCCTTTTACCCGCTGATTTTTGCTGTCACTATATGTCAAAATCCTTGTAGTTAAGTGTCAGCAAATGGCGATTCATATTCTCCACCTCGATCGCTTCTTAGCACCTTAATTTCTTGTTGAGTTGGTTCTCAACTTCATTTTTATAGAGAATAAATTTCTCTATAGCTCCATCCCTGCTTTTAAGCAAATATACATTGCAGTATTTTGTGCTATCATTAATGAAGGTAATAAAATATTTATTACCACCTCTTGTTTGTATCATTTTCAAATCACAAATATCAGTGTGAATTAGATCAAGAGGTTCAGTGTTTATTTGAACACTTTTAAACGATGATCTTGTTAGTTTTGCCTCAACACAAGTTTCACACTTGTGTTTGAAATCAATTTGGAATGCTGGTATGTGATTCAAGTTAATTAGTCTTCGCAAAGTATCATAATTAACATGTCCTAGTCTACCATGCCATAAATTGGAAGACTCAAGCATATAAGTAGAAGAGCTAGCTTTATTGATATTCTTGACCATGGTCATTACATTGATCAAGTTTAAACATTCCACCATTTATGTATCCTTTACCAACATACATTCCACTTTTTGACAAAACAAATTTGTTTGACTCAGACACTAAATGAAATCAGTGATTATTAAGCAACGAACCAGATACCAGGTTATTACGGATTTTAGGAACATATGCAACATTGTTCAGAGCCAGTTCCTTTCCAGAAGTCATCTTCAAGATCACCTTGCCTTGTCCCTTGATTTCTGAAGTAGCCGAGTTCTCCATAAACATCTTCTCCCCATTCTCTAATGGTTTGAAAGTGGAGAACATACTTCTGTTGGAGCACACATGTCGAGTAGCTCCAGTGTCAATCCACCATTCCTTCGGGTTTGAACCTAACATATTCACCTCTGAGATCACAGCTAAGAGGTTGATATCGGAAACATCTTGAGCAGTGCCTTGAATCAAGTTTGCTTCTTGGTTCCTGTTCTTCTTGGGAAGTCTGCATTTAGTAGACTTGTGACCCATCTTGTCGTAATTGAAGCACTTTCCTTGAAACTTCGGCTTCTTGGAGATTCCTCCCTTAGGCACCAACTTGGGACCCTTGTTGTTGTGCTTATTGGAACGTTGTTTATGTTCCACTACATTTGCCCTGGTCGCATGATCGATGACTCCGACCTTTTCAGATCCTTTATTATCAAGCTTGACAATGAGATCTTCAATGCCCATTTCTTTTCGCTTATGCTTTAGGTAATTCTTAAAGTCTTTCCAACCTGGTGGTAATTTTTTAATTATACATGCTACTTGGAAACTTTCACTTAAGTTCATACCTTCAGCATGAATCTCATGCAAGATCAGTTGTAGTTCTTGAACTTGACTGATCACTGTTTTAGAATCTACCATTTTATAGTCTAGGAAGCGGCCCACAATGAATTTCTTGGCGCCGACATCCTCAGTTTTATACTTATGGTCTAGTGATTCCCAAAGTTCTTTAGCAATTCTTTTGTCAATGTATACATTATACAAAAAATCGGCTTATCCGTTCATTATGTAATTCCTACATAAGTAATCAGCATTTTTCCAAGTATCCACAGTGGCAATGACTTAGTTATATTGCTCATATTTCTTAAGATTGAGAGCTTCTTCGTTCAAGAATCTTGCAAGATTCAGTGTGGTCAGATAGAACATCATGTTCTATTGTCACCTTTTGAAATTCTGCCCATTGAACTTCTCAGGTTTCTCCCTATGGGAGACTGAGATAGGTACAACGGTTGGCATTGGCACTCGTGCCGCAGTAGCAGTCGGTACTTGCATCGTATCAGCAACTGGCACTTAGACCGTTTCGGACACAGCAACAGTAGTCATTTTGATTCTGAAAATTACACAACACGAGTGTAAGTTTCCAGATTAAAGAAAAAGAAAAGAAGTGCCTCAAAATCGGAAATCAAGAAAATCAAAATTCTGTTTTAAGTTTGTTATCAAAATTTTTTATAAACTTTCTTTTACAGTAATCATTTTGATTATGAGGCATAAAAACAGAGAAGAAAATAGGAGAGAAAGAAAAACCAAAAAGAAAAATAAAATAAATAAATATCAACTTACAAATAACAAATTTCAGATGTTACAAGATAGAGTAGTCGAGGCCTGTGTATCACACAATGTCCTTAAAACAGATTTTGCCTCTTTCGGTTGCTGGATTGTGCGAAGACGTCTGTCTCCCAGGATGCAACGACCAGAGTGTTCACGTAGGCATCACGTAACACTCTCGAACCGAGCTGCAGCGACAGAATTCTATCACCGACTTACCAAACTTGACAGAACTAAAATTTGGAGGAAGAAAGAAGATGACTGGTGCAGGGAAGAAATGAGAGGGGAGGCCTCTATTTATAGGGCCAAGGTTAAAATTGTAACGACAGACAAGACTATAAATGCCTTCAGTGTAATGACAGACAATCAATTGAATGCCGGCACTGTAACGGCAGACATCAATCATTCCCTTTGAATGCCTTTAGTGTAACGACAGACAAAACATTCAATACTGCATTGAAACGGTAGACAAAACCGTTTCTGCATTTATTTCAGCCGTTTACAAAAGAAAAATCAAAACTGTAGCAAAAGGTGGCTCTGCACGGGGTGGGGTCATGTCGGTCCGGCATTCGTGTCCGCAGGTCGTACGGGCGCACACAAGTCGCATGTAATCTAGTCTGAGATTTGCACCCCTCCTGCACGCGCGAAAGAGAGCCTCTCTTCTAGCTATCTTACAATGCTTCGAAGGAGGTTACTATATATCCTCTTCTATTTCCTTTGATTTTTCTGATGTGGGACTATGTTTCCGTAACCCATTTTCAAGAATGAAAACGTCTCACTTTGAGAGACAATTTCTCATTCACCCCTTAACCGTTTTTAGCAAATCAATATATGATTTTGATCTACTCACGAAGGAGAACACAAATCAATCAAGATCTCTCAATAATTCATTGAGGATCTTACTCAAAAATTGCTTAAAAACTGATTCGTAAATGGTGTATAAAACACCCATTTTCTAACATCTCCTCCACCACTTCAAAATAATTCCAAACCTACACAAATCCAGCGTCGAGCGGGCACACGGTGGGGAACTGGCTAACGGGATTACAGTGGAGGGAGAGTCTCTCGAAGGTGGGGAACAGTGGATTCAGGTTATCGTCAAAACAAACAAGAGACAGAACACCCCCCCCACCTCCTCCTCTCGAACTCACAAAGAAACATCGGAATGGAAAGCGCAAGCCAGTACCTTGCTTCAACTGCGGCGATTTGGGCCACTGCAGGAAAGATTGCACAAAAGAAGTTCGATGCCTCAAGTGTATGAAATGGGGTCACCTATCATATATGTGTACTAATGTGGTCGAGACTAGCAATGACGATGCACGCCCGATGAGTAGAGGCAGGTCACCCGATAGTCCAACCTTAATTCGGCTAGCAAAGAGCCTGGACACAATCAAGAACGAAGAGAAGTGGCTCTGTCAATGGTGTGCAATTGCTGGAGTGAGGTCAGGGAGCCCATCGGAGACTCATCTCCTCCAAGCTCTAAACTCAAAGTAGCCAATGAGGGCCCACAGAGACTGGGTGGCGAAGAAAATGTGCCACCTTCAGTTCCTCGTGTCCTTTCCATCGCCGGAGAAGGTGGTTGAGGTCACTAGCTTGGGAACAGTGGACTTTGGCCATTTCAAGATGGAATTTTTCGAATAGTCAGCCTAGATTCGGAGCGGAGCTACCACAAGGCGAGAAGTTTTGGATATGGATCCATAACGTGCCACTTCACTTTTGGAAGAGGAAGGCCCTCCAAGAGATCATCGCCGACTTTGGCTCGATCGAAGAGATCGACGAGAAGACAGTTCGCCGCTCGGAGATCGTATCAGCGAGGATACTCATCAAGAGTGTCGACATCTCTTTAATGCCCCGTTTTGCTAAAGTATTCTCTTTTGAGGAGTCGTGTCTGATCCGATTCGTGCTTGACAAGCGAGCAGAGACAGAAACGAAGCTCTCAGCCATCACTTCCCCCACTCATTCATCTACACTTAGAGATGACCGATCATACAAGCAGGTGGTCTCACCAATATGGGACCTAACTTTAGACGGGGCTCACGAAGTGGAGCGCGAGCACAGGGAACTCATCAGAGTGGCAAGAGGGAAGGAGCTAAGCCATGAACACACGATAGAGGGATCAGAACCAGGGAGAGTTACTCCGATCAAAAGTGGCTTCACCAACAGATCCAATGGCCCTAGATGGATGGAAAACTATGGATCTGCACACACCACCAGATTTAGGGTAGTCTCGAAGTTCCAGATAAGCCCCTTCGAAAAGGGGGCAAAAGAAAGCCCAAAATGGTAGTCAACTCCTCAAAGTTGGTGGTGGGAAGCGGCGGGAGGAGCAGAGGGTGGAGACATGTCATACAAGAGAGGAAAATGGCAAAAGCGCCTTGGAAATCGTCATGCAAAATGACATGCAAAGTCAAACTCCAAAAGGGCAAAAGCAGGTAGCTTTGGGTCGTGAGACTACCACTTTGGGGAAGACGACGAGCAAAGGACGGAGCATTGACAGAGAGTTCAACCCAAAAGAGAACAACGCAAGGTTGGGGGAAGAGATACAGGGAAAGGGGAAAGCTCGAAGTGGAAATATACAGAAGGGGAAAACGTTGGATAATAGCAACGAAGGGGGTAACGAAGAGCCTAACTCTTCGGTTCTATCGATAGTCCCCTCGATTACTTCGCCCTAACACATCGAGTGCAATGCCCCCTGCTCAGAAGGTGCCATGTAGCATCTCCTCTGACGAAGGCATCATAAATGGCGATCTTTTGACTCGCAGTCAAAGATTAGCATATCGTGGTCTTCACTCAGAGCGAAAGAGCGCTCAGAGTGATAGGCTCTCGGTTGAAGAGGGTTTTAATGATGGGATCTCGAATGTAGAGTGTTTAATAGTTAGGCCTGTATACGACCTTGTATATGGTGGGGGGTTTTAAATGAGGAGTTTTTAAATGGGCCCAAAGAGGGGTCCAAAATAAGGGGAACCACAACGAATTATATCAAAGAGGGGCCCTTATGCACAAACCCAAGTAATTGTATCCCCGTCTCACCCCCTGGTCTAGACGACGAAGATCGAGATTATTCAGAAGAAGAATCGATTGACTCTGAGGGACTGGCTGAAGAGCTTACGGGTATCTCACCGAATTTGTACCCTCCACATTCCCTCCCTCGCAACCAATGGCTCCAGTCTCGACTCAAGGCGGTACAGGATTCAGTGTTCAAAAAGTCGCTAAGAGGGCTATTAAGGAGTCCTTAGACGACTATCTAGAGATTGCTGCAGCCGCTAAGTCGGCTAAGACAAGCGATGGAGGTACATGTTCTTTCCTAACTTCTATTTTAAATTTCATGACTGATACTGAGATTTTTAAGCTAGCCGAAACATGTGGTCTTGAGGTTACCGATACTGATAGGAACGCTTTCCTCCTTAACAAAATTAGAAAATGGGAGACCGGTAGGGTCAACCTTAATTCGAACTCGAATACCAAAGCGAGTCACGGTCCCTTACCTAACCGTAATTAATGCAGGCTTTATTCTGGAACGTTAGAGGTCTCGGTAGGCGGGGCAAGCGGGAAATGGTTAAGGAGTTCATAGCAAAATCAAAGGCTAACATCATGGGTCATCAAGAGACCAAGCTTACACACATGTCTAGACTTAATAGGTTGGGGGGAAATCGAATCTCTGAATGGAGAATGTCCCCATCTATTGGGGCATCTGGGGATATCGCTCTAGGTTTTAACCTAGATATTTTTGTTGTCTTGACGAGCTCTACGAGCAATTTTCTTTGTCAGTCTTGCTTCAACATAAAGCCGACCTGTGGACTTAGTCAATTATGGTGGTCTATGGTCCGCACACTTCCGCTTCTAGGATGGCCTTCTGGACAAAACTAAGAGCGATTCAAACACACCGGCCACACCCCTGGGTGGTGGGGGGCAATTTTAACATCACTAGATTCGCCTCAGAACACAAAGGCAGAGGTCCCAGTGACTCTGATCGGGAAGTGTTTAACGAGGTTATCACGGTCCTAGAACTGGTGGACATCCCCATCTCTGATAGGTTGTTCACATGGTCAAACATGCAATCGTCGCCCATTCTAGCGAAACTTGATAGGATTTTGGTCTCCACTGACTGGGAGACCAAATTCCCTTTGTCCGCGGCTAAATCACTTCCTAAACCCACCTCGGACCATGTACCTGTTTTCCTATCCTCTAGGGAAGTTCAACCCAGGAAATCACCAAAGTTTAGATTTGAGAAGGCATGGTTAGAAATCCAAGGCTTCCGCCACATGGTCTACGAGAGTTGGTCTCGCCCCACTACGGGGATTGAAGCTACTGCCATATGGTGTGAAAAAATCAGAAGGCTTAGGTGCAAGCTCAGGAAATGGAACTGGACCAGATTTGCACTGATTTGGAGGGCAAAAGAATCACTTCTTGAAGAAATTGAGGAACTGAAGAAGACTGAGGAAACTAGAGATCTGCTACAGGAAGAGAGTAAAAGGTTGCTTCAATCTAGACTAGAAATAGACCAAATCTACAGGCTTGAGGAAATCAAATGGCAACATCGGTCCAGAATTTCGTGGCTCAAAGAGGAGACGCGAACACGACATTCTTCCATCGAGTAGCAAGTGCCCGGCGTAGATCTAACCTCATTCACTCGATCTATTCAAACTCTGGAATGATCCAAGGTGACAAGGGTATCAGAATGACATTTCAGTCCCATTTCAAACTACTTTTTAGACACAAAGCTGACCTGAGGGTCCCTCTCCATCACGATTTCTAGCAGGACTCGGCGGGCAGCTCCGGACATATACTGCAATCCCTAGAAGCTCCTTTCTGTAAGAAGGATGTCTGGGAGGCAGTCCAACAACTTGGCAAAGACAAAGCCCCAGGTCCCGATGATTTCCCGATGATCTTCTATCAGACATTCTGGGAGTAAATCAAAGGCGATTTGATGAGGATGTTCGCTGATTTCTACGACCATAAGCTCAAACTAGGAAGAATTAACTTTGCGGAGGATGTGCTGATTCCTAAGAAAGAAGACCTCTGGTGGGTGGGAGACTACCGCCCTATTAGTCTCCTTAACTGCTCTGTCAAGATCATCACCAAGACTCTTGCTAATAGACTGGGAAAGATGATGGATGGTCTCATTAGCCACGATCAGACGGAGTTCATTTAAGGAGGATGTATTCAAGACAGTATGGCTACGGCTGAAGAAACTATCTATCAATGCCACACTTCGAACTCTAAGAGCTATCTCCTGAAACTGGATTTCGAGAAAGCTTATGATTCGGTCAAATGGGACTGTCTCCTGGAAGCACTTGCTGGAAGAGGCTTTGGGGTTAAATGGATCGGATGGATCCACACGTGTCTTACCATTAGCAAAACTGCAATTTTGGTAAATGGGGTGTCGGGTCATCAATTTTCGTTCAAACGGGGCCTCAGACAAGGGGATCCGCTTTCACCCCTTCTCTTTACCATTATGGCAGACGTACTTTGGTCCATGATGGCTAATTGCAGTAGAGCAGGGTGGATTGTATCGGTGGACAAGGGAGTAAACCGCAAAGGTTGCTCAATCCTCCAATATGCAGATGATACTATCCTATTTGGTAATGGCAACCTCGGGGAAACAACCGTCTTCAAAGGTATATTATATAGTTTTGAAGCTTGGTCTGGACTTAGGGTAAACTTCCACAAAAGTGCTCTCATTCCCATTGCCCTGACAACGGAGGAGGCAGTAGAACATGCGACAATTCTCAATTGTACCACTGAGAGCTTCCCCATTCAATACCTGGGATTGCCACTAAGACCTGGAAAACTCAAAAAGGCTGATTGGCTACCCATTATTGATCGGGTTGAGAACCATCTAGCAGGCTGGAAAGGTAAAGCCATATCTGTGGGAGGGAGAGTCATGCTTATTAATGTAGTCCTATCAAATCTACCAACATATTATCTGTCTTTCTTTGAAATGCCGCGATGGGTTATTTAGAGAATTGAACGGACCCGAAAATAGTTTTTATGGAAAGGGGCAGACCCGGATCGGGGCGGCTACTACCTTATCAGATGGGAGAAGGCATGCATGAAAAAGATACATGGAGGACTAGGTATCATTGATCTTCGAGATATGAATCTTGCTCTACTGGGTAAATGGTGGTGGAAGATTTTTCACTCTAATGGAGAAGGGTGGCAAGACTTTGTTCAGGATATGTGCATGGGAATGGAACGAGAAATTTGGGCTTCAGGGTAGGCCCACGTGTCTCCTGGTTCTGGAAAGGCATCGCTAAGACCTACGAACCCTTCATTAGCTGTGTTAAATTAGTTATCGGTAATGGCAGACTCACCAGATTATGGTGGGATAAGTGGTGTGGTGATGACACACTTAGAGCCCTGTTCCTCAATCTATATGATCGTGTGTCACAATCACACTGCACGGTGGCCGCAGCCTGAAGAGGCGCTTGGAAACCGGCCTTTAAACAATCTTTCGATCTGGATTCCCAGACTAGATTCATAGAACCTCATACCTACATCACCAATTCTGGAATTAGTTACTCTCAAGGTCCAGATAAGAAGTCTTGGGGACTGGAAAAGAATGGCATGTTCACCGTTCGCTCCCTGTATAACCGCATTTACTTTAGGGAATGTACCCCAAAGTGGGCATGTGTCGTCTGGAGGATGAAAGCTCCTCTGAAAATCAAAGTTTTCTTATGGTTGGTGCTGAATGATGCAATTTTGATTAGAGAAAATCTTACTAAACGCCAACCGAATGTGGACTCTTGTTGCGGGTTCTGCCACGCTACCCTAGAAACGAGAGACCATCTCTTCCTATAGTGTCCTAGGATCAAAGCGGTACTCGTTGAGGTACTCACCGCCCTGGGGATGAGTCAGTACCCTAATGTGTACAAGGACCTATGGGTAGGGTCAAAATTTGCTTCTAAGAGAAGAACTATGAGAGAAGCGTGGTACATCGCTATTGCCGCAACGACCTCGGTGCTTTGGCTAGACAGGAATAATTTATATTTCCGTATAACTTGTAATAATATTTCTGGTAACTTGACTCATATTATGCATCTTATTTCATTTTGGGCTAATGTGGCAGCGGCAGGTCCCAGGGGAAGGATATCGAGCGTATTCCAGGTTGAGGATTTTGATGATGAGGAAGTCGAGATCGGCCCGACGATTGACTGACAGCCAGTGTAGCCGTTACTATTGTTAGACACCCATCACCCCAGGATTTGTTGGGGGGATGTGATGTATTTTGTTTAGTCTCTTGTATGTTGCGGACTCTTTGGCACTCTTTTGTCACACCCCCCATGTTTGGGGTGGAGGTTATGTACTTTCGTTTTGTTGTAGGACCTTGTAATTGGCTCAGTACGATGAGTTTGTTTTATTAACCCCTTATTAATGAAACAGGGTGGCCGTACTCCACATCTTCTTCACAAAAAAAAGTGGGTTGGTCAGTAACAACCACTTCACCTTTTTTCCATGTATCTATCCAAGGTCAGCCATAAGTAACATCAGTAAATCAAAATCCAAGTCAAAATAATTAATTATTTTTTACAGTATTTTTTTCTTCTTCCATTAGTCCATTCCACCATTTTGCTACTACTCCTATAAAGGTTGCTTCTATAAATTTCTCAAATGCGTTTCCTGAAAGATTTTGCCTAAATCCTACTATTAGTAAGGACTTTACCCATTCTTCTATTGTTTATCTACGTCTTTTACGCAGTATAGATCTAGTCATTCTCCATTTCCTGCTATTCTTTTTTCGTAATGTTCTGTAGGTTCATATTTTGGGGTTTCTTTTTCTTTGTCTCTTCCTAACTTATTATTTTTTGTGTTTTGTCATTTCCATGGTAAGTGATAAGGTCTTTTCTCAGGTGGTGGCCTTAAGATTTTGTACATGTTAGTTTGAATTTCTGTAGGTTTTGCTATAATCTTTTCTTTATCTTGATTCATTTTTATTTCTTCATTCGTTATATTTAAATTTTTTAAGGCTTCTTCTACTTCCACTGAATTAGGATTTGCCATTAAATCTTCTATTTGTAAAATATTTATATTAAGCTTTGTTATAGCTTCTAACTCCTTCATACTTTCTTCTATTATGCCCAATTCTTCTTCTGTGTCTTCGGTTATATATCTACCTAGTTCTTTTATGTTCTTATTTATGATATTTAAATCTTTTTTTATAGCTCCTACAAACTCTGGATTATTGTAATCTTCTTCTAACTCTTGTATATTTATCATATAAATTTCTGGTCCTATTTTTGGATTTAATATTCCACTTTTGGATTATTATCCATTCTTAGCCTAATATTCTATATGTTAGCAGGTGTTGGTAATACTAACTTGCTTCTTCATTTCTATAGTCTAATACTTTGTATGCTATCTCTTTTTGTATTTCCTTAGGTAGTTTTTTAGTTATTTCACTTGTTATTAACAAATATTCTGATATTTTCCTATCAGGGATGTTTTTTTTTTCTGCCAATCTTCTATCAATGTATCTTATTTTAAATTTTGTTTTTTTTTAATTTTAGTTTCTTTATTTTCTGTGAAACATCCATTTTTTTAAAGGTTAAAAGATATTGTAGCTTATCTATTTTCTATTATAAAAGCCACAATAAATCTGTCCAGAGAAAATCTGAATCGTCGATCGAATCTGATTGATTATATGTGAGGCTTAATCACAGCCATACATCCTTTATACAATTCCAATGTCTTCCTTCCCAAAAATCCCGATCTCTCTCAATTTCTCAAAACCCAAACCCTAACCCCAATTCCACTCCCAATCCCAAACTTTAATCCATCCGATCCCCCAAACCCTAATCCTAAACCCTTATCAGTCTCTCTTCACCATTATGCGAGTCATGGTGATCATGGTTACAACTCTTCGTCGACAACCTCCCCTGTTCTCTCTCACGAGCCGCGGCCTGGGTCTCGACTCCTCCATGGAGCCCCGCCGTGCTTCTCTTCGACCAACCGAGAACAGGGAAGATGGTGATTGCAATGGGATTAGCGAACCTCTGTCAACGACAAATTCGACTTTCCAGGATTTGTTCCACACTCGCTGACTTGGCTTTCTCACGGTATATTCTGCAACTCTTGGCTGTGAATCTGACCATCTTTTTTGATTTTGAGTTGCTTTATGTTTGTTATAAATTATGATTTGGTGGGAGATTTTGTCTTTTCTCTTTGTAATTACTGGAGAGAGTTTTGAGTTGGGTTTGAAGGTGAAATTTTTGTTAAGGAATTGTTAGGATTTCTCAAATATTTGGTGTAGTTAGTTGACACTGATTCATTTTTTAATTACTCATGTAGTGATCAAGTTGTCCTCAAACTGTTTGTTGAAATTTCTGATATAGAAGAAACTCCTCGATGAGAAATTTTAAGATTTAAAGCCATTGTCTTTATGATTAGTTTATGAAGAGTTGCCTAATTTTATTTGTCAAAGCCAGTTTACGTGAAAGATTCAATTAGTGTCACCGTCCCTCATACATGCCTGAATAACTTTATGTGAAAATTCCTGTAGCGGAAAGATGATTTGTCTGGTACTAAGAGGAGATTTTTTTACTGAAATAGACAACCTTTCAAAACTAATTCCAAAATAGACCACTTTCAAAACTAATTTCTAAGATAGACCCTCGCAGTACTGAATTGTTAATTAAGTCGCAGTTGGGAACTGCGGCCTCTATTTAACACATTTTTACTTGGAAAATTTTGTCTAAGTCTCAAATTCACCTTAGGCCAACTATGAAATGAACTAAGGCGGAACTTCGGCCTCTATTTGACACATTTTTACTTGGAAATTTTTTTCTAAGTCTCAAAATCACTATAGGCCAAATATGAAATGAACTAAGGCCGTAGCTCCCAACATCGACATCGAAAAACACATTTTTGAAGATGGCACAGTTTCCAACTGCGGCCTCACAATCGAACAGACCGCAGTTTCCAACCGCGAGTGGTCTATCTTCAGAATTAGTTTGGAAAGTGGTCTATTTTGAGAATTAGTTTCAAAAGTGGTATAATTTGGGAAAAAATCCTAAGAGGAAGAGTTGGTAGATGAATTTGTCTTAAATTGCTGATACGTATGAACCTAGGACCTCTTGGAATGCTGCTTTGATACTGCGCCATGTCACTTTACCCAAATTCTTAAGCTTATGGTTCACGGGATGGCTAATTTATCTGAAAATACTCTAAAAGTTTATTTCTTTTAATGGTATAATACCCTGATTTGCATTTTCTGATCTACAACTAACCTAGCCTCTTTCTAATTCAAAGTTTCATAACTTTTTTAGATGAAAAGATAGAAATGGTGATTATCCGTGTTTATTCTAATATGTTAGTGTTGTCTGTTTAAGCAAGCATTAATTTGCAATACTAATGCATAATCAACAGGATGTTAAAAGAGGGGAAAAAATTTGGTTAGCACCAGTTGAAAATATTAGTTCTTCACATTCTTTTGTATTTCTAGTAGAATGCATCAGTTTGTAAAAGGGTTTTCAATTGATTTTTAATCATTGAACATATCTTCCCTAATATAGACTTTACTCAATAGTTCCAAGACTTGTTGACCTGAAACTCTTGAAGAGAATTAATTCCCATGATTTAATAACATTGCAAGTCCAAAGCTAACACCTTGTTAATGAAAAACATCAAAGAGCTCCATCATAACTATTGGTATAGATAAATTATCCTTTTTTTGTCTTATTGGATCCAAGGATGCCTTAAATGTGAATTGAGTCCCTTTCCTTCCTATTCTCTTGTACATTATATTGCTTATAAGACATAACTTTCAGTTACTTTTTTCTTCATTGAGGCGCTAGGTTTATTCAATGAGGCTCACAGTTGAGGGATTTCTACCATGCCTTTTTACGAGGATTATTTGTCCGATTATGAATTAGTTTGTGAATATTTTTTTTGGTCTATTAGCTTGCCATGTATTGATGTACATAGTCTATTTTCATTATATACTGATGACCTGATAATCCCATCATTTTTATTTGTGAGCAAAAGTAATACAAAAGAATTACTGCTTTATCATCACATCTCTGCAATGGTGATTTTGAACTTGATGGCTCTGAGAGTGAACTTGGTGGCTTTTCGGCTCACCTATGTGAAACCCATATTATGAGGCTACTTGATATACATGCACATGTCTACCAGATATTATATTGTTACATATGTTAAAGATATGAGAGTTCCTTCCCCACCTGGTTTGAGATGGATTAATTAATACTCTAAAATGCAAATAGTATACATATTATGAAATATGATTATTTTATGAATTATGATGACTTAGAGGTACCTTACTGATATGGGTAATCTCTGTCGTACGATCCTGGCACGAATCACAAGGTCTGCAGCCCATGGGCCTTCCACGAGCCCTCCAACTCAGCTCGACCCACTAAGGAGAATCATCCAGCCAATCATGGAGCAATCAAATCCCTTAAAATCAGGGGATAAATAAGCTCCCTGGGATCCTGAACAAAGGGAATCTAATTAGGCAGCTGAGAATCATTTCTTAATAGATCCCAAATGACCTATAATTAAAGGCCCGTCAGCACTGTTATAAGGTAATTACAATTTCACCACCTAAACTCTCGTTAAACCCCTCGGTTTATTAACTTGATCGTCAGAGGGCCTGTTTCTGGGAATATTCCCGGTGTTTTAGGCTTTTTGCAGGTGTCCAACGGATGTCGGCCACCACCCAAGTCCACGAACAGCAACCCCAACATCAGATCCAGATCAACGTAGAGATCTCTGTTTCCCATCATATCAAAGAACTCACTATCTGTTGCCCCCGCACAAAAAAAAGCAACATCACTTACATTTATGTTCCTTGTATTCTTCGTAATAAGGTGATATGTCTAGACAAGTGTGTTTATTGAGAATTTGCAAAAGCATGCACTTGATATGTGTTCCTTTATTAAGAACTGGCAATTAGTGTACAAAAAATATAGTTTTTTTTTTAAATTTATTTTTTACAGGAGTTGTTAAGTTCTTACAGCTGCTCATGACCTCGTCAACTTTATTTAAGATTGCACGTTTATATAGAGATCTCATAACAATTTTTTTACTTTCTGTTATTGACATGAGTTGTTAAGTTCTTGCAGCTGCTCATGACACCGTCAACTTTATTTAAGATTGCACATTTATATAGAGATCTCAGAACAATTTGTTTACTTTCTGTTAATGTCAATTTAGTCTGATTATGTTTGCATTTATTTTAAATACAGAGCCATGTTTTCCATGAGCATTTTTTCACAGAAATAATCTTGATCATATTTACAATCTTCTACTCTATGTCGTACGATGAAGGGTTCAGAGTTGATGGACTGAAAGAAGGCAACAGAAATGAATGAGGCAAGAGTAAGTGAGATGGGGATTGAAATTGTCATAATCCTAGGTTAGATATTTACTACTTTCCTATATATTTTGTTGAAAATATTTGTTTGATCAGCTTCTGTTTCTCTTGCCTTTATATTTATGGTCTAAGTTCAAATTCCTTCTCCTCAATCTAATTCTTAGTTTCCAATTTCTTAGAAATCATCTCTCTCTCTCTCTCTCTCTCTCTCTCTCTCTCTCTCTCTCTCTTCCCCGTTTTGAGTTGAAACGTATAGATCAGTTTCAAATATAAAAGAGAATGTCTGGATTTGTGTAGATATTGAAGAAAAAAATTAGCTTTGATAGCACAAACTCATTTTTTTCTCTTATATAGCCTCTCTGAAAACCTGGGTTCTTGATCTCTTCATAGTAATCTCAATTTCTCCAAGAGCTGGAGCTCTTATTTCACAAATGAAGATAAATGTAATTATTGAGACAAATAGGCACTAGAGGTTGAGAAAGACAACAACCAGATGTAGAGTTTAACCTAAGGTACATCTTAGTCCTCTCATATTAATAATTATGTATATTTTTCTTTGTTGAATTTATCTACTGTATTCCATTCACAAATTACAATGTATAGATTTATGGCTATTTCAATTTAGAGAAATTAAAAAGTAATCTTTTGTTCTTTTGTTTTATTTATTATATCAATAAGGCAAAGATAATTTGTTTGTATTTTAATAAACAAAAGAAAGTTCTTTATACAGTGAAACGTTTTCCCTTGCATTACTAAGTAGGAAAGAGGTTTCAAAATTTTATTTTCTTGACAACAGATGCAATGAGAATATCAGTATATGAAAGAATAAAATATAAGCTCAAAAAAAATGGATGACCATGATTATAGTCAAGAAAAGTGAGGATGATTTTCTATGTTGGTACATTGGAACATTGGTTTAATCATTTGCAAAGATGTCAAGATTGTATTCTGTGAAGAGATTTAACTACGCTACGCTATGAGTATCATAAAATCAAAATAACATTGTTAAAGAATATATATATATATATAATAAAAAACAAAGAAAGCTATCAAGTGGCTCACCTTCAATCCCCCAAAATCAAAGGCCCAGATCTCTCATAAAACACATTCCCCCTCCCAAAATTTTAAACCCCAAAACCAAATCCTCCCCCCCCCCCCCCCCCCCAAAAAAAAAAAAAAAAAAAAACCTAAAAAACTCATTACTTTACTACTATCTCTTATCTCTCTTCACTTTTTCATATTTATCTCTCTCTCTCTCTCTCTATATCTCATTATTTCTTTATTTACTTAGAAATTTAGATTTTAAGATTTCAGGTTTGTAAATTTTCATGTTTTTTTATTGCACATGTTATATTGAAAATAACAAATATCTCTTCAACAGTTAAATTTCATCGTTTTTCACACTTACAGTTCTAAAAAGCTAAATTTTACATCCCCGTTTATAATTATTTTTCAACATATACTAATGGAAACATGGACTTTTATTTACAACTAATTATTGTCATACTATTCAAACTTGAGCTACATAATTGTTGTTTTACTGTTTATAGGGCTTTTCGATACTTTCTTTATTTTGACCCACTTAACTATAAACCATAGTATGATATATTAGTGGAAATCATTGCTGACTTATTAATAATATACTTTTATTCTTGATCCCAAAATTTTTTCATCATCATTAAATTATTTATGAAATTTTTTATTCATATGATTTATGATTATGCTGAAACTAAAACTTCAACAGATGACTTATTAATAAATTTTATTTAACAAAAATAAACTTATTAATAATTATATTTTTTTGTAGATTATCTGTAGAACCCCGTATTTTCAAATATTATTTTAATTATTTGAAAATGAACTTTAAATGATTTTGAGTATTTGAAAAATATTTTCTCAAAGATTTATCTTGTGTACACGTGCAAAACACGTGCAAATGACTTTTCAGAAGTTTGAAAAATTTAGTTTTCCTTATGAAAAATCATTATTTATTATCTGAAAATTATTTAATATTTTTCCAGATTTTTCTGAAATTAATTATGCTATTTGCAATTTTTGAGAAAAGAAGGACTTATTTGCAAAATTGACATTTTGAGGGTTTAAAACGCAAAAATGCATTTGCTGGACATTCCGATCAGTATTTGTTGAAGTTTGGAAATATATTTTCTATTAGATCCTAACTTAAATGATATTTGATTTAAATTTCAAGAATAGAATTATATATGCAAGATGTATTTTGGAAAGGAGTATTTTGCAAAAGAGGGAATATAACCCTAATATTCTATTCGGCATATATAAGGGAAATCCTTTTTCCCAGCCGTCATTGAGAACTCACAGAATTTTGAGATTATTTTGAGGAGCAAAAAGGAGGATTCTTGGATCTAGCAAGGAGAAAGCTTTTGGCGGATTTTCATCAAATCAAAGGTGAGTGGTTTGTTTTGTTGTTTTGTTTTGCTCTGCTTGTTTTGTTTGTCTTGATTGATGAATGACGTAAGATCTTGTTATGCTTGTTTGTGATCATTATGCCATTATTTTGTTAGTCCCATTGAATGTATGGTATGGATCTTTTATTTGTTATGGAGGATGAGAACTCTTGTTGATATTTGAACCATGTATGAGAAAATATTAAGATTTGTTGAGGAAATGTTGATCTATGAGATCGTATTGTTGGGAGACATATTAAGAATTTATTTTGTTGTGATTAGATAGTAAACACCTGGACCTTATGGTTGTAAATCAGATTTGGATTAAGTTATTTTGAGACATTTTGTTGAGAAAAATCCTAATGGGAGAATTAAGAATTGAGATCATGAGAATATGAGATTGGAGAAATTGATTGATTGAGTAATGTAACCATGATGGAGATTATTGAGAATTGTTTATTTGCCTGGATATAAATTAATTTTATGATCGATGAATCTTTAGAATACTCCCGTTTGATTTGTGTTCAGACCTATACTTTTTGTAAATCTGTAGCCGACAGTCGACTGGACTGCGAAGCAGTCGACTGGTACGAGCCTACTGTGTATTTTTAGTCTTTGAGTTTTGTTCGGGACAGTCGACCTAGACTGAGGTCAGTCGACTGATCCTCTGTTTGTGATTTTGTTCAGTCCTTTCGGGACAGTCGACCTATGACCTTTCAGTCGACTCAAATACTTAGATTATTTTGATGAGGACTATTTGAATTTGTCTCGGGGCAGTCGACTGATGACTTGTCAAGTCGACTGGTCATGCCTTAGATTATTTTTTTGTAAAATGTTGGGATATGTCCTCTGGACAGTCGACTGGTTCTTTATGCAGTCGACTGGTCCTGTAGGATCTTTGTATTTGATTTGAGATATTTTGTTTAGTGTTTGATTTTGAGACATTTGTTCAGTACTTGATTCTGAGATATTGTTCAGTATTTGATGTTGAGATATTTGTTCAGTGTTTGATTTTAAGATGTTCAGTTAAGTATTGGTTTTTGAGATGTTCAGTTAAGAACATGATTTTGAGATATTTTGTTGAGCCACTTGTTAAGTGGAATTTGTTCAGATATTTGTTCTTGAGTCTCTAGAGGTAGGTGACCCTAGTATACCGGTGTTTGTTCAGTTATTTGTTGAGGCCCATCGAGGCAAACTTTCAGTTATTCAGATTTTTAGTCCGGTAGGGTGCACTACTCTAGGAGATTTGTTCAGTAACCCAAACTAATAAGGACAGGCATTAGTAGTGTCATGACGAATGGGAACTTGAGTTATGCACCTCAGTATGGCTTTTGATGTAGGATTTAATCTCCTGAATTATCCAAGTAGTTAACTTGTGATGTGTGATTTATCTCCGGAATTATCCAGGTAGTTAACCTGTGATGCGAGGTATATCTCCTGAATTATCCAAGTAATTATCTTGTGATGTGGGATTGAACTACGGAATGATCGGAGTCGAGGCGACGCTTTTGGGGTATTATTGTGATAAGGAACCTTTGTTTAGATGTGGGATGATCTCCTGAATTATCCAGGGAAAATACCTGTGATGTGGGATCAATCTCCGGAATGATCAAGCATGGGCAAATTATCATAGTTTATCTTCATCTCTTAGTAGTCATCGTTGTCAGCATGTAGTCATGATGTTTTCTTGAATCACTTTTATGCATTCGAATTTCCTGTTTTTACACACTTGGCTTTTGGTTTTGGTATCACCCATTATTCTTTTGTCGTACTTCATACTTTAGTGTTTGATTATTATTTGTTGGATATTATGTTTTAAGTTCATTTATGCTATTGGTTTGATTTGTTACCACTCACACCATTTATGGCTGACCCCGTAGTTTTAGGGTTAGGGTTCAACTCTAGCCTCACATGTTGCAGGTTATTGCTTAGATTGGAGGTTGGATGCTTGAGTGGGCAGTTTGAGATAATTGGATTATTTAGTGATTGGTGTAAAACTGTAAAGGATATTTGAGATCATTATTGAGTTGTAAATAAAATATTAATGTGTGTTGAGATGTTTAGACTTCCGCTGTAATTGTAATAATTGTTGTAATAAAGAAGAAAAATTTTAGTGGTGTTGTTGGTTTTTATTGTTGTATTGAAGTGGATTGCTGGGATTTCGCCACTTATTTTCTAAGCTCTCATATTAGAAATTTGGGGCGCTACATTATCTATATCAATGGACAATTTCCACTATGAATACTCCTCTTTCAATTCCTTGCAAGAAAATCAACAATTGTGGACTATTAAAGTTTTGGTTACGAAACATTATGGTGTGAAAGAATACAAAAATAGTAAAGGCAAAGGAAAAATCTCAAAAGTGGCAATTATGGATGATGAGGTAAAATACTTTAAATATTGTTAAAATATTCGTACATATACATACATAAATAATTATTAATACTAAATTTTTATCTTTTGTAGGGAACTAGGATACTGGCGATAATGTTTAATGAAGCGGTGGAAGCGTTCCAACATACGCTTGAGGAGTATAAAACTTACTTAATTTCTAATGGAATACTAAAAAATGTCGATAAAAGATATAACCCAATGCCCAATGAATTTGACATCATTTTGAAGTTGGGAAGTGTTGTAGATGAAGTTGAGAAAGATCTTATCAATTATAAGGATAAATACAAATTTGCAACTGTAGACGAAATTCAAAGTACATCTTCTACTGTCTTTAAAGGTAAAAAATTATGTTACTCTCTCCCCCCCCCCCCCCCCCCCCCTCTCTCTCTCTCTCTCTCTATATATATATATATATATATATATATATATATAAAATTGCCTATTCTTGATACATGATATAAAACACTAATTGCATTGAACTACAAATCTTTTTTTAGCAGTAATTAATACAGGAGATGTAGATAAGGTAGACTCAAAATATGGTAATGAGGTAGATAAGCGAAATTTTACAGTTGTAGGATTCAGGTAATATCGATTAATTAAGTTGTATAATTATTTACAAAATTGTCTTGTAATTCATACGCTTTGTCTTAATTTAAGGTTAAAACCAATCTTACTTACATTACGAGGAGAACTAGCAATTAAGGAAGGAAAAGCTTTGAAAGAATTATCACCCAACATGACAATTATTGCAATTATCTCTATAAAACCTCAAACTTTGGAGGTAATTATATACATTAAAAATTAATAATGTTATTTATTGTATATTTTATTTATTTATTTATTATTGATTTGTTTAAAACAGGATCCTCTCTCAGAACAACACTACAATAAAGATAAATCCAAATGAACTAGAAGCATATAAAATTTGAGAATGGTATAATTTATTTTGTATATTTAATCCTTTAATTGTTGCCTTTTACATTATCATTTAACATAATTTTGTTTGTTTGTTTCAGGATAAACTGTAATGAAATTAATTTGATTAAAAAGTAATTCCTTGCAAATAAACAAAAGAAAAGTAATGAACGTGGAAGAAGTGAAACTATTCTCAAATATTTTGATGACTTCAAATTTTATTTCATATTTCAAGGCAAAATACTACTATGGCAAAGTTTTGATCAAAGTGTCAAAGACGTTAGAGATTCATAGTATATTGCATGCAAAATTTGTTCAACAAAAGTCAATGTTGAAAATAATGAAACTTATTGTTGAAAATGTAAAAAGTATAATGTTGAATATAAGCCAAGGTATACAAAACACCATATTGTTAGTTTCCCATCTTTCCATTCTAAGATCAAATTATTAAAAAAATAATAAATAATTTTTTAAAAAACTACGAATAACTGGTTTCAGATATGTATTCAAAATTACAATAAAAGATACAAGTGTGGTAGTAGAATTGACTTTATTTGATGAGGAAACAAGATGCTTCATCGACTTTTTTGCAAAAGACTTGGAAGATATTAAGAATAAGGTATAATATGTTATTCTCATAGTGTTAAAAATAATTAAGAGCTAATTTCTTAATTCTATATGCAGGAAAAAAATGTTGAAGAATTCGATAGAAGGACCAAGAAATGCATTTGAGATGAGTATACTTTTTTTTAATTATCAAATCACAAGATGTCAAATATGTAAGAAATACTACAAGAATATTGACATGATACAAAATTAAAAAGGATGAACAAGAAATTACAAGCAATTTTAAGTTCAAGAAAGTTAAAGTCGAAAGTGATGATTGATCTTATGAAAAATACAATGATATAAGTTTAGGATTTACTAATTTTTATTTTTTAATATCAGTTTTAAATTCAAGAAAGTTAAAGTAAAAAATGATGATTAATCTTATGAAAATTACAATGATTATATCTTTATGTTTTGGATGAAACTATTACGCATATAACTCTCTCTTACATCGTTCGAATTTTGATACATTTGTGCTTTGTTTTTATTGGAATTGTGCTAGAATTGATTAAACTTTGGTTCTTGATGCTTGCTTCAAATCTGATTTCGATGAAATTGTTGTCGTTGGAGTAATTTTGAAATTCATGGTTTGCATTTTAAGATGATTGACTTAGGTAGTGTTCTTTTTCTCCTCTTATAAGTGATTTACCTCTTGTAAGAGGTGGTCCCCCTCTTACAAGAGTTTTTTGAGTGTTCTTTTTTTACCTCTTATAAGAGATTTCTCCCAAAATTGCTTCTAAACCTAAATGGCTTCTACTAGCCTCTTTCAAAATCTTAAAAGTCTTCTATAACTTAAAATGACTACACTACCCCTAAATTAATGACACCCGGATTTCTTTCCCACAACACCTTATTGAAAATGGGAGGATATCAACAGGTTGAGAAAAAAGCGGCAGATTAGGAGAAATGAAGCCGGGAAAAAAAGATGATTCGCGCGCGAAATTAGCTATATATCAATCATGCTCATACTCTTCTACTCTCTATCCCCTCTCCATTCTTTCCCACTATCAGATCTAGGGTTTTTTGGAGCTTGAACGGTTTGGCACCTTCCTAGATCTCCATTTTTTGAAGGTAACAGTGTTTTTCTATTTCAGTTTGATTATTTAAAGGCTGTAATTTTTGGGGCTCAGTTTCTTAGGGAGTTTTTGATTGTGTTGATTTCGGGTTGTTTGAACAAAATCGAATTTTCCTTGATTAAATCAGGATTTTGTTTTAAATAAGTTCACTTATAGGTTTAATTAATTTCATGTTAACGTTAGTAGGTAAATTGTTGGTCGGTTTTAGGAATAGAATAATTTCATATTTTACATTGATTAATTCAATATTCATAATTGAATAATTTAAGATTATGAGAGTTGATTAATTTCATATTTTGAATATGATTATTTTCAGATCTCAGATTTGGAGTTTTGTTTAAGGTAGGGTAAGTTTGTGTTAAGATGTAGCTAACATAATCAATTTAAAACGATTTTACTTCATATATGGTGTTTGCATCACTTCATGATTGCAATGAAGTATAGGTCTGTCAAGATCTTCATTTAATATCGGACATCTTAGATGTATGAGTAGGTAAATTGTTGATTTAAGCCAATTCTTTAAGCTAATTCTTTAGATGTATTAGATGTATTAGATGTATGTATAGGTCTGTCATAATTCTTTAAGCTAATTTAATTGTGCTTCTGTTCAATTTTTTTAAATGTAGAATTGGGAGTTTGATATTTTACTTCATAGAAAAACATCAAAATGAGCGAAAACGTCAGCTCTCAAGAGGTTAACAAACAGACACGCTGGTGGGAAAATACACCAGGCTTAGCGGAGTGTTTTCTTGAGTTGTGTCTTGCTGAGATTGGAAAAGAGGGCCTTAGTGGTGCATCTTTGAAGTCGACATCATGGAAGAACATAAGCGTTGGTATTAAAGATGCTTATGGGATAAAAGTTGAACAAAGAGCTTTGAAAAACCGTTTTGACTTGGAGAAGAAAAGATTCAATATATGGAAAGATATCACAAGAGGTACTGGTGGTGGAATCAATAATTCTACCGGAGAGATAAATTGGGATGAAGAAATGTTTAATATCATATGAAGAAATGTTGTCTTATACTCAGATAGTTTGTAGAGATTGGAAAGTTTTTTTTTAATATCATATGAAGAAATGTTGTCTTATACTCAGATATGAAAGGTTCATTTAGCGATAAAATGATGGCACTTATATAAAAAATGATGGCACTTATATCAGTTAAAGTCCCCCTTTCATTTTTAAAGCATCGTGAGTATGTTTATGTTTACAGTTGCTCTTATGGTTTTTTGTAGATTTGCTATGGCACATCATGTGAAAGACAGTTAGGCCCAAAATACACCTGGTGCTTGTCCTTTGTCATAACGCAGAATAACATCTAGAATAGTAATTCATTCATTAATTCTCAGATAAATCATCAGGTGCTTGCATGCTCATTTCTGGCATTTTCTTAAGTCAACTTACATATCGGTAAAAAAATGTTTCAGTTCATAGCCGAGGAAGGGGTTGGGCATAAGCTGACAGTGTCAATGGTGCAAGAAGCAAGCAATTGGTTTGACAAGTTCCTGAAGTGATGTGGACATGCCTGTTAAACATCCCTGCCATTTGTGGTGTTTTTTTTCTTCATCTTGTTTGATAAAAGTTTTAACAAGAAGAAGAAAAACTGATGATATCACTGTATATACACTTGTGTTACTGAAGAAAAATTGACATACAACAGAGGATATACTGAAGAAAAATTGACATCCCGGCCAAGATATTTCACTGTATATCCGCTAGCTATATTTCAAACCAATTGTGTCACTGAAGAAAAATTGACCTTCCAGGCCATGCCTGTTAAACATCACTGTATATCCTCTGTTGTATCCTCTGTTGTATAGTATTTCTTCACCAAACTCTTTCCCAAATCATGTTCAAATTTTCTTTTGCTTCTCCTATTACTGATGATATTAACGACGTCTGCTCTAAGTTGCTGAGATTGTTATTCGTCAAATTTTGTTGGCTTTGAAATGGATCAAATACTCCTACGTCAGATGGAGCAAATGGATCAAATACTCCTTGGTTTGTTGGCTCTGAAGCAGAGTACTTCACCTCAGAAGGAAAGCCTGATTTCAGAAATTTTGCTCTGAAACAGAGTAAAATCCATCAACAGCAGCAACATCATTAAAAAGATAACATTTCATCGGATTATATAAATAGAGAAATTATATAGTAAGGGCAAAAATGTCTAAAAGTAGAAAAAAGGCTCTTGTAAGAGGTGAAAAAAGAACATAAATCTCTTATAAGAGGTACTTATAAGAAGTTATTTTTATATAAAAAAACACCTCAAAAAGAGGCTCTTATAAGAGGCTCTTATTGTAAATCTCTTATAAGAGGCAAAAAAAAGAACAGTCCCTTAGTCAGATTTGTAGTTTGAAGAATATGGGTGTATTAATTGCAAGTATGTTTAGTTAAAATTTTTATTATTTATGTGCACTAAGTCATGCACACTTGTTCACTGTAAATTTCAACTAGTAATTTTTAAAGTAGGGTTATATAGAAAATTTTGTTTTTATATTAACAAAGTTAGTTGGATATAATATTTTGTGAAAGTGGGTGAGTGGGCTAAATATTTTGAAAAGTGGATCGATTTGCTCAATATGTATTAGAAGTGGGTTGGTCAGTAACAATCACTTAATTTTTTTTCTTTCTTTCTATGTATCCATCCGAAGTCAGCCATAAGAAACATCAGCAAATCAAAATCCAAGTCAAAATAATTAATTATTTTTTAATAATACACCGTAGGAAGAGGGGAAAAAAGAGAGGAAGGGAACTTAAAAATTTCCCAGTCATAAACCTCCCTCTTTCTACACGCTTCCAAATAGTGGCAATCCCGTAATTACCCCCATACTCCATTCCGTCATTCCTCAGGCCGCCATAAACCAACTCAATCTCTCTCTCTCTCTCTCTCTCTCTCTCTTCATTTCCATTGAATTGGGGGAGAAAATCCCAAACCCTAATTTAATGAATCTCATCCATTCCCAAACCATAATTTCATGAAACCCTAACCCTAGCAGCCATGGCGATCCGGCACACCTTCCATACCCTCACCGCTAACTCCGCCGCCCTCCGCTCCCACCGCTGCTGCTTCATACACTCCTTCTTCTCCGTCGAAGATGACCCCCCCATCCCCAAACCCTCCCGATCCGATCCCAAGCCCCAACCCCAGTCCTCCATCTTCTCCTCCATCTTCGGATCCGACCGTACGGTCAAAGATCGGTCGGTTTCGAGGTATTCTTCTAGTTTGAATCATGGTTGTAGCGGTAGTAGTTCGTCGGCGGCGGTGGTGAAGGGGGGAGGGAGATCGGGGAGTATAACGGTGAGTTTGATATCGGCGGTGGCGGCGAGCTGTGGAGGTGGTGGGACCTATGGAGTTGGAGTTTTTTCGGTTTCGTCGTCGATGGGGTTGGGGGGGCTCAAGCCGGCGTATTTCTTACCATTTTTGCAGTCGAATAAGTGGTTACCGTGCAGTGATTTGTTTGGTGGAGCTTCTTCGTCGGGGGTGAAGGGAAATGAGATGGTGGGCAGGCAAGATAAGAAGGATTTGAGGGTGGTCTTGAATACGGAGGTACGATATACCCATAGGAGGTAAAAGGTTTTTTTTATTCGAAAGAATTTAGCTGTTTAGGTAGCTCTACTTGTTAATTTTAACGTATGCGGTGAGATAACCGGAAGGTAACTTAAGTTGAAAATATGATACAAAAGGATTAGTCTAACTAGAGTTACCTTACAAAACTCTAATTATCCTAACTTTGACATGTTGATTGAAGATAACAGTATAACACTAGTTAGCTAATTTTCTTAACTATGTAAAGGCCAAAGACCAAGTGAGAAGATAATTTTAAGTTGGAGGTAAAAGTAGGATAATCAAAGTTAGCAGACCTTGTACCTCCAAAGTTAGGCCTGTAGGTGTGTTTCAAAACAAAATTGAGATAGCTAGAGTTGTCTTTCAAGTGGAGGGAGAGATTTGTAAACTTTTGTTAGGAAGCCTCTTCCTTCACACAGATGGTAACTTCAGTTATTTTGTTAATCCTTTGACACCTGAAGTTGAGATGAATCAGATAGGAGTCGAGTTTAGGTAACTATAGTTATCTTGACCTTTTGGCTTAGAGTTATCTCAACTCCTAAATATGATCCAAACATCACAAAGTTGAGATAACTGTGTCACGCGAGATTTAATCGAGTAACTTAACTCCATTCTCACTCAAAGTTTAGGTAATTGTAAATATGCAAAGCATGTCCATTGTCTTTAATTTACCTTAACCGAACAGGGTCCGAGTGTGAGTGTAAGCAATGCAAGTGTTCTCAAACGAAGCAAAGTTAGGGAAAGCGGCAGGGCGATGGCAGTGGCTGGGAATGATAGTGGGATGAATGTGGAGGCTGTGAAGGAGAGTGGGAGGATGATGGATGCTGTGGAGGTGAGTGGGAGGATGATGGAGGCTGTGAAAGAGTGTGGTAAAGGATTGGAGAAGACGAGTAGGAGTGCTATTAGGAGAGGGTGGTTTTCTCGGTATTTGAATTCATGTTCGGATGATACCAAGGCAATGTTTGCAGCGGTGACAGTTAATTTGTTGCATAAGTCATGCATGGCCGAACCGAGGTCAATCCCTTCAATGTCCATGTACCCTACTTTTGATGTTGGGGACCGTATTTTGGCAGAGAAGGTAATGAAATGTATTCAATTTGGAGAATTTGATCACCTCATTTTTTCTTGTGGGTTTAGCATTTTGAGCATGCCTTTAAATTTATTATGTGATCGTAGCACTATAGAGATTATATGCTGTGTTAACTAAGAAACCAAATCTAGGAATAACTAACCTGACTGTTGAGTTCATTGTGTGTTATCCAACTTAAACTGTTCTCATTTTTCACTAACAAGAGTGATTCCCATAAATTAATTTGTTATTTTATGCATAGTGGTAATTGGGAAAACCAAATTGAAATGAGATGTTTTAGATTAATAGCATATATTGCATAAGTTAGGCAATCATGAAATGATATGCAGGTAGTAATATCAAAATATCATATATGTACTCAAGTAATATCCATTACAACTCAAATATGTGGTAGTTGCCTTGAGAACACACAAAAAGAAGAGATGCAATATAAATTATGTAATACAGGCATGCTATATCAATAAAATCACAATTCAAATATGTACAAGTATAACTAAATCACATTATAGATAGAACTATGAAAGTATATAAGTATAATGTGTCTATGGTTTATATGAGTACAATATATCTATGATCTATGGTACAAACATGCACAGGTATAACTAAATCACACTATAGATAGAATTATGAAAGTAAAATATTCAAGTCATAAGTGTGAGTAGCATCATACCTAGTTATCTTGAGTCTTGACCTTGTCACATGATTATCTATGCACTCCACCCCACAAGTCACAAGTATAATCTTTTGGGCATTGATGTGTTTGCATGCCTTGATGTTTATACTATTGGGTCAGGTTGCATATGGTTTTGATTTGTTTAGGTTGCCAAACTGCATACTAGATGAATCAATCTGAAATTGGAGTATTTGTTGATTCTAGATGAATCAATCTGAAATTGGAGTATTTGTTGATTCTGTGGTCGAGACTTCACTAAAAAATTTGGAATTTTCTCAGAATTAAGGGAATTTCTTCCTAAAATGATTGAGGAAATTTAGTATGGTTTAGTGTCCCCAAGCCTCTAAACTGGAATTTTTTCATAATTTAGAACATGCTAACAGGTTGGGTTGAATCCTCCTGACTAAAAGTTGTAAAAGCTGTGCAATATATGAAAATTGCAATGTAGGCTTCTCTAAATATAGTTTTGGTTGTTGCTAAGTTATACAAATTACAAAGTTCCATTGATAAACTTTTTTGGTAGACATTTACCTCATTTAAACAGCTGAACTTTTGCCAGGCACCATGTTGCATCCTTTTCGTGTCCAGTTATTTCCTTTTATTTGTTTGTCATGGCATCGCTTTCTCTCTTTCAGCGTCTTAAAATGATGAATAAGGAAAGGGGCAAGGAAGAAAATAAGGGAACATTTTCTGTTTCTATTTATCAACTTTTATAATTTATATATTGCTATGTCTCTCGATGTCTATGTCACTCTTAGGATTCAAATGTTTTTTCTGTGATAGCTTCAGATATTATATTAATTTGGCAAAGAATTTATATTATCTACGTGTTATGCTAAACATCTTTGTTAATTAATTTTCTACTTGTGATTGCATTATTTTAGATACTAGCTGAACTTCATTTCTTATGGTTTGCAAACGAATTTATGAATATTTACTTTTGGGAATATAAGTAGTGTTATTTGAATTAGGTAGGTCATATTTTTTGACATTTTATAAGTAGAGAGGTTAGTTAAAAGAGTACAACTTCGTCCAACAGGACAACCTGATATGTACTACATGTCCCAATCTGGCATGAAAAAAAATGCTGAGGTGACTCCGACCTTTGGCATTTAGAACTTTGCCTTGAAATGCACTTGGTTTAGGTAGTATCATTCTGATAACGAGAATAAAGACATGATAGATAAAAATTTCGTCTAGTTATATCTCAACTCAAGTCTTGGATAGAATTATTTTTTGATACAGAGTCCATCTGTATCTTCCAAATCTTAGATAAAGTTCAATCTCTGTAGATTGTACTCCATTAAAAGGCAACCTGATTTCAAGGCCTAGTTTTATTTTTTTATTTTTATACATACTATTCTGAAGTAGGTCTTAGAGCGGTAAGGGGAAGAGGGCCTCACCTTGATAGGGGTTAGCAGCGTAGTTTTTTTATTTCACATAATCTTAGGCCAGATCCCACGCTAAGCAATGATTTTGGAGAAAAATTAATTACTTGTGAGGGGGGAAATTTAATGTGCATATTTGTGATGTTCATTGTAATATTTCAACCAAGGTTAAAAAATTCTGGTCAACTTATCCATTTTTGTATCTAAATCAGAAAACAATAAGTGTTGCTATGTCGGTCTCTTAATCTGCTAAACAGAAATATGTTCAGTTAATGTATTTGTGGTGTTTGTCTTAGTTTTTTTAAAAAAATTACCAAGGTTCAGACACTTGAATCAACTTATTTATTTTGGTATGGATACAGAATATCAGTATATCAGAATCATACAGTATCATACAGCAATGCGTGCTGTATTGGCGGTTACCTAAGATGGTGCACTTTATCCTCGCTTGTGTTACTCACCATACACTCTAATGTTCAATTGTTATATTCTTCCTCCTTATCAGAAGGCAAATTTGTATTAATTATAATGTTTCATTTTCTTCATATATTTTACTGGAGTGAAAGACATGAATGCAAAGTAAATGATAGAATACCAAAATTTTACAGAGAAAGCAGAGTTATGAAGGATTATAGTATTTTTTCATAACTAAGTATGCGTTTTGAGTAGGATGTCCGATGTTAGTAGTTTTTCATAATGAAGTTTGTGTTTTGAGTCTTTTGACTCACTATGCGTTATTTTCTCTTTAATCATGGTTCTTACAATATCTTGGATTATGTCACTATTGTAAAATTGCAGGTTTCTTATTTATTTAGAGAGCCTGAAGTTATGGAGATTGTCATTTTCAAAGCTCCTCCAATCCTTCAGGTAGTGTACACTTAATCATGCAAGTTTTTGTGATGCACCTCATATTAGTGAACATTGAGCCATTAAGTTAGCTATTTACATTTTTTCCTTTCTTTTTAATTCTCGTTAGAATGTGTATTTCACAGGCAAATGGATACAGTTCAGGTGATGTCTTCATCAAGAGAGTTGTGGCCAAGGCTGGGGACTATGTTGAAGTAAGCTAATGAGTATATTCTATCCTTTTCATTGTTTCTCTCGTCTTTCTTGTAGGTTTTATTCTAGGGATTCATGTTTTAAGTGGCTGATTCTAAATCTACTAACCCGTTATAGGTTCGCAATGGGAAACTGTATGTGAATGGTATTGCTCAAGATGAAGAATTTATATTGGAACCTCTTGCATATGAAATGGCGCCAATGGTAGTTCTCCCTCCTATCTGTTTGCCCATTAAAATTTGGTAGATCAAGTACTGGTTAAATAAACATCACTTCTCTGGAAACTTGAAAAAAAATGTGGTATACAGTAAGCCATAGTTCAAGTTTCATCTTACATAAATTTGGTATGACCGCCTAAAAAGATAATCCTAATCCGGTTCAAATTTTTGAGATGTCAAGGCACTAGTATTGTATTTTATTTTTAAACATGTCTGTTGCATAGCATTAATAACATTAATCCCATTCACTAGTTGTGCCTAGCTCTAGAAATGAAATTCCCAGAAATTAGAGAAAGCAAGTATTACCCAAATCTTCAACTGTCATTTTCAAGCTGATTTGTGCTGACTACTGTTTGACATATCTTCTGCAGCTAATACCTAAGGGCTATGTCTTTGTCCTGGGAGATAATCGAAATGACAGTTTTGACTCTCATAATTGGTGAGTTCTGAATCTCAAAAGAAATCTTTCTTATGTTAGAGATGGTGAAAGAGAGACATCCAAGATTGATATTTTGTTTATGTGGGTATATAATATGATGTTGTCTTTCTTTCAGGGGACCACTTCCTGTTGAAAACATTTTTGGGAGATCAGTGCTTCGGTACTGGCCTCCAACAAAAATATCTGACACTGTCTATGATCCAAATGCGATTATCAAAAAAATCTATGATCAAAATGCAAATGGAGAGAGCAGTATGCTAGCCGTTGCTTGACTATTGAGGCCTACTCAGTGTAATATTTGGTGGATAGGGTGGAATCTCACAGCGTTTTTTTGGTTTGAATAAATTCCTTTTTGTCGGACTTTGTGGACATTTTTTTGTCATCCTGCATTTGTTGTCAATTAGTAACATTTGTTCCATCATTCTACTTGTTCAATATTTTTATCTTGTTGGAAACTCAGATTTCCTTTTGGTTCTTTGTATTTTTCCTGCAGGATGGTTTCTGGTGGAAGCCCAGATAACTATCCTATTTGAACTTGCTACATGGAGCATCAATCTTGAACCAGATTGTTGCTGTATACTACATTTTCATTCCCCAGGAGGTTCAATGATACAGTAAGCAGCGAAGGAATGAAATCACAGAAAAGGCCGGTGGCCTGGCTGGCGAGGATTTAACAGATAGCAAGTGAAATCGTTCTAATAGGGCAAGGTGGAGATAGATTGAATCTGACGCCAGTCCTGTGCGAAGCAACCCTCTGTAGGAGACCATGTCTAGGATTGAATGGTTCTGATCTTTTTCTTGGAAATGCCTTGTATTTTTGCGAATTAATCTTTTTGAATAGTTCTGCAATGATTTAGGATAAGGCTTTATACTAATGTTCATGATGTTTTAAGCAATTTTTGACATTGGCAATTGCATAGTTTAAATGTGATATGTTTGTGTTCTTTCTGTATGTGAACACCGGGGATTTGTGGACTTTCTATTTTGCCGTCATGAGAAATTATACATGCTGAAACTAAGATGCTTTGTACAGTTACTAGTATTGGTTGTCAAGGGTTAAGATGTCATCAAGGGTTAAGATGTCATAATGAGCCTGTGCACATTGTTTTGTATTACTTGTTGTCCATTTCAAATGGTTTTTTTTGTTTTTGTTTTTTTGGCACATTATAGTTAGCTTTGTCAATAATCACACTTATATCTCAATATAAATTTTAGCTGTTCCTGATGCTATCTGTTATCTGAGTTTCTTTGACTGTACTTCTAATTAATTTCCTCTGCATATTGAGTACTGGGCATCAGTGTGAGAGCATTTCAATGGTACAGAGATGCTGATTCTTTGCCTTTATAAGCAGACAAACCATTGATAGCTCATGTTAAGCTACGCAATTTATTTTACATTGCTAGTTCGTTCCTGGGCAAGCAGATTATCTTCAGTTGTGATACATGATTTCTACAGTCAATTGGAACCCCGAATGCAGCATGATTTCTTCCATGCCTAGCAGGTTGTATACTGGTAGCATACTACGCATGAACTCTTTTCCATCTGTAGTCAGTAGTAAGCATTATGCTGGTAGAAAGCTCCAGCTCAATGTTCTGTGTGCCGTCCTGTAGTAATACTGGTTTCTCAAATCAAAATTTTCATAAAATAGGCATGCACACTACATGGACAAGGAGTGAGTATTGCATTCTGAAGGCGAATTGTCATGGGTGAGACTACAGAAGGGAGTCCAACCGCAATCCGCAACGTAATGTGCGTTGAGGGTCAGGGTCAGGTTGTACTGTTGCAGACGATATCTGGCCAGACAAAATTCAATACTATATGGTGGTGTACCATACATTAAGACGCCTTGCTGAATTAATTAGAACAAAACAATGGAAGAAATAATTAGTAGTCTTACAAAAAAAAAAAGGGTATTAGTATCACAATCTTTTGAGTAAAAACAAAAAATAAATAAAAAGAGAGAAAAAGAACATAAAGATTATGAGAAAACTTTAAAAGTGAATAAAGTTGTGAATTTTATTTGATTTGCATAAACCGGTTCTGGAGAGAATTGGTGCATTTGTGTACCAATTCTTGGTGCTCTTAAACCAAAGCATCACCCGAAATGTTTTGCTCTCGTATTATCTCCTACAAAGTGTGTTTTTTGTTCTCTGTTTTTTTCTTTATATGATTCGATGAATTAACGACATAAACAATAATGATAACGGAAAGGGAACCTCAAAATTGTAGGAGGAAGTAAAAGTGGTTGTGGACACAAAGTGTGACTCTTTATACCAATTAGTATAAAGTAACGATACCAATGAATTAAAGGACTTGTTTGCAATGGATTTTTAAAACTTTCCAGAGACTAGTTACCTCCCCTACTAGCAACGCGTGGTTGTTCAATAAGTTCTGGAAATTTTTTTGGTAAGACATTTTGAAAATATTTGCAGAAAAAAAACAGTTGTTAAAGTATTTGTGCTCGTGGACTCAACAACTAAACTCCTCGTCCCCAACAATGAGTTTAGCTATTTCATGCTCGCTGTTGGACACGACGAGTTTAGTGCTAATTTTTTGAAAACACGCCGTTCCCAACGGCGAGTTAAGTTCAAAATTTTCAATGAAGACTCGCTGTTCCCAATGGCAAAAAATTTATACTAGACTCGCTATTGGGAATAGTGAGTTTAGTTCAAAATTTTGAAAGAAGACTCGTCGTTCCCAATGGCGAGGACATTTATACTAGACTTGTTGTAGGGAAATGCGAGGATGTAGGAAATTTCACAGAAAGTGAAACATTCTGTTTGACTTAGTGAATTTTTGAAAAAAAACTCCATAGAATTTTTTTTTGAACTAAACTCGTCGTTCCCAATAGCGAGTCTAGTGTAAATGTCCTCGCCGTTGGGAATAATGAGTCTTCATTGAAAAGTTTGAACTAAACTCGCTGTTCCCAACAGCGAGTTTAGTATAAATGTCATTGCCGTTGGAAACAGCGAGTCTTCATTGAAATTTTTTGAACTGAACTCGCCATTGAGAACGACGAGTTTCTCAAAAAATTAGCACTAAATTCGCCGTTTCTCAACGCCGAGCATGAAACAACTAAACTCGCCATTGAGAATGACTAGTTCAGTTGTTGAGTCCGCAAATGCAAATACTTTGGCAACTGTCCTATAAGTACAAATATTTTCAAATAGTGGCATATAATAAAAAAAATTCATCAGTGGTAAGCCTCTTTGTCAGGGAGCAGGAGGAGGTGGTTGGAATTTTGAGTCTGACACGTGCCATTTATCCCTAACGAAAAATATTGAGTGAGAGTGGTGAGTGTGTTCGGAAATACATTATCCCATCAATATAGACGTGTGAAAAGAAAAGCACAACAACAAAGAAGAGCCTGGTCCGTTTTGAATTCAGGCCCAACGTGCTCATATGCAGCTAGGTCACGCAACGAACAACACCAGAAATTCAGTCTATTTTGTGCCACCTAAACTAATTAGTAATCTGTTGCTGCTGATTTCGGTGTGAGAGCAGATAGATAGAATTTGTGAGTTCGTAGAAAATCGAATGAGTCAAACCTGAATACCTTCACCGGCGTTTGACTGGTTTCCCGCTGCTGCTGTGACCTGCAAAAAGTGCGAGACACCGGGGTTGATTTCGGCGACGCACCCTCCGACGCTCTTGTCAGTAATCTGAATGACTATGGAAGAGCTTTTGGTATAGAAAGATTGATTACCTTGCAACGGTGGGAGGAGAGGGTTTATATAGTCGCCTTAGGAACCAGTTTCGAGATGAGGATGAATCTCTACTTCCCGGTGATAGGATAGAGTCGGTTATGCCATCCATGTAAAGGGATCTAGACTGGACCATTCTCTTGATAGAGAGATAGAGTTTTCAGATCCTCCCTTGTGTATGGATGGATAGAATCAGTTACCTCTTAGAATATGGGGGTTTCAACTGCGTTCGACGAATCTGGACTCCTTTATGGTAGGACTATTGTAACAGTCCCTATTGCAGGCTGGATCAGTTTTCCAGGCTTGAGAACGGCCCAGTTTATCGTGTCGGGCATGTGTCTGTTGAAATTATTGTTTTACCCCTGGGAGCTTTAAGATCCGTGTCCGATTTGAACTGTCCCGATTTAGTTCTATTTTTACCCATATCACGAGCCCCCCACTCCTGAAGACTGAGTTTTACAGCCATTGAGGAATAGTTCGCACGTTTTCAATGGTTTATAGAGTTTATCGGAGTTCTCAGGAGAGTTTGGATCTTGCTCGGGGTGTAACGGTGTTATTCTGAGCTTGGAAAATGCCTAAAATTATTTTTAGAATTTTCTGAATTTTTAGTGATTTTTCCAGATTTTTCTGAAATTTTGGAAATTTTAAAATAATTTTTCTAAAGTAATAATTATTTTTCAGAAATTAATATTCTGAATTTTTAAATTTTTTTCTTCAGAATTAAAAAATATTTTCCAGATTTTTTAAATAATTAATCCGAATTTAATATTATTTTCTGGAATTTTAAAATAATTTTTCTAAAATAATAATTATTTTTCAGGATTTTAAAATAATATTCTGGATTTTAATTATTTTTCAGAATTTAAAAATAATTTTCCAGGATTTAATATTATTTTCAGATTTTTAAATTATTTGTATGGTATTTATTAATAAGAAAATAAAATTTAAATAATAAATAATACCTGAGTTAATCTGGATCGTTGATTGCGAGAAGCACGCTTTTTGGAGAGATCCATAGGTCACAAATAGGCCAAAGCAAGCACTATACCCGGTTTGCACTCTCCCCGGTTTTGCATGGTAGAAGGAGCGGGGCCCACGTGGGCGGTCAATAGCAGCTGGGGCTGGCAGGCTCCTTTGCCACGTTAGCGTTGACTGGTTAACGCGCTGACATGGCGTTGACCAGTCAACATTCCCTTTTTTCCCCTCTCTTTGAACAGGTGCACTCCAACTGATTTTTCGGGTGCTGCGAAACTCCGATTGAGGCATATGACCACTCATTTTGAAGATGACTCTAAGATCTACAACTTCCGTTTAGATTTGGTTTAACGAATCATCCATCTTTAGGGTCGAAACTGGCTCACAATATCTCTGTGTCCGGGAATTAGAGAAGAAGAGCTTTGGTCTCCGGAATCTTCGAAGAGGAGCTCCACTCCTATGGGCTAAGACGATGAGCTAGGATGATCCTCGTAAGACCCATGGGAAGATCCGTTCTTGGAGGCAGGTGCGAGAAGCAACTATAGGGAAGAGTTTTAGATCCGAACTCATTGAGAAGAGGTCTACCCTGGGAGCGAGCGGAGCGAAGAGCTTGGCTCTAGGAGAGAGCTGTTGGGGAGACAAGTTTGAGGAGCAACTTTAGGGGCGAGTTTTAGCTCCGAACTTGTTGAGAAGTGGTTCACTCTGGGAGCGAGCGGAGCGAAGAGTTTGGCTCTAGGAGAGAGTCGTTGGAGGGACAAGTTTGAGGAGCAACTATAGGGGAGAGTTTTATCTCCGAAATCGTTGAGAAGAGGTCCGCTCTGGGAGCGAGCGGAGCGAAGAGCTTGGCTCTAGGAGAGAGCTGTGAAGGGGACAAGTTTGAGGAGCAACTCTAGGGGAAGAGTTTTAGCTCCGAACTCGTTGAGAAGAGGTCCGCTCTGGGAGCGAGCAGGAGCGAAGAGCTTGGCTCTAGGAGAGAGCCATTTAGGAGACAAGTTTGAGGAGCAACTCTAGGGGAGAGTTTTAGCTTTGAACCTGCTGAGGAGAAGGCTGCTCAGGAGGCGAGCGGAGCGAAGAGCTTCACCAGGCTCTAGGGGACAGTTGGGCGTCGAACTTGTCGTTTGAGTCTGACAAGTTTGTAGAAGCGACCTGAAGAGGGGGTTGGTGCTGACCTACCGTTTGGACCCTGGTAGGCTTGTAGAAGCAACTTTCGGATGGAGTTGGCCTCCAAACTTGCTGTTTGAGCCTAACATGTTTGTAGAGGCAACTCGATGAGTGAGTTGGGTACCATATCAGATTCTTGAAGGTGAACTAGTTGCGGGAGATCCTTTAGGAAGAGCTGGGCTCCAACACCCTTACATGGAGTGAAGGAGTTGCTGGTTTGGCTCGGGAGAGGAACTGAGCATAGAGCTCACTGATGAGGATTGCAGGCCGCACGAGCAGCTACAAAGGTGAGTCAGGCCTTGGGGATAGCCCTGGAAAAGAGCCAGTGTTCAAACTTGCTTGTTGGAATCAACCAGTTTCGGGAGTAGTTCGAATGGTCGTGTCGAGCCCTGAACCCACATACTTGCAAGTTGTGAGGGCGACTTCGAGCCATGATTGTGAACTCCGAACCAGTTTTTTAAGATTCATAAACGGTTGTGGGAGCAATTCCGAATGGTGAGCTGCCCCACACTTGCTTGTTTGCAAGCGGCTAAGGCAACGTCGAACCAAGTGCCGGACTCCGAACTCATCGTTGGGATGTTTCAACTAGTTACAGGAGCAATTCTGAATGGTGAGCTGCTCCGTACTTGCTTGTTTGCAAGTGACTAAAGCAGCATCGAATCAAGTATTGGACTCCGAACTTGTTGTTAAAAAAGTTGACGAGTTGTAGGAGCAATTCCGAATGGTGAGCTGCCCCGCACTTGCTTGTTTACAAGCAGCTATGGTAACGTCGAACCAAGTGTTGGACTTCGAACTCGTCTTTTGAGCTTAGTAAGTTGTGGGAGCAGTCCCGTAGGACAAGCTGGACTCCGAACTTACCATTTAGCGAGTCGTAGTAGTGACTCGGAGAAGTAGAAATGAAGCAAGTGCAATAATAGACAAAAGTTTATGTTTTACTGAAATAAACTAAATGGCTGCTTCGATGGGGCGAACCATTGTTACATGCTTTGGCCGTATCGCAATTGGCAGCCTTGTTGAAAACTGAAAAGCATCTTCTATGATAGGGTGAAGACATCTTGGGAGGAGTTTGGTTCTCCCCCAATTGGACCTCCATGGATAAGGTGGAGGACGGCCCCAGGCTCGGAGTCTTGGAACTCGGCGGGCCTCTCTGTTCATTTGTAGGCTCCTCAGGGTGGAAGTTCGGCCCCATCTTTTTGGACGAACTTGGTCAGGTGTCCTCGTTGTATGAGTTCTTCAATCTCCTCATTGAGAGCCCGATAATCATCCGTGTCGTGGCCGTGGTCCCTGTGAAAGTGACACCACTTATCCCTGTTCCTTTTCTTGCCAGGGATATTCATCCTAGGGGGAGCGCGAAGTAGCCCTTCCTTGTCCACCTCCATAAGAAATGCTGATATATTAGCATTGAGGGGGATGAACTTCTCAAAACGAGGAGCTGGGCAGCGTTGTCCATTGCCATCCCTCTGGGATTTTTGGGGCCCCTCTTTACTCGTATTCTTCCGTTTGTTCCCGAAAGATGATTCCTCAAGAGTAGGGGAGTTGAGAGGTTCTTCCACTCAAATGTACTTCTCACTCCTAAGCAAGAGTTCTGAGAAGTTTCGAGGAGGCTTCTTGGCAAGGGACGCCTTGAGGTCTGCGTTAGTGACGTTGCGCTCGAATGCCGCAAAGGCTACTGATTGGTTGAGGGAGGGAATGGACCGGGCTTCGGCGGTGAAGTGCCGAACGAAATCTCTTAGGCGTTCACCCTTTCTTTGGTTGAGGGTCACCAGAGATACATTTGTTTTCTTAGTCCCGGCGGCTACTCACGAAATGAGTAAGGAAGAGCCCTTCGAACTGATCGAAGGAGAAGATGGAGGCCGTGGCAAGCCGTGAGTACCATTCCCTCGCATGCCCTTTCAGCGTGGCTGGAAAGGTCTTGCAAAGGAGCACATCTGATGCCTGGTGGATCATCACGAGAGTTTTAAAACTCTCGATGTGGTCGGCGGGGTCCGACTCCCCGATATACGACTCGAAGTGAGGCAGGCTTGATGTTTTCTGGGACGGGGGCCTCCATTATGGTGCAGGAGAATGGAGGCCTGCTCGGGTGGAGGTTTCTGACCCGTTGCTCTTCTTCCCTATCAAGTCGGCCGAGGCGCCTCTCCATCTCGTGGAGATGGCGGTAGACTGAGTCTTCTCTTCGATCATATCTTGCCGAGCCCCGGGACTCATCTTCGTACGAGGGTGGACTGGGGCTGCGATGATGGTAGCTTGGAGATGGATGAAGACTGGGAGTGCGAAGACGGTGGTTTAGAGCCCCCTGAGGACTAGAGGATCGACGGCGGTGGCTCCTAGCTGGCTCAGGAGTAGGTGGTCTCTGGTCATTATTTAGGGCGACATTGACGGCCTGCAAGACTGCCGCTTGGAAGTCTTGAAACTCTGCCCTTGTGACTGGTGCCTCTCCAGTTTGGCGGTCCCTACGTGTGGCTCGGCTTATTGGAGAATGATTTCTTCGCCGATGACGTTGAGGGGACTCTCTCTGCCTCCTAGGAGAAGCGGACCTTCTACGATCGTGTCTGCGGGGAGACTGAGCCCTTGGACGTTCTGGACGGGAGCCCCCTTCACGGGCCCGCCTCTCATCCAAGTGGTGGCGAAGATCTTCCTTGCTCTGCCAGGTGATGATGATGTTGCGGAGATCTCCTGACGCCCTAGGGTTTTGGGATGCCATGGAGTCGGTGGAAAGGTTGTGTACCGAGACATGATCACGGTGGAGAGGTTGCTTTTGGGGATGAGGACGAGAGGTCCCTATGCCAGTATTTTGAGACCCCGGGGGGGCCTGCTGAGGCCGAGGTTGTTGAAGAGGAGGTTGTCCAGGATGCAGTGGATGGACGGGTTGAAGGGGATCCTTCGATGGCGGAGGAGGAAGAGGACCAGGAGTGGCCCGACGGCTATAGACCGCTAACTTTCCCTTCCTTGGAGGCATGGCTCGGGACTGTCTTGACTGATGGAATAGGCTGGGTTGCTATTCGACTTTCCCACAGACGGCGCCAATCTGTTGCTGCTGATTTTGGTGTGGGTGCAAACAGATAGAATTTGTGAGTTCGTAGGAAATCGAATGAGTCAAACCTGAATACCTTCACCGGCGTTTGACTGGTTTCCCGCTGCTGCCGTGACCTGCAAAAAGTGCGAGACACCGGGGTTGATTCCGGCGACGCACCCTCTGATGCTCTTGTCAGTAATCTGAATGATTATGAAAGAGCTTTTGGTATAGATAGATTGATTACCTTGCAATGGTGGGAGGAGAGGGTTTATATGGTCGCCTTAGGAACCAGTTTCGAGATGAGGATGAATCTCTACTTCCCAGTGATAGGATAGAGTCGGTTATGCCATCCATGTAAAGGGATCTAGACTGGACCCTTCTCTTGATAGAGAGATAGAGTTTTCAGATCCTCCCTTGTGTATCGATGGATAAAATCAGTTACCCCCTAGAATATGAGAGTTTCAACTGGGTTCGACGAATCTGGACTCCTTTGTGGTAGGGCTGTTGTAACAGTCCCTATTGCAGGCTAGATCAGTTTGTCGGGCTTGAGAACGGCCCAACTTATCTTGTTGGGCCCGTGTCTGCTGAAATTACCATATTACCCCTTAAAGCTTTAAGATCTGTGCCCAATTTGAACGGTCTCGATTTAGCTCTATTTTTACCCATATCAGTAATTACTTTCATCGAAGGTGATTGCTCTTAAAAGAAGAGCTAGATCGTTCACATGAAAGAAGATACAAATTAATTCTTCAATGCCAGGTGCATGTCTGAGTTAGAATCTCGTGTTTCTCAAAATATAAATAAATATTCCAAAGTTGTTTAGAATCAGGGCCGGTCCTGAGATTTCAGAGGCCCTGTGCGAAATTTAAGATTGAGCCATAATATAAGAAAATTTATTACCGATTTATTTTTTTATGCCTTGATTATTCTCATAAAGCAAAATATCGCTAAGATGTTCAAACAAAAGTATATTTCATAAGGCATTTTTAATTTCCTATTATAATTGAATCCATATGTAGTCATTAAACAGAATTACCAAAACTCTAAAAGAAATGTTCAAACATTACAGTTTTAATGAACATGCTTAGATAGAAGACTAACTGTTAAAGTCCAGTCTCAAAACTTACTACAATCAATCTATTCATGAGAACAAATAATAAAATAATCAATGCCCAAATGAGTAGTAGTCACATAGTGATTAAAACTAAAAGTAATAATAAAAACTTACTTGAAAATTACTAAGCATTTTCATTGGATTTTCAACAATTGAAACTATTACTAGACTTTATCAAGACAGCAAAAAAATGACAGCTAGTGCCTTGTGCATTACTAATTTCTAAACTTTGATCTTCTTGCATTCTTTGAAGCAAAATCATCAATTAAACATTCATAATCAACTTTTTATAAAAAAACTCATTTTCAATTGAAATCAAAGCCAATCCATTTAATCTTTCTTATAACATGGTTGATCGCAAATAAGATTTCAATAGTTTTAGGTTTGAAAATCTTATTTCCACTGATGCAACCGTAATCGACATGGCGTGGTTCGAACCCAAGTTCCTTTCAACGATTAAGAGAGTTGGGGTCTTGGTCTCTTGGAAATACGTCCAATTACCAAAAATAAATAAAAATTGGCATGATTCGAATCCATGTCCTTTTAACATTCTTAATGAGGCTTAACCAACTGAGCTACAATACTAACTATAAATACAATCATTTTTCTATTACTTAATTAATATTCATATGATATACTGAATTTCGGGGGTCATTGAAAATCGGGGGCCCTGTGCACTTGCACCACCCA
Source organism: Hemerocallis citrina (assembly GCA_017893485.1). Classification (NCBI taxonomy): domain Eukaryota; kingdom Viridiplantae; phylum Streptophyta; class Magnoliopsida; order Asparagales; family Asphodelaceae; genus Hemerocallis; species Hemerocallis citrina. Next base: position 299,785,342 of record CM030360.1, read on the forward strand.
CCCACCCCCAGGACCGCCCCTATTTATAATCATTATGCATTGAAAAATAATGACACTAAAAAATTGAGTACAGATAATCCTATCAATCCCTGACGGACCAAATCATTAAGTTGATCTTTAACATCCAAATCCTCATCCGCCTCCTTCCTTTCTAGCTTTGATCATTTCACTTCACTCTCCCTTTTCCTCTTTTCCAAAACCCTAACCCTAAAATTTCCCCCAAAATCATGCAAACTCTAAGCCTAAATTAGTGAAGTCGCTTTACAAATCCATTTGGACTTATTGTCATTGATTATTTTGTAGGACTTGTTCAATTCTAGCCATCGCCTTTCTTGTCATATAGTCTCCATTTACCACTGATCCTATCAGCAACCACAAGTTTCTCTTCTCTTCATCAAACGATGCCTGTCCCCGATCACCGATGTAGCGCCTATTTCCTCCCCAGCCCCAACCCCCTTCCCTTAAGCCACGCCTTATTGTACTTCTTCCCCTCCCTTCTGCTCCTCCATTTCTCCCCCCCAAACACACACACACATCCATCCCCCCCTTACCTGATGGATACCTTTGAGCTCAAAATGCGGGGCTGTGGGCCAAATGAGATGGTTTGCCCCGCCACCGCACCGACCTCTCCTCCTCCAGCGCCACCTCTTCCTATCCAACCCCACCCCCTGTGGACGAATATCTACCTCCTTCATCCCCGACGAAGGTAGTAGGGAACTCAGACGTTCGCCTAACCATCGTCAGTATGATGATCGAAGGCACTCTGGCCATTATAGTCATCATCACCATTCCCCTACACCACCGCATTGAGGACATGCCCAATAAGAGGGTCCTCCTACCGGTCATTTCTGGCATAAAAAGACCTTCCGCGAGGGCCATCAAAGAGTTCCAACTCCTTTTACAACATTCATGAACCCTCATCACCATTACAACTACAACCACAATACTAACCTCCACCAGCATCAATACCTTCACCACTCAAACCCAAATCCACACCTATCTGCCCACCTCCCGACCCACAATCAACCCTACATTTCTAGTCGCAACCTCCAAAGAACAACCCACTCTTCCTCAGCCATAGTTGGTTCTAACATTGCCCCCCTCCTCATAAGACCACCCTCCCTCCCCCTCCCTCACTGCCATCCCCTTCTCATGACTCCACCCCAATTCGAGACTGCCCGGGCTCCAGAGGGGAGTCCAATCAAAGTTACCGGAGCCAGGCAAGGAGGCCAGCATCCTGGAAAGGGCGGGGATTCTTGGATTCAGGTAGTTAGCAAATCTACTAGAAAGAAAATATCATCAACAACTTATACTTCTTTCAAAGAAGTTAAAAGGCATCAGAAAGGGAAAAGAAGCCGATTGCTTGCTTCAACTACGGCCATATGGGCCATATCAGAGCAGAGTGCACGAAAGAAGTTTGCTGCCTCAATTGCTTGAAATGTGATCATATGTCGTTGGTGTGCACCAACATTACTATGACCCAAGTGCAGTCTAGCCGGAGGGCGAAAAGGGGGAGATCGCAGGACAATCCGACTCAAATCAAACTCGCCAGTAGTCTAGCTAACATAAAGAAAGAAGAACAATGACTCAAGACGTGGTACGCTACAGCTAAGGTTATGTTCAGTAGGCCATCGAAAAATTAGGTCCTTGAGGAACTAAACAAACAGTGGCCAACGAGGGGCCATCGAGAGTGAATTGTTAAGAAAATGTGTCACTTTCAATTCCTAGTCTCTTTTCCATCCCCCGAGAAGATGGTGGAGGTGTCGTCAATGGAGCTACTTGACTTTGGATACTTAAAGATGGAATTCAAACCATGAAATCTGAGGTTCGGTGCTGAGACTCCTAAGGGGGATTTGTTTTGGATTTGGATACACAATCTCCCCCACCATTGCTGGAGTAGAGAGGCGGTGGAGGAAGCAATCTCTGACTTCGGGACGGCGGTAGACATGGACCCCAAAACCTCCAGAAAGTCAAATCTAATCTCAGATAGAGTTCAGATCTGAAGCCCCGACATCAGTCACATGCTGAGGTTCGCCAAGGTCTAAACCTTTGAAGAAGCCTATATTATTCGCTTCATTCTCAAAGACAAGGTGAAGGAGGCACGAAGCTTGGGGGGAGCAGTCGTCGTGAACCCCACCGATGTTTGGCTCTTAGATTCGACGATTGATGGTGCTCAAAAAATAGAGAGAGCACATACAAAAATTATCAGGGCTGCAAAGGTACCCAAAAATCAACGGAAATACTATTGGTGTATGCCTTAGAGGCCAGTTGTGTACTGACATTACTAGTTTATATTGTATCATGATATTTATTTCATATTTAGGCATTTCATTTATTGTGTTATTTATTGTGAATTAAATAAATATAATAAATTCCTTAGAATAGTAAGTTCCATGTCATGGAATATCAAGTGCATGACTTGATTGTGAGATCCTATTGGCTGAAATTAGAACACTGTTCTTAAATGTCCCTAGTCAAGTATTATTGTGAATTAGGACAACGATAATACATAGACACTAGTGTGTGCGTAGACTGATGACCATTATCACGGGTCATGGATATGAGATATCAAGTCTTTACATGGGTACATATTAGAATAATAATGTACTGGACTGACCCACTATAATAATGCTGCATGGATCGTTACGTGAGTGTCATAAGTGGTTCTCACAATGACCTTGTTGTACGTAGTCCTTTGACTTGAAGTCACTACGGTTCCCTACATGTGAAGTTATAAGTTTTAATGGCGTCAAACATTGGCTGTAATAAGGTGATTATAAAGTCGACTATTGGATATACTACAAATCATGCAGAGGGATGTGAGTGACTTACATAAGATTTGTCCCTCTTACATAACAAGAGCGATATCTACAGGCCCCTTGATTGAGTGAGACTGCAAAATGTATGGTCATGCTCAAATGAGTCAATATGAGGTATTGAGCTCATTTGTTTTAGTAAGTAGCAGTGATGTATTGCTAGATACCGCTCACTATTTGTAATAGTAGAATATGATTTTAGTATTACTGTCAACGTAATGGGAACCTACAGGGTCACACACTTAGAATGGATCGAAATTGAAATTTAAATTCATAAGATGAATTTAATTGGGTATCTAAGTAAGACTTGTACTTCTAACATTGGTTAGACATTTAATTATATTAATTGGCCGACTAAAGTTCAAAGGTCCACACACAAATTTGACCCAGGTCAGATTGTGAGTCCAACCGCCTCATTACTCTCTTAGGGTTAATTTTCTGCACCTATGTATATGATATGTATCTGTGAAAAAGATACACGTGAAAAACCCCTATCCATCACATAAAGTGAAAGAGAGAGATCGTGAGAAAAATCCACTTCTCGTAGCTTGCACCGTGGTCTGAGGGAGTGACATTTTCATTCCGTTCGTGTGGATACCGTAGAGGCTCCGCAATATTGCAGTGCCATGATCGGCATACTATGGAGACAACAGATCCATATTTAAGGTATAATTCCTAAACACGATTTATGGTTTTGGCATGGATCCATGGCTAAGTTTTGATATTTTTATAATTTTTCTGGTCTGTATTTAATCTGTGATTGCCTTCGAAATCTAACAAAGATGACTCCCTAAAATGGCTTGGAGGGCCCAGATCCCAACCCTCGGTCCTTATCCAAGGGTTAGGATGGCTCTGCTAAAGCTCAACTAATGAGGCAAGCTTTGGATTAGGATGCCCATTCTCAGAAATGGATAAAGGTAGGTCCTTTATTTCAAATATTGGTGAGGGTGAGGGGGAGCCATTTACAAACTCTAGAAAGAAGAAGGCCATCGCTGATAAAGCTACTGGAAAAGAAGCTCTGAGTGTGGGAATGCGCAAAAATCTGTGAACACAGGGAGATGAAATCAGAAGAGTTGCTGAAAAGGGGAATGAAAAGAATATGCTTTTGCAAAAGGAACCAGATGGTGTGGATGAATAAGACAGGAGAGAGGGGCGAGGAAATTACATCCCTACCCCTTGGTCGTTTTGAATCCCACTCCAGAGGTGCGTGCGAGTTATTGGTGTAGCCACATGTCCCTGCCTTGGTCACGTCGCCCAAACTCGCACCTAAAATGCCGCCATCGGTTCCAAACCCTAATATGTACGATGCACGTGATACTCATGGAAAATTGGTGGTGGAGCCATGTGTCACTGACTCGATCATGTTGCTCAATTTTGCGCCAAAGATGCTGCCATCAGTTCCAAACCCTATTACATGCGCTGCACATGATTATTTGAAGATTGCAATTTATGGGCTTGGGCCCATGAGGGGGTCCAAATTCAATTCTTCATCATTTTCTTCTCAAATTCCTCCTATCACGGGTAATGGGTTTGGGCTCATGATGGGGTCCGAATTGAATTCTTCAAATGCTACTGTGGTTGCCTTGGACTTGGGTGCTTGGCCCATTTTCAACTCATCCTCTTCTAGGCCTTTTGATCTATCCGACTCCTCTAATAAGCATTCTCCTAATGGGACCAGTGGCTACATTAGTGGACCCGAGTTGGGGTCTATTGTTGTCTCTTTGCCACTTATAGATGATTCTGGTGCATGTCTTGATCTTGAAGACGATGATCCATATACAGAGGAGGAATCAGATAATGAGGATGAGATGGTAGAAGTTACTCAACAAGTCCTAGCTAGGAAGCTACCTTTGTTTCTCCCTCTGTCTCCAGAGATGGTGTTGTCTACTTTCCCTGAATCGCAACTGTGTCGGAAGGGCTGAGTTTGGCTAAGGGTTTCAAGCTTCGCTCTGTGCACAAGAGGGCTCCTACGGAGTTCTTGTACGATTTCTTGGAGATTGTTGCCACCTCTAAAGTTTTTAAGTATGATGGTGCAAGTACACGTAATTGGTTTACTTCTATTTTTAATTTTATGTCAGATGCTGATATTTTCTGTATAGCCAAAACATGTGGTCTAGAGGTGTTCGATGTTGATCATAGCACCTTATTCCTCAATAAGATTAGGGGTTGGGTGTAACGCCCCGAATCCCAATTTACTGAATTCGAGATGTTCTTCAGGATCTTTTCGCTTTCTTCACATACAATTTTACAAGGAATTTAAAATAACTTTACTTTTCCATCAGAGTTACAACATGTTACATTTGAATTTTCACAGCGGAAGCAAAATATACAATATTTACATAAATGGACAACAACATGATCAACTCTTTAAGCATCCATTCCTCTTACATGAAATTTTATCCTGCATAAAACACTGTGGGTACGTCAGTTTATTCAACCGACGATAATTATACATGGCCATCCTCTCTATGCCAGAAACAGTATAATGAATCTCATTTCTTACAAATCACAAGCTGGTTCAACATAAGCATGCAAAATAGGGGAACTTTTAATGATGTCGTGTCGTGATTGTGCACTTAAATCCTTAATGCAATTTACTTAGTTAATAATGACACTAATGCACACTTGTTCGAATTCTATGCATCCCATACTACATAGGTTCGAGTGCAAGCCTCTTAAACGATCTTCATTTTAGTAGGGTTCAATCCCCCGCCATGACTTATTCTACTACTGTAATTCCAATGAGTATCCTAGATGAATCTATGAGTACAAGCATGTATCCTGGCCCCTGGAGTAGAATTTCGCGCCATGTCTTGACTCGTCAAGCATGCATTCTGCGACAATTCAGCCTCCTCCCTGAACACACTCCTCTTGCAGTCACCAAAACATCCCACAAGCGTGACTAGAGTCCGATCATTACTGAGTTGTGCCCGCGCCATGTCTTGACTCATCAAGCATGCATTCTGCGGCTCACACACCCGCACCGTACCCTAGCTCTCATACTCATGTTTTTCTCTCACCTTCATCACCTCCACACTATGTATTTAAGTTACATTAGAATCATGAATAAAATCAAGCTCTAGAGTTAGCCTCTCCATCAACCGGACTTATCATTTCATTTCACTTGACCAACCTGGTCTTCAATATCATTTTATTCACTGCCGGGGAGACTTAGCTACTCTTTGTTCAATTTCAAATTCACAATACCCAATGGAGCATCATCAGCTCATAATTCATTTTAGAGTCTCTCAGACTTTCTCATCATGATTTCACATTTCATAATTTCATTTAATTCTCAATTCTCATCCATGATTTATTTACACAATTCATGCATCCATAACAGAGTTCATTGACTTAAATCACAAGGTTCACCATTACTAACAGCAAAATAACATGAATTCCAGTATACCAAAGTTCACTCTGTACAGTCGACTTGGAAGAACACCAGTCGACTTATACAGTCATACAGGGTTATCATAATGTTCGGGTTAGTCGACTGTGTACACCACCAGTCGCCTGTCCCGCAACTTCCATGTTCACAATATTAATCACATGACAGTCGACTGTTCACACATCAGTCGTCTGTCCTGGAGATTTCAACAGCAACATTTCTAAATCCAGATCAGTCGACTTGCCACATGCATCGGTCGACTGGACAGATCCATTTTAATTTGGGAATTTACTTACAGTTTCTTACATATACTTGCATCATGATATCAATTAACAGTATATACCAATTCATGTTTCATAAACATAGTATCCCTTGCTCAGTAGCATTCACAACACAATCTTCCCAGTTATTAACATGCTCTTTAGAGGAACTACTACTCTAAACCTGTATTCACATTGCTCATACTTACATACGACAATGGGGATATAAATTTCACGTCATCATCATGAGTCTACACAACTAGAATATCTTTATTCGGGGAACTATCAAACAGTCACTTTCAGAACGAGCATCAGTCGACTTAACCCCAAGTCAGTCGACTGAGCCGACAACTTCAGATGTTTATCTCCTCTAGTTCTTTTTGTTTGTTTACCTTCCCTCCATCATATGTGTCATAGGGAAAGACATACATTTTATGATCACACCATCATGGCTATTCACACACATTTTATCAGCACATTATGAAAGTAAATATCTCGTATCAGTCGACTGGCTCATATGGAAGTCGACTGTACCGCCAGTCTTGTCTCGAATTTAAATAGCATGTTCAAGCAATTTCTACCGCATTCAATTCACTTTTGCCACATGGTAACACTTCATGACAAATATAGCATTATTCCTACATTAGAAGTCCTGAGAAACACCCACCTTTTGTGAAGAAAATAACGAAATCCCGCAAGTCCTTCAATATAGCGCAGCACTTCTTGTTCCTTGGTTCCACTCCGACTCCTCAGCAATGCTGCTTGCCTCCACAGAAAAGCTCCCACACACTCTCAGATACTCTTACAATCTCAGGGAATTTTAGTGTAAAAAGATAGGGATTAGAAGGGGTATTTATACTAGAAGATAGATAGAATGAAGGGTTGAGATCTATTTGGGAGTTGGAGAAACAATGGCTGAGATTAAATCGGAAGTTTAGAAACTACCCATACCTCAAGATGTAACCACCCATGATCTCACCCATCACTCCACAATCCGGTCAAGAAGTGTGCTCATTGCACGTGTACATAAAGTGCACGTGTAGGCACAAGCCACACTACAATATGTACCTTAAATACCCGGGAATAAAAAGGAGTAAGAAATGCTACAATACAAGTTGTAGAAAATAGTAAGATGGTTTAAATTCATGGGCTTAAAACCAATTTGGGCAAAACTAGTTATTTTGTAAAAATAAGTAAATTAATGCTTTATAAAACGATGTTGAAAAATACTAGTCAATAATATTGCACAAGTATACCATATAAAATAAATGATCTTCCATATAAAAAGTCAGGGTATTACATCACTCCCTCCTTAGAATAGTTCCGTCCCCGGAACTATAGCCAAGAACGAGACACAAAAAAAAACGCAACAGCAAGAGATACAAAATACACAGATACAACATACAAACAATCAAGCAAAAAGCTCAGGATAGTCCTTCAACATCTTCTCCTCAGATTCCCAAGTAGCCTCTTCAACCAAGTGGTTTCTCCAGACTACCTTGACCATCGGTATCGTCTTATTCCTCAAGACCTTCTCCCTACGGTCAACAATCTCAACAGGAGTCTCGATGTAATTCAGGTCTAACTGCAAACCTTCCGGCACTTCAGGCAAATGATGACTCGGATCTGGAATATAACCTCTCAACATAGACACATGGAAGACATTGTGCACCTGAGACAACTCTTCCGGTAATTCAAGCCGGTAAGCAGTTTTCCCGATCCTTTTCAATATCTTATATGGGCCTATAAATCTCGGGGCTAACTTCCCGCCTTTGCCAAACCGAACCACACCTTTACTGGGTGATACCTTCAGGAAGACGAAGTCACCAACCTCAAACTCAAGGTCCCTCCTCCGGTTGTCTGCATAGCTTTTCTGCCTGCTCTGAGCTTCCACCAACCTTTTCCTGATCAGATCAATCTTCTCAGAAGTCAGCTGCACAAGCTCAGGACCAAACAACTGACGCTCCCCAACCTCATACCAACACACAGGAGTCCTGCACTTCCTGCCATACAAAGCTTCATACGGCGCCATCCCGATGCTAGCCTGAAAACTGTTGTTGTAGGCAAGCTCCACCAAAGGTAGATGCCTTTCCCAACTGCCTCCGAAGTCTAGTATACAACACCGAAGCATATCCTCAAGAATACGGTTGACTCTCTCGGTCTGCCCATCGGTCTGTGGATGAAAAGCAGTGCTGAAATCTGTCTTGGTACCCAAAGCTGCCTGAAGACTCCTCCAGAAATGCGAAGTAAACCGCGCATCTCGATCAGACACAATAGTCGAAGGAACGCCATGAAGTCGGACAATCTCACCAACATACATCTCAGCCAACTTGTCCATCGAAGCTGTGAGTTTCATCGCCAAAAAGTGAGCGGACTTGGTAAGTCGATCGACTATAACCCAAATAACATCGTTGCCTTTAGAACTCTTAGGCAAACCCGTGATGAAATCCATACTGATGTTATCCCATTTCCATTCCGGAATAGGTAACGGCTGTAATAGACCTCCGGGTCTCTGATTTTCGGCTTTGACTTGCTGACAAACCTCACATCTCGCGACAAATTCGGCCACATCCCGCTTCAAACCTGACCACCAGAAATGCTGTTTGATGTCTTTGTACATCTTAGTACTCCCAGGATGTACTGACAAAAGAGTAGCATGTGCCTCCTGAAGAATACTCTCTTTCAGGTCCGCCTGATCTGGAACACATAGCCTATCTCCGAACCACAGCACTCCATCCCTGGTCTGAAAACCGGGCAACCTGCCAGCACCAACCTGCTCCTTCATCTCCAGAATATCAGCATCAACTTCTTGACTTGCAATGATCCTTGCATTCAGAGTAGGCTGAAGCTTCAACTGAGATAAAGATGCTCCCAATCCTTGCAAGACAACTTCAATACCTGCTCGATCCAATTCCTCAATCAGATGCCTCTGAGTCGTAATCAAACTGGCCAAACTGCTCTTGCGACTAAGTGCATCAGCAACAACATTAGCCTTTCCAGGATGATACTTGATCTCAGGTCGCATATCCTCGAGCACTTCCAACCATCTCCGCTGCCTTAGATTGAGATCCCTCTGCTGGTAGATATACTTCAAGCTCTTATGATCCGTGTACATGTTCAACTTCTCACCATACACGTAGTGCCTCCATTGCTTCAAAGCAAAGATAATCGCAGCCAGCTCTAGATCATGAGTTGGATAATTCTTCTCATGTGGTCGTAGTTGCCTAGACCCATATGCGATCACTTTACCTTCTTACATTAAGACACAACCAAGCCCCCGATGTGAAGCATCGCTATAGACATCATACTCAACTCCTGCTCTAGGCAAAGCCAAAATAGGTGCAGTAGTCAGTCTATCCTTCAACTCCTGAAAACTCGCCTCACATTGCTCGGTCCACTTGAAGCTCACATTCTTCTTGGTCAACTCGGTAAGCGGCACAGCTATCTGAGCATAACCTTGAATGAATCTCCGATAATACCCAGTCATCCTAAGGAAACTTCTGACTTCCTTCACTGTAGTAGGCCTAGCCCAATCTCTCACTGCCTCTATCTTCTGAGGGTCAGTTGCCACTCCCTCCTTAGAAAGGATGTGACCTAGGAATGCCACTTCAGATCTCCAGAAATCACACTTGGATAACTTGGCATACAACCTCTGCCCTTCCAACTTCTGCAAAACTGCTGCCAGATGCTCAGTGTGCTCCTCCTCAGACTTGGAGTACACGAGAATATCGTCGATAAACACCACGACGAAAGAATCAATAAACGGCCTCAGAACTCTGTTCATCAAGTCCATGAAGATTGCGGGTGCATTCGTCACTCCGAATGGCATAACTAAGAATTCGTAATGCCCATGCCGAGTTCTAAATGCAGTTTTATGCACATCTTCAGCTTTCACTCGCACTTGGTGATATCCTGATCGAAGATCTATTTTGGAGAATACAGCTGCTCCTTGTAGACGATCGAACAAGTCATCAATTCGAGGAATCGGATACTTATTCTGAACAGTGACCTTATTCAGCTCCCGGTAATCGATACACATCCTCATCGATCCATCCTTCTTCTTTACCAAAAGCACTGGTGCTCCCCAAGGTGACGCACTAGGTTGAATAAAGCCTTTTCCCAATAGTTCCTCAATCTGCCATTTCACTTCATCCTGTTCCACTAGAGCCATCCTATAAGGTACCTTAGAAATGGGTGCACTTCCCGGTTGAACAGTGATGCTGAACTCTACATCACGATGCGGAGGTAACCCAGGAAAATCTTCCAAGAACACAGTCGGATAGTCCCGAACCACAGGAATCCCTTGCAATTCCACAGGAGTCTCTTCCTTGCGGATAGTTGCCACCAGCTTAGAACACTTCAACTTCCCTTGGAAAGTGACTTCAGGTCCACCTGGAGCCTTCACTGTCACCGTCTTGGCCTTACACTCGATGCTTGCACTGTACACCGACATCCAATCAATGCCAATGATAACATCGACCCCCAAGATAGTCAGCTCGATCAGATCAATGCCAAAGATTCGATCCCCAATCATTATCTCGCAATCAGCATAGTACCGATCAGTGGTCAAGGTTTCCCCTGATGGCGTAGCCACTGCTAAGATCTTGCCTGGAAAAATCTTCGGTTCAACTCCCAATACTTTAGCAAATCTAGGAGACACAAAAGTATGAGAGGATCCAGTATCAAACAACACTACAGCTCCCTTTCCATTAATATAGAGTTCTCCTGTTACATAACATACATCATTACATAACAGTTTTACACTATGATCGGGAAGAAGAAATGAAAAAAGAAATCACACTAAACATCAGCCCTCGTACCAGAGATAACCTGATCTGCTTCCTCAGCATCAGCTTCTGTCAAAGCAAATACTCGCCCTGATTGGTACGGCCTCTTCCCAGTCTGCTGTATTGGCACATTGTGATTGCCAGCCCGTGGTTTGAGACACCGAGATTGGTAATGTCCCACTTCACCACAGTTAAAGCAAGTGACTGCAGAAGGTCTCCCTGCATCGTTTCCGGATCTCCCAGCTACACTGACGGCATTCGCCCCTGTCGGTTTGAACTTCTGTGCAGATGGTTGCCCCTTGAAACTCCCCGATGGCGCGGGCCTCTTTCCAGACTGCCAGTTGCTCCTCTGGTGCTGAGCAACATGGAACTGCTCCATATCCGCCTCCGTTGCTGCCGCCCTCTTCACCAGCTTATCGAATCTCCTGATACCAAGGGGTATCATACGAGATCTCAAGCTCGGCCTCAGACCATGCTCGAACTTGCGAGCCTTCTTCGCCTCATCCATCACTAGTTCTGGAGCATACCTGGAGAGTTGAGTGAACCTTGTCTCATACTCCCTTACTGACATGCTGCCTTGCTGAAGTGACAGAAACTCCATGGCATTTTTCTCCTGGACGTCGGAGGGGAAATAATGGCTGCGGAATTCCTCCAAAAATTCCTCCCAGCCAAGCAACAAGCCGCCCATAGTCCTCTTCATCGACTGCCACCAAACAGCCGCATCTTTCTCCAACTGCAAAGTCGCCAACTTGACCTTGCTGCCCTCCGGTGTTTCCAACACCTCGAAGATTGTCTCCACTTGCCGAACCCAGTTATCGGCCGCATCCGGGTCGGACTTTCCCTCGAACACTGGTGGTTTCATTCTCTTGAACGATTCCACTAGCTTGATTGCCTCGGGTACTGGATTCACCGGCCCCCTACCTTGGTTTGCAGCCACTGCATTCAGCGTCTGGTAAACCCTTGCAAACTCGGCATCCAGGTCCAAACCTTCACCATTCCTGGCTCCCCTTCTCGCCATATTCTGATGCAAAAGATCCATTAAATTCGAAGTATGAAACAAGAATTTAAACCAACTTTCATTTCATTTGAATTTCAAAGTTTATACATTCGAATTTAAAAAAAAAACATTTTAACATCAGAGCAGAAGAAAAGAGAAACTAGGACAATCTAATCTCTACGGGTCCTCTTCTCTGCTCGAAGTTCATCCCGCAGTTCATCCACCTCATCCTTCAGCACATCAGTTAGGTTCTTTTTCTTCTCAAGTTCCCAAATCCGATGGCTAAGAATAGAATAGTCAGCATTCCGCTTCTCCAGCTGAGCCTCCAAAACTCCAACTCTATACTTCAAGGTATCCACTTGCCTCTGCAGAGAAGCTACAGCGTTACCCAGAGCTGGTCCCTTTTCTTCATCGGAAGAAGAAGAATCATCAGGTGAGTTCGGCGGTGGGTTGATCTCTCGAGATTCAGGGTACTCCTCATCATCAGAATCAGCTTGCCCGGGGTGATATTCGTCCTCAGAATCAGCCTGTCCAGGATGGTACTCTTCCTCAATAATGTGCCAGTCGTCGCCTCCAGCGGGGTCGAAGTGATCAGCCATCTTAGAATAGAGAGGAAGAAGCATAAATCATAGAGCAACACAAATGTAAGTTACTTACATTTAAATCTCTAAATCCAAACACACACTCTAATGTCCACATCTAGGGTGTCGTTCCTTATAAATTTGTACGAGTGTGAAAGCATAGAAAAGCGTGGCTCTGATACCACTCTGTAACGCCCCGAATCCCAATTTACTGAATTCGAGATGTTCTTCAGGATCTTTTCGCTTTCTTCACATACAATTTTACAAGGAATTTAAAATAACTTTACTTTTCCATCAGAGTTACAACATGTTACATTTGAATTTTCACAGCGGAAGCAAAATATACAATATTTACATAAATGGACAACAACATGATCAACTCTTTAAGCATCCATTCCTCTTACATGAAATTTTATCCTGCATAAAACACTGTGGGTACGTCAGTTTATTCAACCGACGATAATTATACATGGCCATCCTCTCTATGCCAGAAACAGTATAATGAATCTCATTTCTTACAAATCACAAGCTGGTTCAACATAAGCATGCAAAATAGGAGAACTTTTAATGATGTCGTGTCGTGATTGTGCACTTAAATCCTTAATGCAATTTACTTAGTTAATTATGACACTAATGCACACTTGTTCGAATTCTATGCATCCCATACTATATAGGTTCGAGTGCAAGCCTCTTAAACGATCTTCATTTTAGTAGGGTTCAATCCCCCGCCATGACTTATTCTACTACTGTAATTCCAATGAGTATCCTAGATGAATCTATGAGTACAAGCATGTATCCTGGCCCCTGGAGTAGAATTTCGCGCCATGTCTTGACTCGTCAAGCATGCATTCTGCGACAATTCAGCCTCCTCCCTGAACACACTCCTCTTGCAGTCACCAAAACATCCCACAAGCGTGACTAGAGTCCGATCATTACTGAGTTGTGCCCGCGCCATGTCTTGACTCATCAAGCATGCATTCTGCGGCTCACACACCCGCACCGTACCCTAGCTCTCAAACTCATGTTTTTCTCTCACCTTCATCACCTCCACACTATGTATTTAAGTTACATTAGAATCATGAATAAAATCAAGCTCTAGAGTTAGCCTCTCCATCAACCGGACTTATCATTTCATTTCACTTGACCAACCTGGTCTTCAATATCATTTTATTCACTGCCGGGGAGACTTAGCTACTCTTTGTTCAATTTCAAATTCACAATACCCAATGGAGCATCATCAGCTCATAATTCATTTTAGAGTCTCTCAGACTTTCTCATCATGATTTCACATTTCATAATTTCATTTAATTCTCAATTCTCATCCATGATTTATTTACACAATTCATGCATCCATAACAGAGTTCATTGACTTAAATCACAAGGTTCACCATTACTAACAGCAAAATAACATGAATTCCAGTATACCAAAGTTCACTCTGTACAGTCGACTTGGAAGAACACCAGTCGACTTATACAGTCATACAGGGTTATCATAATGTTCGGGTTAGTCGACTGTGTACATCACCAGTCGCCTGTCCCGCAACTTCCATGTTCACAATATTAATCACATGACAGTCGACTGTTCACACATCAGTCGTCTGTCCTGGAGATTTCAACAGCAACATTTCTAAATCCAGATCAGTCGACTTGCCACATGCATCGATCGACTGGACAGATCCATTTTAATTTGGGAATTTACTTACAGTTTCTTACATATACTTGCATCATGATATCAATTAACAGTATATACCAATTCATGTTTCATAAACATAGTATCCCTTGCTCAGTAGCATTCACAACACAATCTTCCCAGTTATTAACATGCTCTTTAGAGGAACTACTACTCTAAACCTGTATTCACATTGCTCATACTTACATACGACAATGGGGATATAAATTTCAAGTCATCATCATGAGTCTACACAACTAGAATATCTTTATTCGGGGAACTATCAAACAGTCACTTTCAGAACGAGCATCAGTCGACTTAACCCCAAGTCAGTCGACTGAGCCGACAACTTCAGATGTTTATCTCCTCTAGTTCTTTTTGTTTGTTTACCTTCCCTCCATCATATGTGTCATAGGGAAAGACATACATTTTATGATCACACCATCATGGCTATTCACACACATTTTATCAGCACATTATGAAAGTAAATATCTCGTATCAGTCGACTGGCTCATATGGAAGTCGACTGTACCGCCAGTCTTGTCTCGAATTTAAATAGCATGTTCAAGCAATTTCTACCGCATTCAATTCACTTTTGCCACATGGTAACACTTCATGACAAATATAGCATTATTCCTACATTAGAAGTCCTGAGAAACACCCACCTTTTGTGAAGAAAATAACGAAATCCCGCAAGTCCTTCAATATAGCGCAGCACTTCTTGTTCCTTGGTTCCACTCCGACTCCTCAGCAATGCTGCTTGCCTCCACAGAAAAGCTCCCACACACTCTCAGATACTCTTACAATCTCAGGGAATTTTAGTGTAAAAAGATAGGGATTAGAAGGGGTATTTATACTAGAAGATAGATAGAATGAAGGGTTGAGATCTATTTGGGAGTTGGAGAAACAATGGCTGAGATTAAATCGGAAGTTTAGAAACTACCCATACCTCAAGATGTAACCACCCATGATCTCACCCATCACTCCACAATCCGGTCAAGAAGTGTGCTCATTGCACGTGTACATAAAGTGCACGTGTAGGCACAAGCCACACTACAATATGTACCTTAAATACCCGGGAATAAAAAGGAGTAAGAAATGCTACAATACAAGTTGTAGAAAATAGTAAGATGGTTTAAATTCATGGGCTTAAAACCAATTTGGGCAAAACTAGTTATTTTGTAAAAATAAGTAAATTAATGCTTTATAAAACGATGTTGAAAAATACTAGTCAATAATATTGCACAAGTATACCATATAAAATAAATGATCTTCCATATAAAAAGTCAGGGTATTACATTGGGAATTGCTTAGGGAAGCCTAGGTGGCTCCACCTACACCCTCTCCCCACGAAATGTCCCCTCTGGGTGTAATGATAATTCTGATATGGAACGTTAGGGCTTTAGGAGGTCGTGGGAAATAGGAGATGGTTAGGGATGTTATTTCTAACTCTAAGGTGGATATAGTGGGTCTCCAGGAGACCAAGTTATCTTTTCTCTCCAGATTTAGAAGAATCAGGGGAATAAGATCACAGAGTGGAAAATTCGTTCGTTAGCCGGGGTGTCTGTGGGTATTGCCATTAGCTTTAACCCCATTCTATTTCCATGCCTTGATGAGTATATTGGAGCCCATATCTCTCTGGCTCCAATGCAGGATTGACAACTGGATCTAAGTTGTGTCAGTTGTCTATGGTCCTAACCATAGTCCTGCCAGACCTTCGTTCTGGGGAGAACTCCACTCAATCCAAACTCAGTGGAAGGATCCATGGATAATTGGGAGTGACTTTAACATTGCCAGATTCGCTTCTGAATACCAGGGCAGGGGTTCTAGCGAATCAAATAGGGAAGAGTTTAATTGGGTAATTACGAACCTAGAGCTTGTGGACATTCCTATCTTAGATAGATTTTTCATATGATCTAACATGCAGACATCCCTTATTCTGGCCAAGCTTGACCGTATCTTGGTATCGATGGACACGGAGACAACGTTCCCGCTGGACTATGCCAGATCATTGCCTAGACCAACGTCTGACCATGTGTCTATTATCCTTTTGTTTGGTGAGCTCAACTCCAGGAATAAGACAAAGTTCAGATTTGAGAAAGCCTGGCTGGAAATCTGGGGATTTCACCGCTTGGTCATGGAAAGTTGGGCTCTCCTTACTAGGGGTACGGAAGCTGCGGCTATTTGGTGCGAAAAGATCCGAAGACTCAGATCTACGCTCACGAAGTGGAATCGCACCAGATTTTCCTTAATTTGGCAGGTAAAAGCATCCATTCTGGAAGATATTGATGGTTTGGAAAGAATGGAAGAGTCTAGAGACCTTACCTAAGAGGAACGAAATTGTCTTCTCTTTCTTCGGGAGAACATTGACCAATTATATAAGCTTGAAGAGATTAAATGGCAACAAATATTTTGTATTTCGTGGCTCAAAGTAGGAGACGCGAATACAACATTTTTTTCACGTGTTGCTAGTGCACAACGTAGATCCAACATCATCCCGTCAATTCACACAGATAATGAAGTGCTCCAAGAAGATCATCTGGTCAAGCAGGCTTTCCAATTGCATTTTCAAAACCTTAAAACCTTTTTGGGTTCAAAGCTGAGTTTAGGACCCCCTAAACGCTGATTTCTGGCAGGGAAACCCCCCTGAGTTGACAATATAAATGTCAACTATGGAACTTCCTTTTTCGAAAGAGGAAGTCAAAAAGGTTATCTCACAAATAGGCTGCGAAAATGCTCCGGGGCCTGCCGAATTCCTAATTCTCTTCTACCAGACTTTCTAGGAAAAAATCAAAGATGATGTCAAGGCAGTCATGCCTGAATACTATGATCACAGACTGAAACTTGGACGGATCAACTATGCAGAGGTGGTCATGATCCCCATAAAGGAGGATTCTTGTAAAGTGGGGGATTACCGCCCCATCAGACTTCTCAATTGCTCGGTCAAGATCATCACCAAGATCCTTGCTAATAGACTAGCCAAGGTTATGGATAGTATGATCAGTCGTGAACAATTTAGTTTTATCAAAGGCCGGTGCATTCAGGACAGTGTTGAAGAATTTATTCATCAATGCCACATTTATAACAGTAGGATCTTGCTTCTTAAGCTCTACTTCGAAATAGCATACAATTCTGTAGACTGGATTGTCTGCTAGAAGTTCTTAGGGGCAGAGGTTTTGGTGGCATGTGGATCAAATGGGTGTGTCTTTGTCTGATCACGAGTAGGACCTCGATCATGATCAATGGATGACATGTCCCCTGTTCTCTTGTAAAAGAGGGTTGCAACAAGGGGACCCACTACCCCCTCCTATTTACTATTGTGCAGATGTCCTTAAAAGCATGATTGATAATTGTAGATCTGCAGGGTGGATCACCCCAGTCGTATGCGGTCACAATCGTCCGGGCTGTTTTATCCTCCAATACGCTGATGATGCCCTACTATTTGTGAATGGGGAGGTCCGGGAAACCATTGACTTTAAAGGTGTCATGTAATATTTTGAGGCATGGTCAGGCCTACGAGTGTGTTACCGCTGAATCTGGTGTGGGGGTAAACATATAGAATTTGTGGGTTCGTGGAAAAACCAGAATAGCGAGTCCAAACCTGTTCGTCGGAGTTGGGATGCCGACTCCCGCCGTACACCTGCAAGGAAAGTACGAAACACCGGGGTTGATCCCGGCGACGCACCCTCCGACGCTCTTGTCAGTAACCACTGATGATTAAAAAAGAGCTTAAGTTGGCAAAAAAGTGATTAACCTGTAACAGTGGTAGGTGGGGGGTATTTATAGTCGCCGTTGGGATCAGATTAGGAATGTGATTCCTGTGATCTGATAAGGCGTAAAATCCTCGTAATCAGATTAGGAATGTAATCCCTTAATTCCCGGTGAGAGGATAGTAGCGAATCAGGCTCGTTGATTTGGTTCAATCAGAGACCCTAATTCTATCCTGTCGGACTGGGTTTGTATCTGGTCGGGACCCGTACCCTGTTGAGGTGGATCCGTTCGCGGGTTATTGGATCTGTGAGAAGGATACCCAGTACCCACTTCGGACCCGTTAGTAGGTAAAATTACCGTTTTACCTCTGAGCTTTAAGATTCGTCTCCGATGTGAACGGTCCCGATTTAATCCTATTTTTAGCCATATCACGAGCCCCCCACTCCTAGAGACTGAGTTTTTCAGTCTTTGAGGAGTAGTTTTACTGTTCTAATGGCGTACGAGATTTTATCGGTGTTCTTAAGGGAGTTTTGGATCTTGCTTGGGGTGTAACGGTGTTATTCTGGGCTTGTAAAATGCCCAAAAATATTCTCAGAATTTTCTGGATTTTTGGTGATTTTTCCAGATTTTTCTGGATTTTTTCTCATTTTTTTGAATTTTTTATTCATTTTTCGAATTAAATAATTAATTATCAAAAATATTAATTAATTATTCTAATTTAATAATTATTTTTCCAGAATTTTAAAATAATTTGTCTGAATTAATAATTATTTTAAGAATTTTTAATTAATTTTTTTCGATTTTAAAAATATTTTTTCGGAATTTTTAAATAATTAATACAATTAAATAAATAAATAAATTAAATATTACCCGACACGTAGCGCGATCTGTGCCGTCGGATCCCCGCACGAATCTCGAGGAGGCGCGTTTCCCAAAAATTCGTTATCTTGTCGTTTAGCGCACGTGGCGCGATCTGGACCGTCCATCACCAGAAGTGCAAATTTCTGGAAGATCCAACGGTCGTAGTCGCTCGGCAGATTTTTTCTCCGTTTTTGGAGCTCGGATGCTGACTTTCTCGGTCAGCCGACCGGGAGGTGCCCCCCCTTTTTATCTTCTTCTCTCTTCTTCCACTTCAAATACTCTGTTCTTTCTCTGTTTTCTTCTTTCGTTCGACCAAGCCTTCAGCTTCGACTCTTCCTCTTCGCGTCTACGTGCTGGAGCTCGGAGCTCGGCGGAGGGGAGAGAGGAGCTCGGAGGCATTCGACGAAGGAGCCGGAGCTCGCGGCGTTTAGGTCGACGGTGGAGACGTCGGGCATGGAGTCGGAGTTTGGGGCTTCGGCAGCGAAGCTTGGTGCTGTGGTCGGCACTTGGAGAGGAGCTCGGCGAACGAAAGGCGAGGGTCGTTCGGCGATGGGCTCGGTGACGCTCGATGAAGAAGAGGAGCTCGTTCGC
Source organism: Hemerocallis citrina (assembly GCA_017893485.1). Lineage (NCBI taxonomy): Eukaryota > Viridiplantae > Streptophyta > Magnoliopsida > Asparagales > Asphodelaceae > Hemerocallis > Hemerocallis citrina. Next base: position 299,805,006 of record CM030360.1, read on the forward strand.
CAATGGAGGAGTTGAGCGACGAGGAGGACGTGGCGAGGAGTTGGAGCTTTGAGAGCTCGGCATTGGAGGTTGAAGATGACGAGTCGTCGCTCGAGCTTGGGACGAAGCCAGAGGAAGAAGGGGCCTGTGACGGTTTCGCTCGAGGCGGTTCGAGCTCGGAACTCGGCGACTCAGTAGAGAGGAGCTCCGCTCGGGAGCGACGACGGAGAGGAGCTTCGGCGACGGAGGGAAGCTCGGCGAAGCTGTGTTGTCGAGACATAGGGAGCTCGTCACCGCCATGGCGAGGGAGCTCGTCGAAGGGGAAGCTCGAGATGTTCGAGCTCTGCATCGTGGCTTGATGACCGAGCTTCGGCCATGGCGGGCACTTGGGAGCTTGTGGAAGGAGGAGTTCGTCGACGAGGGTTCGCTCGAGGGAGCTCGGAGCTCGGCACTGTGGTCGGCAAGGAGTTGCGGTCGAGCTCGACGAGGTCTGGAGCTCGGCGGTGACGGGGAGTTCGGAGGTTGGAGCTCGATGGTTTGAGCTCAGTGAGTTGGAGTTGAGGTTAGAGCTCGACGACGGAGCAGATGAGAAGAGGGGTCGAGCTCGGCATGGGGAGAGCTCGACGGAGCCATAGGAGATGGAGCCCGAGCTTCAACGGAGCTTGGGGAGTGGAGCTCGGCGCTCCTTCGGGCGAGGGAGGAGCTCGACAGCGAAGAGGAAGCTCGGGAGGTTGGAGCTCGACATTTGGAGCTCGGCGAAGGTGGGAGAGCTCGATCTTCGACAGTGGAAGAGCTCGACATTTGGAGCTCGGCGGAGGTGGGAGAGCCCGATCTTCGACAGTGGAAGAGCTCGGCATGGAGATGGCTCGAGCTTGGACGTGAGGAGGGGAGCTCGACACTAGGTTGGAGCTCGGTTAGGGTGGTGGAGGCGCTGCCGTTAGAAGCTTTCGAAGGAGAGGTTGGGTTTTGTTTTTCTTGGTTTTGGCGGGAGATTGGAAGAGAAGAAGAAGAAGTAGGAGGTGCGGTTTATGGGGTTCGGGTTTGGATCCTGAACCCGACCCTATAGCCCTCTGTTTTTTTTTCTTCTTTTCTTTTCTTCTTCCCCGCTGCTTCTTGTTCGGCAAATCCGAGCACGGATTTTGAGGCAAAATTTTGGTCATTTTGCAGCTCGGTAGGGCAGTAGCTCGGATGGTAGATCCGAGCTACGTGGCTCGATCTGGGCCGTTGGATGGTGGCACGAATCTCGAGACGGGCTCAGTTCCTAAGAAAACACTATCTTGTCGTTTAGCGATGCTGGCAAGATCTGGGCCGTCCGATCGAGATCTTACACGAATGCTGAGGGAAAAGTGATTTTTCTCCGTTTTGGGGCTCGGATGGGCACTTGCTCGGTTAGCCAACCGGACTCTTTGATGTTGGGGTCGGATCGGCACTTGCTCGGCATCCGAGCGGAGTGAAGAGCTCGGATTCGACAGTTGCTCGGATTAGGTTTTGACAGTTGCTCGGGTTCGGTTCGGATTTTTCCCTCGCGCGAGTGGCTCGGTTCGGATTTCCGAGCTATTCGCGCAGCTGTATTGCCGTCCACTTTTCCGGTGCTACGGAGGTCCGATCGGGGCGTGTGACCCCTCGTTAGGAAGCTAATTCGAAGATCTACAACTTCTCTTTAGGAGTGGGATGAAGATTCACCCTTCTTCATGGTCAAAATAGCCCGCAACATTCTTGTCTTCATGAAGTTGATAAGTGCTTTGGTCTTGGGGATTTTGGAAGAGGAGCTCCACTCCTAAGGGCGGAGAAGATGTGCTTGGAAGACCCTTGTGCTAGGAAGACCCTTGTAAGATGTGCTAGGAAGACCCTAGGGGCGAAGAAGGGGCGCGAGCGGGTCGGATCGCTAGTCGCTCGGCTCAGAATACCGAGCGACGTGGAGCGATCTGAGCCGTCGGATCTCGAGGCGGGCACAGTTTCCAAGAAAATACTATCTTGTCGTTTAGTGCTGCTAGAGCGATCTGAGCCGTTGATCTCAGCACGGATCTCGAGGTGGGCACAGTTTCCAAGAAAACACTATCTTGTCGTGTAGTGGTGCTGGAGCGATCTGAGCCGTTTGATCGAAATCTTACGCGAATGTTGAGGGAAAAGTGATTTTTCTCCGTTTTGGGGCTCGGATGGGCACTTGCTCGGTTAGCCGACCGGGCTCTGTGATGTTGGGGTTAGATCGGCACTTGCTCGGCATCCGAGCGGAGGGAAGAGCTCGGCTCTGGAAGAGAGCTATTTGTCAGACAAGTGTGAGGAGGAACTCTAGGAGAGAGATGCTCCAAACTTGTCGAGGAGAGGTCCGTCTTGGAGGCGAGCGGAGTGAAGAGCTCAGATCGGGAAGAGAGCTATTTATGAGACAAGTGTGAGGAGGAACTCTAGGAGAGAGTTGCGCTCCAAACTTGTCGAAGAGAGGTCCGTCTTGGAGGTGAGCGGAGTGAAGAGCTCGACTCTGGAAGAGAGCTATTTGTGAGACAAGTGTGAGGAGGAACTCTAGGAGAGAGTTGCACTCTAAACTTGTCGAGGAGAGGTCCGTCTTGGAGGCGAGCGGAGTGAAGAGCTCGGCTCTGGAAGAGAGCTATTTGTGAGACAAGTGTGAGGAGGAACTCTAGGAGAGAGTTGCGTTCTAAACTTGTCGAGAAGAGGTCCGTCTTGGAGGCGAGCGGAGTGAAGAGCTCGGCTCTGGAAGAGAGCTATTTGTGAGACAAGTGTGAGGAAGAACTCTAGGAGAGAGTTGTGCTCCAAACTCGTTGAGAGGAGGTCCGCCTTGGAGATGAGCGGATTGAAGAGCTCGGCTCTGGAAGAGAGCCATTTGGGAGATGAGTTTGAGGAGCAACTCTAGGAGAGAGTTGTGAGCTCCAAACTCGTTGAGAAGAGGTCCGCTTCGGGGGCGAGCGGAGTGAAGAGCTCGGCTCTGGAAGAGAGCCATTTGTGAGGTGAGTTTGAGGAGCAACTATAGGGGAGAGCTTTAGCTCCGAACTCGCTGCTTATGTGAGAGAATCAACGGTTGTGGGAGCAATTCCGAATGGCGAACCACTTCTAACCCGCTGAAGAGCAGGTTATTTGAAGAGGAATCGAGCCAAGTGTTGGACTCCGAACCATCAGTAGAGGTATTCAACGGTTGTGGGAGCAATTTCAAATGGCGAACCACTTCTAACCCGCTGAAGAGCAGGTTATTTGAAGAGGAATCGAGCCAAGTGTTGGACTCCGAACCATCGGTAGAGGTATTCAACGGTTGTGGGAGCAATTCCGAATGGCGAACCACTTCTAACCTGCTGAAGAGCAAGTTATTTGAAGCAGAATCGAGCCAAGTGTTGGACTCCGAACCATCAGTAGAGTTGTTCAACGGTTGTGGGAGCAATTCCGAATGGCGAACCACTTCTAACCCGCTGAAGAGCGAGTTATTTGAAGATGAATCGAGCCAAGTGTTGGACTCCGAACTTGTTGTTTAAGGTTAGTAAGTTGCGGGAGCAGCCATGTAGAAGAAGCTAGACTCCGAACCCACCATTTAAGAGAGAAGCAAGAGCAATAATTTTCAATGAAAAGATGTAAAGTTTGAAATAAACTAAGTGGCCGCTTCAATAGGGCGAGCCATTATTATATGCTATCGGCCGGGTTACAAGCATCGGCCTTATTGAAAATCAGGGTCCTACTTCTATAATAAGGTGAAGACCCCTTGGGAGGAGCTGGGAGATTCTGAGTCTTAAAGCTCGGTGGGCCCTTCGGTTCGTTTGTTGGCTCCTCAGGGGGGAAGCTCGGCCCCCTTTTTTTGGACGAACTTGGTCAGGTGCCCCCGCTGTATGAGTTCTTCGATCTCCTCCTTCAGTGCCCGATAATCTTCCGTGTCGTGGCCGTGGTTCCTGTGAAAGCGGCACCACTTATCCTTGTTCCTCTTCTTGCCAGGTGTATTCATTCTCGGGGGAGCGCGGAGGAGCCCTTCCTTGTCCACTTCCATAAGAACTTCTGATATATTGGCAATGAGGGGGGTGAACTTCTCAAACCGAGGAGTCGGGCGACGCTGTCCATTGCCGTCCTTCTGGAATTTTTGGGAGCCTTCTTCGCTTGTGCTCTTCCGTTTGTTCCCGGAAGATGTCTCCTCAAAGCCCGGGAGATTCTCGGCTTCTTCGGCCCGAATGCACTTCTCGCTCCTAAGAAGGAGGTCGGAGAAATTATGTGGGGGCTTCTTGGTAAGGGAGGAGCGAAGGCTAGAGTTGAGGACGTTCGATTGGAAGGCGGCCGCTGCAACAGGCTGGTCAAGGGAAGCAATGGATCTCACTTCTGCAGTGAACCTCCTCACATAGTCTCTCAACTTCTCTCCCTTCTCCTGGCGGAGCTGGAGTAACGAGATGTTAGTCTTCTCCGTGCGTCTGCTACTCACAAAATGAGTGATGAAGAGGCTCTCGAATTGCTCGAAGGAGAATATGGAAGACGGGGCGAGGCGGGAGTACCACTCCCGAGCCGAACCCTTAAGAGTGGCGGGGAAGGTTTTGCACAGCAAAGCATCGGAAGCTTGGTGGATTAGCATGAGGGTCTTAAAGCTTTCGATGTGGTCCACGGGGTCCGACTCCCCCTAGTAAGTTTCGAACTTCGGGGGTTCGAAACCTCTTGGGATAGGAGCTTCCTTGATGGTCCGGGAGAAGGGAGGTCTGCTCAGGCGGATGGTCCTTCCTCTTAACTCCTCATCCTTGTCTATTCGGCCGATGCGCCTCTCCATCTCGTGGAGACGGCGGTAGAGAGCATCGTCCCTTCGACGATAGTCAAACGAGCCTCTGGACTCATCTTCATAGGAAGGGGAGCGACGACGGTAGCTCTGGGAGCGGCGAGGGCTAGGCATGCGCTGTTGGTTGCTAGGAGCCGGAGGAGGAGTTATGGACCGATGGTGAGGACTTTGGACCCGTGGAGGGGTAGGAGCCCTCTGAGCATTGTTATTGTTGGGTCGGAGGTTGAGGGCTTGCAAAACCGTTG